>OZ026588.1:19079142-19426642 GCA_964020215.1 Aurelia sp. 3 sensu Dawson et al. (2005)
GAGGCATGCACAATTTCATTGAATGAAACAGATGTTACAAGAGAAGTAACGTGAACTGATAAAAAATTTATGTGTTAATCTACTCCTCAAAGTATGTAGAACTTTCTTTTTCAGTTCAGTCTCAATCTGGCTAATATTTTCTAGGTCAAGATGGTAAGAACCTTTAAAATATCCCTGTGGCATTTGCCACAAAAATGTGAACAATCAAGGCATTTTCTGCAACAGTTGTCATTTTTGGCACCATCTAAAATGCAATGACATATCTGCCTCAGAACATCAAGCACTTTCAAATGAACCTGATGATGATGGCACAACTTTACATGGCACGAAATTTGTTGCTAAATACTAGGAGCAGACTGAGAAAGAAAGCAGTGTTGGGAATAAACTGAATCCGCATGAACACTACAACATTACCCAACTACAACGTACTAACATACCAAAGACAATTTAAAAATACAATTATTACATGTTTGAACATGTAATAATCCCCCACGATAAACCTGTAGATAAAAAGGACAAGGGGGATGAGGTGGGTGGGAAATGAATCAGCATAGATGCCAGGCCATGAAAACTGAATTATGTCTAAACACCTTGGGTGTAGCCCTATTTATGTGAAATACCTGTAGCCCCAAATAAGGCTGAGGCAAACTAGGTGCAAACAAACCTAAGCAAATTTGGTCTATTGACAGTAAATTTACTCACAGGTTCAGAAGGGTCTACTGGGGTGAAAAATGGGTAAGTTGGGGGTAAAATGGGTAGGTTAAAAGATGTGGATACACTGTGCCAAAAACTATTTTCCACTGGCCGGAACTGCTTGAACTCCCCTCCTATGACATAGCAAAGGTTGATTTCATCAGTTTCAGGCCTAAAGTTTTCCTGCAATGAGCACTACCCATTTAACCCCAGCCTACCCATTTTACCCCAGTAGACCCTAGGAAATATACGTCAGCAACTGCATAAGTCTGCTTGACACAATCATGGACGTCTTTCCATTATTGTGGATGGATGTCTAAAAATATATCTTCCTAAGTAAGATCATCCAAAGGGCATTCTAACAAACATGCATCTAAATTTGACATTCTAACAAATATGCATCCAAATTTCACAAAGATCTATCTTGAAATTTTAAACCAATTCAGTTGACAGCAGCCAAGTCAAACTGCAGTAATGCCTTTCCTTGCAGCCGCAGTTCATCCTCCACTTTTGTTGCAAATACAAGTAATATGAGCATGCAACTACCCGATTTGTCCTGCAATGCGAAACAGCTGCGCAGGCCTATGCCAGTATTCATGTACATGTCAAAAGAGGGTTATGGAGATAACTCACCTGCTTGGCCTAGAAGTTTTTCTGATTTGGTCTTGATGATCATACAGGGTGCAGTCAAAACAGTACCCACAGGCCTATGCCAGTATTCATGTACATGTCAAAAGAGGGTTATGGAGATAACTCACCTGCTTGGCCTAGAAGTTTTTCCGATTTGGTCTTGATGATCATACAGGGTGCAGTCAAAACAGTAACCCACAGATTTTCCTGCGATCTACCCTTCGGCTTCTTCATTTTCTTCTGGTGTTGAACAGACAATACAAACTGCGATATCACACAAAATGCAAGTGTATTTTGTGCTCTTTCTGCACTGAGATTGACTGTAATGATCAGAGAGGGACTTGGATGAGGCCGATGTTGATATCAGGCGGCCTAAAGGATTTCGAATGGGCACCGGCTGTTGCAACTCAACTCTGGCTTTGCAAGTTTCACCGCCATACTTTGTCTCCAAAGCCATTGCTTTCAAGCACGTAAGGAAGAAGCACAGCGTTGCTTTCACACTTGCTTACAACCAAACTTTAAGCCAGCAATCGCTAGACTCCACACCCCACATCTCTCTGTCTTTCTTGGTGCCATTCTATGCCCAACCGTCATCGATCTCTTCAAAGTTTCATTTCTGTGTCTCCCACCTTAAATATGGTGGATGAGCAATTCACTTCAACTTATTCCCAGGACAAAATGCTCGCGTCGCACTTAGCTTTCCTCACATAGTTTTGCAAAATATACCCGAGAAAAGAGTATCTTTTTTTATCTTAGGATCTCACTTAATCAAATGAACTCAGAATAATTTAAACGGACGATTTGCATCCAAAAACGGCCATGTTTTCGCTTAAGCATTTGCAGGGAGAGTTCATAATAACCCCCATTATGGATCTTTACCTATGGCTTTGCTTTGTTACCTATGGTTTTGCAAAAATTAACTGAAGGGAGAGAATCATTTATTTTTGGATCTCATTTAATGAAATGAGCTTAGAGTAGTTTGAAATTATGATTTCCATCCAAAACGGCCATATTTCTTTTTCAATGCAATCGCAGGGAGAGTTCGAAATAACCCCCAAATTGGGTCTTTTACCTATGGTTTTGCTTTGTTACCTATGGTTTTGTAAAAACTAACTGAAGGGAGAGAATCGTTTATTTTTGGATCTATTTTAATGAAATGAGCTCAGAATAGTTTGAAATTATGATTTCCATCCAAAACGGCCATATTTCTTTTTCAATGCCATCGCAGGGAGAGTTCAAGATAGCCCCTGTCTTGGGTCTTTTAACTTATGGTTTTGCTTTGTTACCTATGGTTTTGTAAAAACTAACTGAAGGGAGAGAATCGTTTATTTTTGGATCTCATTTAATGAAATGAGCTCAGAATAGTTTGAAATTATGATTTCCATCCAAAACGGCCATATTTCTTTTTTAATGCCATCACAGGGAGAGTTCAAGATAGCCCCCATCTTGGGTCTTTTAACCTATGGTTTTGCTTTGTTACCTATGGTTTTGTAAAAACTAACTGAAGGGAGAGAATCATTTATTTTTGGATCTCATTTAATGAAATGAGCTTAGAGTAATTTGAAATTATGATTTCCATCCAAAACGGCCATATTTCTTTTTCAATGTGATCGCAGGGAGAGTTCGAAATAACCCCCATCATGGGTCTTTTACCTATGGTTTTTCTTTGTTACCTATGGTTTTGTAAAAACTAATTGAAGGGAGAGAATCATTTATTTTTGGATCTCATTTAATGAAATGAGCTTAGAGTAGTTTGAAATTATGATTTCCATCCAAAATGGCCATATTTCTTTTTTAATGCCATCGCAGGGAGAGTTCAAGATAGCTCCCATCTTGGGTCTTTTAACCTATGGTTTTGCTTTGTTACCTATGGTTTTGTAAAAACTAACTGAAGGGAGAGAATCATTTATTTTTGGATCTCATTTAATGAAATGAGCTTAGAGTAGTTTGAAATTATGATTTCCATCCAAAACGGCCATATTTCTTTTTAATGCCATCGCAGGGAGAGTTCGAAATAACCCCCAAATTGGGTCTTTTACCTATGGTTTTGCTTTCTTACCTATGGTTTTGTAAAAACTAATTGAAGGGAGAGAATGGTTTATTTTTGGATCTATTTTAATGAAATGAGCTCAGAATAGTTTGAAATTATGATTTCCATCCAAAACGGCCATATTTCTTTTTCAATGCAATCGCAGGGAGAGTTCAAAATAACCCCCAAATTGGGTCTTTTACCTATGGTTTTGCTTTGTTACCTATGGTTTTGTAAAAACTAACTGAAGGGAGAGAATGGTTTATTTTTGGATCTATTTTAATGAAATGAGCTCAGAATAGTTTGAAATTATGATTTCCATCCAAAACGGCCATATTTCTTTTTTAATGCCATCGCAGGGATAGTTCAAAATAGCCCCCATCTTGGGTCATTTACCTATGGTTTTGCTTTCTTACCTATCGTTTTTCATTAATTATAAGAGGGGGAGAATTGTTTATTCCAGGCTCCCCTTTCAAGAAATAAACTTGGGATAGTTTGTTAACGATTTTCGTTGAAAATATATCATATTTTGCTTTAGAACAACCTCAAAGAGAGCACCAATTGCATTCCTATAATGGTCCATTTTTGTGGTCATGTCTTAATTGAGAAAAAATGAATATATTCCAATCAACACTTCTAAGAAAACACAAAAATAATGAAAATGAATTTAAATAACTTTACAAGACTTGAATTTATGATGTAAATCATGTCACAATCTTTCCTGGCTCTTTACAATGACAAATAAAGGTGAAAGATCATATTTCTAAAACTTTACACGTCTTTACCGAAGTCTGTAAAGACGATTTTCACCTTTACAATAAAGACAGATATTGTAAAGTTGAAAGATGATATTTACATGTTCTTTACAGAGAATTGAATTTTCATGTAAAGTCAATTTTCCATGCAGTGTAAGTTGAAGACTGATAAACTTACCTGTCGACTCGGAGAGTAATAATATCTTATCGTTTCCTTCCTATTTCCAGTCAAAAGGGGGTACTTTTTTGAGACACCCGGTAGCTGTGCTGTGCGAATGCAATTTTCAAGTAGAAAAAGGTGTATTCAAGTTGCAGTCTCCCAGTTCTTTATTTCAGGATCCCAAGGGCAACTGCATATTTTTTTGGTTGTTTGAGGGCCTTTTTGAACTGCTTTTTTATTGTTACAATGTTTCAGCACGTATAAATATCCTCAAGAGGCTTTACTACAAGCAACGTTATCCGGTTCCAGGATTTCACTTCGTATAACTGACTTGTGGATGTTTTTACCGTATAACTCCGCATTTATCAAACACTGTTATGCAATCCTGAAAAACACTGTATAACTGAAAGCAACGTTAGCCGGTGTCCTGTTTTCATCAGTATAGCTATGGTTGATTGAAAGCCCCGTAATACTCCGTACACCACCCGTTATACTGCATATGGAAAACCCAGTATATCAACCTTGTCTTTGCTGTGCCTCTTCTGTGTTTCCTATCTTTTGGTGCCGCTTTGTTTCACCATGATGACACATGTGTTATAAAAAATGGTGTAGAGCACAAGAGAGCATAAGTGAGTAGAGCATAAGAGAGTTATGTGAGATACAAACGGAAGCAGTGGCAACTGCTCCGTTTTTGGCACACCAAAGTGATCACAGTGCTTTTCGCATATCAGCCATCCATTTGCTGCAGTGGCCAATTCCAAAACGAAGATCATATATGTAATGTATGCAATATTATGCCATTAAAATTAAAAACTTAATTATGAAATTTACTGCAAAATGAACATAAAGCTAATTACATGCGTAGAAAAAACAATAATGATAAAAAGAAAAACAAAAAAGTAAGATCTGATATAAAAACCTAAGTATAAAAACACCCCCAGTTTAAAATGGCAGGGATAGCATTAAAAGGTCAGTGTGACCTTGTTTCCATAATGGTATCTTTATGTACCATCTATCACCTTTGTGATCCAAACTACAAAATGCACGGAACACACCAAATAAAGCCACCCCTCCCATGTCTGTGTTATATAATTTGACAACAACTGGTCTGGGGACATCAATAATCAGCGTGCCGCTGTGGCACCTGAATTAAAGTCAATTGCTCCATCATAGGAACCTCTCCCAGATTTCTTGAGTTCTTTCTCCCCTTTCAATTTGCATCCCCGCATCCTGTCTGCCCTCTGTGCGCCAACAGCTAGTCAGATAACAAAAAGCCAAATAAGCTTTACCATTATAGTGCTAAGGTAAAAACGGTTTGATAATGTCTAACTATCAAAGAAGTTCATGGAGAAATCACTGGTGTGATAAGCATTGATAAATACACTGCATGTAGATCATGTTAAAAAAAGGTTATGATGGTTTGGCATTTTGTGACAAGTGCAAACTAACCATGAAAGCAAGCAAATGCCGCTCACATTGGTTCATTAAAGTTTCATTGGGAAGTAGAGCAGATCCAGCTAATTCTGTCACTGTGTCCATGTTCTACGATGTTGCCTACATGATCATCAATGTTTGTGATACGTATTGACGAGCTTTTCAGTTACAAATATTGAACTGATAGCTGTATAGAAACAATAAAACTATTTGTATGCAAAATAAATTCTAAAAGTTCTGTTCACTTATTGAAATAATGGTATCATTTTCTCCTACACATAACTACCTCAACATATATTCATCCCTCCCAACGAATGCTTCCAGTTCAATGGACCTCCTACGTATTCCACAAAATTGTCTGGATCAGGCGATATTTATAGATGTATGGCCTGGTCCACCAGGGGTGGAAAATATTTTTCTCTTTCTGGGACCGCAGTCAGAAATTTGAAAATTTTTCTGTACGACACGAAATAAAGACAACTGCTAGTTAACCACTTGGTATTTTAAGCAGGAAATATGGTTTAGAGAGATGAAATTTTCAACATCAATAGAATAGTCTGTAATATGGCTCAGGAGGAATCAGTTTTTATATATAGTATGCAAGCTTATAATAATTGAACATAACTATAATTAAAATATAATTGAACAGATATCAAGATCATTACAAGTGTCAACATTCCACAATTTCTGAAATTCCTCCTTATTAATCAAAATGTTTTATAAAATTTGTTACATGGAACTTATTATACAACTGTTGCTATTTAAGAAAAGACTGGAAATTAAAGAAAAGGCTCTGACATGGAAATAAACTTTTCTGAAGTTTGCCTTTTGGTTTTGTTTGGAATTTTGAATTGTTTACCCTAGGCTTTCAAATATTTTAAAAAGGTTTTTAAGTCAAACTTCATGAATTGAACAGATTTAATGTTTGAACACTATTTATGCAAATTTAAGTCAGAAGTGAGAAAATTTAGTTGAAACAACGTTCCAAAGTGTACAAGTACCTTTTCAGAAAGTTATACAATAAAAGGACCTTTTACTTAGGAAAACTCACAAACAAGCATCTTTGCCTCAGTAACCTTGATCTTCCAAACTTACTAAAAGCCCTTATTTTGTCATTTCTAAGCAATTCAGTGCATATGGAATAAAATTGCAGCAACAATGTATAAGATTCTCTGTGCATAAGGCATACTACAGAACAGTACAGGCCTTCCACATAACATGACAAATGTTCCCAAGAATGTTCAAAAATTCCCCAAATTTTGATAAGAAATCTGGAGAGTTATGAAAGATTGCCTATATTATTGTTCTGGAAGAAGAACTCTTAAGAACTTAACAGTTTTCTCAAGAATTCTCGAGAATTCGCAGGCAAGAAAAATGATCACTGAATCACAATCCTTAGATGCAACTGGCTGTATAGTACTGTTGCAGCTAAAAACTGTGATTCAGTAACCATTGCTATTTCATTCACTTTCTCTCAAACTTTTATGTTGTTAATTCTTTCTCTCTAGAATTCTAGTAGATTACATTGCACATTCTTAGGTTTGATATTTTTCTTTCTAGGAGCCAGAATATTTTCTGGGACCAATGGTCCCGATCCAAACTCTTTGAGAATAACTAAAAAGTTGTATGACAGAAAAAATTTGAAAATTGTGCATGTGTGTACATTTCAAAGAATTCGATACACAGTAAGAACCTCCATATAAGAGGTTATATTTTTCAATTCACCAGTGCTGCTTCGTAGCGATCAAGCAAATTTCACCTCACATTTCAAGGCATAAATGGTCTAAAGTTGCATGACCATGCTTCCCCAGCATTTGTCGTTTTTTGGATCGATAATAATAAGTAGAGCAGCAAATTCATTTTCCTACAAAGAAATACTTAGATTTCAGGACATAGCTTCTTAAAAATGGGTCTTTCTTATATATTGGTTCCTACTGCAAGTTTTCTGTTGCAATTAAATAATTCATAAAGTCACAGCAAACAGGTTGAAATACCTTAACATTATTTCTTTATGCACTTTTTGCTTGCTATTTTTGAAAGCAAAATTGCTTCTTATCATAAAGTACATACTTATGTTATTAAAGCCATTGCACTAAGACCACAGGGATTCTGAATTGTTTCAAAGAGTATATCTATCACCCCCATAATTTTTATGTTGATTTAAAAACATTTTATTAATCATAATGTGTTAGTTTTCTACTAGTATTACTGTTACTGTTATTAATCACTTATTATCGTTAATCACGTTGCCACATTAATTTTAACCATGTTTCTTGCACAAGTTTCTGTAGTTTTATAGTTAGTTAGTTAAGTTTATATTTTCTTATTTTTGATCAGTTCTATTTTGTTTCAACAGTCTATGCATTTCTTCATCACTTTAACAAATGAGGAGGGTATAACAACGGTACGTCCTGCATCTATGTACAAAATTTCATCAACAATATGTCTGCAACCCACAACAAAACCATGGCAACATTCAATTAACAATGTTGAAATCTAGTTTGTAGATAGCTTCTAGTTTGAAGATGATGACAAACAGATGGAGTGGCTTGTGATAAACAATTGTCAATTCCATGAGAACAACTGGTCAATTATGATCAAAATTGTTGTAAACATTAAAAGAGTTCAGCTGTTGTTTATGGAGATGGAGGAAAAGGAGGCTTGTTCTTGTTATCGAACAAAGATGGGGACAAACGGGAAGTAGATCTGTTATAAAAATAAACTCTAGGGGCAATTAGTGATTCTGTCATGGGTAAAAAAGATCTTGTTCTTCTGTTAAGGAGTCGTTGTGCGGCTCCTTATTTTCATGGACTATTATTTTCATACATGTTGTTTGATTGTGGCTCATTATTCCAAACTAGTTGTTGACTACCCAATGCCTCACTCCTCATTCTGTAGTAGTAGGAGCTAATAAAGGCTCTTCTCCCAGCTGCCAGAGCATCAACCTTTTTCAGTTCTTTGAAATTCCTTTTGTTGAGCTTCTTTCTCACAAAGAATGATTTGTTGTTACTGCTTTTTCAGTTGAATCTTCCTGGCATATTGTTCTTCAGCTTTAGATGCAAATAATGCTAGCCACCTACAAAAAATGGCTTCTGGCGAATATGACATTTTAACATCTTTTATCCAGCAGCAATAGAACACAAATGAAGAGATAAGACAAAGATAGAAGATTTATTCGCATGCGTATCAATATGTAAAAATAGTTATCAATCTGTAAAGATATCTGTCAATGCAAGTAACTACGCAAAATTTGCAAAATGTGTAAATAATACGCAAAATGCGTCAACTAGGCAAAGATGATGCGACGACTTCATTCTGCAGGTCAGCAGGTCATGTAATCTGCAGGTCAAACGCAAAAGCAAACACGCGGGTCATTGCCAGGGCCAAGGGCCCCGGGCCCCATACAACAATTGACATTTTGTGTTTGGTGTGTTAGGCCACCAAATGGTCAAAGACAATCGTATCAGATAATCCCTTTGGCTCTTTGATTGATCAATCAGGATTTCTGATAAAACAATCCATGGTGCTCTGTTGTTCCACTGCATGGAAAATTTACTTTACAATCACATTAAAGATGATGTAAAGTTATTGTAAAGAGCGTCTTTCAAGCATCTTTTCTTAACTTTCATTTTTATGTAAATATGGAGATTTACATTACCTTTATATGGTTCGGTCAAGATTGTAAGATCACTTAAAGCTATTGTAAATTCAATCTTTACATGGATTTTCAAGTTTTTGAAAAGATGATTAATGTTGGTATTTACACATGTTTTCAAATCAAGTAAAGGAAATGAAAGTTAACTTTTACAATGTCTTTTCAAAAGTATGTAAATTCACTTGAAAATTTGGCGTTTTCCCACTTTTGTAAACATGGTAAAGACGTTTTCAAAGAAATTGCCACAGAGAGGAAGCTGCATCTCATTATTACTTTGAATAGAAAGCTCCGTCATAACGCGATTATCAAGAAAGATATTTTCTTGTAGGATGATTTTGAAGGTTCTAAATACAAGATCATGCTAGAAACAAACATTTTACACAATCTATGATCCATTAGAGTACGCCATTCAATGTATAATAAAGTGAGTCTTACAGAAAACACAAAGGGAACTTCAAGTCTCATATTGTTTCATCAACAATGAAGCACAGCGTCTACATTTACAGAGATACATCCAAGTAATAAGGTTCTTATATGAACGTGTAAAATCTACTAAGGTACACTATTAATAGGGCTACATGTAAATGAAAGATATGAAGAAAAGGGTTAACTTGATCCAAATTGGCAGATACTGTTCGTAGCGCTACAGAATGGGGCTGAGTGCTAAGAGTCCACCTCAAAACCAAAGGTTCTTCTGTTCTTGTTCCATAAAGCAAGGTTCCACAGGGAGGAACTGATCGAAAATGAAGACAATTGTCTTTTCTTATAAGAAACTCAACTCTTAGGTCATCAAAAAATCAGAAACTGGGAAAAATAACTGTTACTAGTTATCTTGATACAGGAAACCTTTGCCAGATCTTCATTTTTCCCAAATCATATTACTTCAAAGGAACTTGAGTAACGTCTAAGAACTGCAAAGGCTTGACAAACTTTTTTTGAAATGTCCATGAGAGCACAGGTAGAAAGCAATGAGAACTTTATGAAACCTTGTGAAACTCATAAGAAACTCTGTGTACTGAAAATCTGAGAATTTTCAGAAACTTTCAGTGATGGCTCAAAAATTATTTGTTTCTTATAAAATAAACCTTTGTTGGTCAAAGGGCATCAATGATGGCTTTGCTTGTATTTCCTACAATGACACAAAAATATGCAAACCAGGGGTGCCTTTGTCCACATTTTCCCAGCCCTGCAACACAGGGGCCCAAATGAACTAGTAAAAAGAAAGGACATTTTCAAATTGGACATACAAACAGCAAATTGACATGTGTTGAGTCCAGGTCCCAAGGCCCCAATAAATTCTAATCAGTGAAATCAAAGTAGAAGGAATATAAACTAAGAACTAGCATGCTCTAACCAACAAAAATGTAGCAACACCAATACACGATTATGCTCAAGATGGTAGTGACTAACTTTTTACCAAGATGCATTGCGTTCTAACAGCGAATTCTTAATGCTTCTATTGGAATTTGATGAAAGAATGTAATGCATCTTGGTAAAAAGTTTCTTGCCACCATCTTTAGCATAATCATCTGTTAACCTTGCTGATCAACAGCTACACAAATTAAAGTCCCAACTCCAACAAGGTGCTAAAGCGAACCCAATTCAGCAATAATATTAAAGTAAACATTCATTAAGATTATGCCTTCAATTAGTTTCCTATTTGTACTGAACAAAGTATTCAGGCCTGCAGCTTGAATAACTGCAAAAATTTGAGTTCTGGGATATCTAAGGCAGAAACAGATAATGCATCAATGCAGCAGTTTCAATGATTTAATGGAGATCAATTTCTATCCTTTGTTAATTCACTTAAATGTGCAAGCAATATCCTGATCATCCAGATCGGTCAAAGTTGTTTACTTTTTGGCAAAGCTGCATTAAACAATTGTCCTATGCTAAAGTCCACACAAGTTCAGAAGACAAGCTGTTGGGTTTTGGCCAGCACAAAATTCCTGCTGATCTGCATAACTTTTCACTCTTGACGATGAGCCCTAAAAGCAAACTATTGGATGCTAGAGATGATGCAGAGGTTAGCCAGGTGAAAACAACTGATTTAATGTCATCTGAAGAGAAAGGAGAGATTGTTGGTATATATAGATGCAAATATTTATTGTTTTCCAATTGCTCCGTGAGAGTGCCAGAGTTGGGATGATCAACAAGACTTACCTTCCACCTGGAAAGAGAGTTGAAATGATCATGTGAATAAAAGAAATTGCAACCTGGTGAGGTAACATGACACACAGGAATTTTTCTTTACTCTTTTCAGACACCACCTGTATTCGCCATCTGCAAAATTGGTTATTTAGGCATAAAGATATGCTTATAAATTTTGATATGAAAAATGTGAAGCATCAGTTCACACCTGGGCTTCCTTCAGAATTAAAATAGCATGTGAAGAAGGCTGATAGCTTTGAAACAAAACCTAGCTACATAGCCAAAAAAGCATCATAAGATTAGACCTGATTGCTTGATTTTGAGATATGTTAAAATTAGTGTCGTTCAAAACTTATTTGGCCACTGCATGTAGCTGGGTCCTTCCCTAAGAAATTCTACCAATCACAGATGCCTAGAAAGGTAACAATACATGTATATCAATTAAAAGTATGAAAATGTGTGCTGCAATATTCATAAAAATTCAAAACTTGAATAAACATACCGTAGGTCTCTCTTTAACATTTTCATATGGTTACTTTATTTTATGCCTAATGTGCCTCCCACCAGATCACTGTCACAGACTCTTTGAAGCCCCACTTCAAACAAGCTGGAAGGACAATTATAAATAAAATGATACTTCAAATATAAAATGTCTCTCTATATACGAATATGTAATGGCAGTTAAAGGAAGTACAAAGACCAGCATGCTTTGGACTAGCAACTTGCTCGTCCAAAGCATGAAGTTTGTGCAATACCTTGTACACCCAGGAATGTATGTTACTGTTAATACTAAAAAGCTAAAATTTTCATTCAAAATCAAGAAACTTTTAGTATGAGCTGATCTCCTGTAAAATAGATGATTTTTAACTACAAGTGAGTGGCTGATTAAATTTCTGCAACCACTATACAACGGTAAAATTTCTTGAAAAGAAGCATACGTATTTGGCTAAAAAGATATAGGTATATATACAATTGCAGGAAATGAATTTTCAAAACCAGATGTTGATGTGTGCAACATCTGCACTGTAAGAAAATAATAATAGCCACCAAATTCTTGCCATTTTAACTTCTAAATCTTACTATTCAAAACTTCTCTGAGTTACTGTGTGTGTTAATAACTGTTTCGTTGTGATGTAGACCATTGACTGAGAAAACTTAAGCATCCAGCACCAATCCTTCCATTAATGCATGCAGATTTTGGGTGTACAGAATTTGCTAATGCTATCCTTTCCCCAAGAAACATTGAAGGTTAAGTATTGCGGTGATCAAAAAACAAAGGAACGTAAACATAAACACATTCAGTATAAAAGTTAATGTTATTATAACATGTGAACATTGATTCATGCAAGATTTGGAAATCCTTTTCTTGATTAGAGAACATAGTACAGAGCACATTATGCAATAACTCAAAATAAAAATGCTCTCTGATTGATCATTACAGTCAATCCTTAGATCAGAGAGGGACTTGGATGAGGCCGATGTTGATATCAGGCGGCCTAAAGGATTTCGAATGGGCACCGGCTGTTGCAACTCACCTCTGGCTTTGCAAGTTTCACCGCCATACTTTGTCTCCAAAGCCATTGCTTTCAAGCACGTAAGGAAGAAGCACATCGTTGCTTTCACACTTGCTTACAACCCAACTTTAAGCCAGCAATCGCTAGACTCCACACCCCACATCTCTCTGTCTTTCTTGGCGCCATTCTATGCCCAACCGTCATCGATCTCTTCAAAGTTTCATTTCTGTGTCTCCCACCTTAAATATGGTGGATGAGCAATTCACCTCAACTTATTCCCAGGACAAAATGCTCGCATCGCACTTAGCTTTCCTGACATAGTTTTGCAAAATATACCCGAGAAAAGAGTATCTTTTTTTATCTTAGGATCTCACTTAATCAAATGAACTCAGAATAATTTAAACGGACGATTTGCATCCAAAAACGGCCATGTTTTCGCTTAAGCATTTGCAGGGAGAGTTCATAATAACTCCCATCATGGATCTTTACCTATGGTTTTGCTTTGTTACCTATGGTTTTGCAAAAATTAACTGAAGGGAGAGAATCATTTATTTTTGGATCTCATTTAATGAAATGAGCTTAGAGTAGTTTGAAATTATGATTTCCATCCAAAACGGCCATATTTCTTTTTCAATGCAATCGCAGGGAGAGTTCGAAATAACCCCCAAATTGGGTCTTTTACCTATGGTTTTGCTTTGTTACCTATGGTTTTGTAAAAACTAACTGAAGGGAGAGAATGGTTTATTTTTGGATCTCATTTAATGAAATGAGCTCAGAATAGTTTGAAATTATGATTTCCATCCAAAACGGCCATATTTCTTTTTTAATGCCATCGCAGGGATAGTTCAAAATAGCCCCCATCTTGGGTCATTTACCTATGGTTTTGCTTTCTTACCTATCGTTTTTCATTAATTATAAGAGGGGGAGAATTGTTTATTCCAGGCTCCCCTTTCAAGAAATAAACTTGGGATAGTTTGTTAACGATTTTCGTTGAAAATATATCATATTTTGCTTTAGAACAACCTCAAAGAGAGCACCAATTGCATTCCTATAATGGTCTATTTTTGTGGTTATGTCTTAATTGAGAAAAAATGAATATATTCCAATCAACACTTCTAAGAAAACACAAAAATAATGAAAATGAATTTAAATAACTTTACAAGACTTGAATTTATAATGTAAATCATGTCACAATCTTTCCTGGCTCTTTACAATGACAAATAAAGGTGAAAGATCATATTTCTAAAACTTTACACGTCTTTACCGAAGTCTGTAAAGACGATTTTCACCTTTACAATAAAGACAGATATTGTAAAGTTGAAAGATGATATTTACATGTTCTTTACAGAGAATTGAATTTTCATGTAAAGTCAATTTTCCATGCAGTGTTCCCTTCAGGGGCGTTTCACTCAAATCAGAAGATCCCGTACGTCTTCGGCGAAAATCTTCTTGTTTCAAGAACTGCCCATAAGAAATCCGTAAAAATCCCTTTGTTCTGAAAAAAATACCTACGCTTTTTGAGTCGGTGAAATTGATTCGACCTCGATTTGGACCCTTGCTTTTCTTTCATTCGTTTATGGTTTCTCCCCTTATACTTTCCCTTGTACCAGCACCCCTAAAAGGACTTTTATGGAAATAAGTGACCTTTTGATCAACGAGGATACTCCACGTGTTAAAGTTATCCGATACGATAGGTTATGTTTTCAATTTCGCTTTAAGATTATCAGATTTTGGGTCCTCAAGAGTTTCTTGCCTGGGGGGGGGGGTACATGTTGAGGGTAAGGGTATGTACCGCCCATATGATGGGTGGGTTTTTGGGCAGCATGTACCCTTACCCTTATGATTTTCTAAATAAGGAGCCCTTTTTCGGCAGATTTTCCTTAAACATGGGTGCTTTATCCAGAAATTGTCGAAGAATATCCAAAATGGGTGGTTTTCCGCCAAAATTCATCATAAGAGTGGGTATGACATAAGTTTTGGTAATTAGGAGAGGGTACCTTTCTGAAAACCGGGTGGCAGGTCCCCGTCAATCCGGAAGTTACGTACCGGAAATCATGTAGTTAGCTATCATACATTATTTTTACCAACTTAAGATAACGTGAAGAACCCCCCCCCCCCTCCCCCTCTGGAGTTCCCTATGAGTTTTGTGTGATTTTCTCAGTTGTCTCTTCTTCTTACAAATTTGACAATCTGCATCTTTACTTCCACTGCCCTGAATATTTCATCAAAATTGTAAAATCTTTCCAACGTTAATCATACGATTTCTGTTTCATATTGTATGAACTGCATGTTTATTTCTGTCGATTTGATGGCGATAATTATCGATAATTAGCTGTACTGTCGTACGGGCCTCATAGTGGAAAAATCAGAGCAAGAACTACTAGGACCGGACCAGACCCATGGAGAATACTATTCAGTTCCAAATTTTTATTAGGCTCTGGTACCCTGGGTATTCAGTTCCTTGTTTTCAAATGGGAGGTAGCTAGGTAGTTGCTATTAGCACAAATTAGCGAGGGCAAATCACTCCTGAAAATAGCGTACTAGAGTGACGATCACAAGTGATTAGTTTGTGATTTATTTGAATTTTGGTGATTGAAGTGATTTAATTTGTGATTATTCTAGAATAGGATTTTTTTGGTAACTTAAGTGATTCATTAATGGTTATTGTAGAATAATTGCTCATTCCAAAATGTTCTCAAATAAGCTCACGGACTATAAAAATTGTATGAATAGGGCAAACGGAGCAAGACTGATAAACCACATGATGAAATGTGACAGAATGTGATTTTTGTGTCATCAATGTGGTCAATTTCTGATTGAAATGTGATTGTTTTTGAGAGCGTACGAAATTTTAAAGAGTGATTTTTCCCTCACATAGTTGAGCCTATTCCTGTTCCTAGAACGCTGTTTGAGGTCCAAATCAGCTCTTCTGAGTTGCCTTACCCAGACCTGCATTACACGTATTTTTTTCATGAGAAACTGCTTATAAGAAACTAGACTCTCAGATCGCCAAACAATTAAGAAACTCCAGCACTGGAAAATAATAATTTAAGAAACTACTTATCTTTATAAAGGAATCCTTAAATAGTTTTGCCTTATTTCCACTTGTTTCTTGTATCATATTACTTGTAACATACTTGAGTATAGTCTAAACATTGGAAAGGCTCCAAAAAACATAGCTTTGAATGAGAAGTTCTTGATGTACCAGGTAGTGGACATGAAGATTGTTATGGAGTTTTTAATAACTCGTAAGAAACTCTGAGTATTCAAGAATCTGATAATTTCATCCCCAGAAGAAAGCCAACACAGTTCTTTAATCGCTACATTGCTTTGGTTTGTATCAGATTTTAGCAGTTGGTGCTATCATCTCAATCCTGGTCTGAATTTCAGTGTGAATGTGGCCTAATTAGACGACCAAGCCGTGTGTGCGAGTGTGAGCCATTCCTTTCAACCCTGCCTGGTGTTTAGATAATTCAATGTATCTAATCATGCATTCTTGTATTTACTGTGGTATCCAGAGGTTATTGTTTCGTTTCATCGGTGATTTAATTGCTGTTGTCTTCTTTTGGAATGGAACTTCTGGGCTGGCATTACAAACTCAAGACGGGAAGGCCACGGTTCTGGTCCGCTTAGTTCTGTTCCTGGTCCATCGTCTGGTTATTCCTTTATTGCCATCCAAACCTATACTTGACGTATGATGTCTGACGTTGATATTGTCGGCCAATCATACAGTGTGTGAGACCACTGAGCCCATGGCCCTGACAGTGACCCGCATGTTTGCTGTTGCGTTTGACCCGCAGATTACATGACCTGGTGGCCTGCAGAATGAAGTCGTCGAAGATGATGCCACGTCCTGCCAATTTACCAACCTACTAGTTAAATTTGGACACAGCATTACCCTAAGTACATTACATTAAGTATGTTAAGGAAAATATTTAACAAGACTCATACAATGTTACTTATGCTGTGGACTGACATGGCAGGCTCACCAGAGCCATGTTTTGTGCGTATCTCCTTTCTTCAATTATAAGTAAAATTAAATGTGATTTTAACTTGCGGGAAAACCAGTTATTCTAATAAGAAACACATGTGCAACGATTACCTTTTTTGCAGCGCAGCATCACAAAGTGATAGCGAAGCTGTAATGTAGATCGGACATATCTCGATTGATGGATTATTTATCTGGGTATGTCTAATTGAGCCTCCGTCATGATCAGCGTATGACGTAAGAACACACAGGGAACGAGATTGCAGCTGCATCATGACTGCCATACAGCTGCTACTGCACATTTGCAGCGTTTGATTTTGGAAATCTTATGTCAACAAGAAAACGGTGATCACACATGCTGGTATGTATAACATCTTTTTTGGCTTAAAAATTTCATGACGAACATTTGAGGATTGGTCAAAAGCTGATCGGCTTCAAATCAAAGAGACAGGATAGTTTTGATCGTGATGCTGCTATCCTAAGCAGGGCAGGAGACTTTGATGTCTCAGACATTATTCCAATTTTTAATTTTGAAAACAAACTTTTGTTACAAATTGTTAATAGAAAGTGTGTGCTCTCTCTTTACTTTGATCCTTTGGATCTGACAGGATTTTGATTTGCATATGTCTCAAAATCTAAAGGGGAGGTACCCTTATGCGGCACAATATGCCCTTTCAACAAAACGGTGCATGCAGTCTGATTGAGGGCCTCGTTGATTGCAGGCGCAGCGGGCTTTACATCCACAGTCCCTGTATTTGCCAGTAGCAAACAGAATACCTTCTAGTAATGTGTGAAAATTGTTCTTCAGAGAAGATATGTTGTTGAAAGGGCGTATTGTCTGATAGTGTCAACGTTTCTAATATTAAATGTAAAACCTATCTCAGACGAAATCTTTGACAGTGAAGCCATTCAATTTTTAATTTTCCTTGCAGGCCAAACAGATAGCTTATTATACCGGGTGTCTCAAAAAAGGTACCCCCTTTTGGCTGGAAATAGGAATGAAGCGATAAGATATCATTACTCTCCAAATGGACAGCTAAGTCTTTTATTGTTTTCAAAGGAAAGTTAAAGTTTACAGGTGGTCTTCAACTTAGATTCACATACCTTGCATTTAAAAATCGTCCACCAAACACCGGAGATACCAGCTTGCAAAATCAAATGTTACAGTGCCCCTGTAACTAGTGCTTTTGAGAAAGGGCCTAGCCATGATTTGTATCATGCATATTTTCCAAAGCACCTGTAAACTTTAACTTTCCTTTGAAAAGAATAAAAGACTCGTAGACATCGCCATGATTAAACAAATATAAGAAAAATGTGGAAAGGCCTGATTCAAACTAGATCTTTAGGGTCGTTGAGATCGTGCAGAGAGGCCCAAAAGACAAATGACTCAACACCCTAAGGAATGATAAAGTCATGCAACATCTCCAAAATGAACGTAGACACGCTCTTTTCTTCTTCTTTGACACTTGGGATGGAATGCAATGCAAAGATTGATTCCTCAAAGGAATAATTGTCTGCATAACAATTGAAGCGTTTCAAGGTATAATTCTTTTCAAAAGAAAAAGCCAAAGGTCAAAGTTTAAATCCTTTTGCAATATGCCGGTGATGTCAAATCAGGGCTAAAACCTTTTAAAAAACCTCTGGTTCCGGGTGCAATATCTGACGTCAGATTCCACTGCAGAATTTTTTTTGCAAAATACCAGAAACAATATGGCTGAACACATGACCAATGATGTAGAAAGTGCCCAAGGCGCTAGATGTCTAACTCCGCAGTTCTAGGTGAGGCAAGTTTTTGAGTGGCAGCCATTTGCAAAGTGGGCAAAAAGATAAGTTCCGCATACAGAGCTCTTATGGAACTTGACTGATTTGCAACGTATTTTATGGATTTAACTGGCCAAATTCTGCTCAAATATGGTAAGTTATGGTTATTACTACTATTTGATCCTATTTCGTGGTAATAAAGTGCTTCTTTGGTAAAATAAGGTGGCTTTTTCTTATTTTGCAGCGGGAGCTTCTATTGGCCTAATAGGGCCAAAACGTTATTTTGTTTGTCTTTTAGACTATTTTTCACAATTATTTGGGGTTATTTTGGTTTGGAAACACATCATCTGTGCGATGTTGGTCTTCGGGATCAATAATTTCATTCCAGTTTATACCAAAAGCGTGGAGATGTCGTCAAAACAAGGCAAACAAAATCGCGCATTTCAAGGAAGAACTTACACAGACCTCGCCGTGGCCTAAGAATGAGAAGACTTCCGAGGTGTTTTGAGTGATACTTGTTACCTTTTTTCAGTATTCAAAAGTTTTCCATCTAATTTTATGTGTCAAGGATATGATATCAAGCTATGCATACAAAAAAGATCTTCTTCATCATCCATTCTTGTACATTTACATTTCTTCTTTTCAGGTGCTGCTGCTGAAGATGCTGCAATAATATGTTTGTATGCTGTCAAAAATGTGTGAAATACATGTGTATTATTAGGATGCAAGCACAATGTTGTGTTGCCCGTGGTCTGCTCACAAGATCACCATGTTGAACTTGTCAACACAGTGAAGAAATGCAAAACGAAAACGAGGCCAGGTTCAACCAATCGGCGCACGATAGAAATTTTGGCGCGAAATTGAAATGGCGTCAGCCTCCTGCCTTCGCTTTTAGAATTTTATCCTTCGTTTTTCGAACATTACACGTAATATAATCGAATTATCGAATAAAATTTGAAAAATGAAATTAGGTTTTGTTGCAGTGCTATTTCTTTTTCTTTCCAACTACTTGGACACGGCAAGCGGAACGCCTCAGCGTTTTGAACGTTGCAAAGAAGGGTGCCAAATATGCGGTAGGAAAAATGCTGCGAGATTTTTGAAGATTGATGACGACGAGCGACAGAAGAAAAAGGATATAAAAGACACATTTTGTTTAGAAACCGTGCCTGAAGGCTATATTAGTATTATCTGCGATAGGCTAGTTAGAAGATACAAGTCAACTGGAAAGAAAGCTGCCTCAGTGAGTACCATTTAAAACATCCTAAAAATGAAACAAAGCCACTCTTCCCAAAATTGCTACATGTTAACATGCAGAAATTCAACTCTCATATTGCTACTAGCCTACTGGGACAAAAATTATTTAAGACACTAGCACACGCATTTTTCATAAGAAGCTAAGAATCTAGGCCAGTACTGAAAGTTTCTAAAATTATCAGATCTTTGCCCCCTTGAACATTTCAAAACAAGGTGTTTTGACATTTCAAAACAAGGTGTTTTGAAGCCTTTCTAATGTTTAGGCATTGCTCAAGTACTTTCTGAGTAATATGATACAGCAAAAAGTGAGAAAAAGGAAAAACATGCAAGAGTTTGTTGATATTTTGATGATCTGAGAGTCTGAGTTTCTTATAAACAGTATCTTACAAAAAATATTTGCATTTACTTTAGTAAAGTAAGTCCTCAGCATATTTTAAATTTGTGTCCCCTTGCTTCCTGTATCTTGCTTGCAAGGTCTGAACAATGGAGAGGCTTCAGCAAACAAGAGCATTGGAAAAAAACATAAAGTTACTATGTTTGTGTAAAAAACTTTTGAATTTTCAAAATCTAACATTTTAAAGAAACTTTCAATACTGGCTCAAATTCCCAGTTTCTTATGCAAAATACATTTATTTGCTCATCAAAACAGCTGCTCTACTCTCTGGTCTCTAATAAACGTCCCCCCCCCCGCTTATTAATTTTTAGAAAATTTTCCACCCAGGACCTTCTTATTCTAACCCCCCCCCCCCGCTTATTAATTCTGGCAAAAAGGTGCAAGCAAGACAAAAGGTACACAACAAAATTCTATGAATCTAGCTAAGATTGAGACTTTTGAGCGAAATCTGTGAAGGCATTGCATAAGTTTCCATTGGAAAAGCAAACCTTAGAAAATAGATGTTCTCCAACCTCCCTTGGCTATTAATTTTTGAGGTTTTTTCCAACCCCCCCCCATTATTCCAACCCCCCAGCTATTAATTTTTTGGGCATTTTCCAACCCCCCTACTATTCCAACCCCCCTTCTAGTAGAGACCAGAGAGTACACAAAGCTAGTCTATACTTCTATTTGTTTTCTAAAAGTAGTAGCCTAATATAATATATCTAATTACTGTACTTAGTGTCATTGTATGTAGTGGAATTCTATAACATAGATGAACAGAAATGAACTAATAATAGCAAACATCTCTATCTAAATCAGAGGGGGAATTTGAGATTTGATGGTGTAGCACACTAGAAGATAAGCATGTTTCTTCATATTTTCCACATAATTCCTGCCAACTGAACAGAATAAGATGAAAAAATCAAGAACTTGTTCACAGCTACTGAGTAGGTTTCCACACAGCAACAATGAGTTTTCCCGTGACAAGGAAACTCTATAACCATACAAAAATGCTACCTTGAAACACAGCTTTCTTGTATGAGAATTCTTGCAAAATTTTTCCCATCTTCCTAGCTAAAGATATGACAGTCTTCAACATAATAAGAAAATTCTCATTGTCAGAATGAGAAGAATTCAAGGAAAATCTTCAAGAATTCTTAAGAATTCTAACCATATTAATCTGAAAAAGAGTTGTGCTGCACGTCCCTAATTATCATGATAGACGTTACAATGCACCTTCTCCTTTTGAAGTGCTGTTGCTCATCTGTTCTAGTGTGTGAATAAATTCTCAAGAAGAAGTGGAAGACACTGCAAAAAAATCCAAGGATGTGCACTTCAATCTTTCTTGGCATCTAGAAGCGTGCAAGATCAAGAGAACGAATGTAGTAGTCTGGAGTTGTCTGACGAGGAGAGAGGTAATGCTGCAATTGTGAAGGATTGGCCAGTGTCAGCAGTCACAATTTATGGCAATGTGAGGCGAGCACCAACTGGAGAGACTCTGCTCCCACCTGGTATGCTTGATGCACTAATGTTGCGAAATGCAAAAAATGGCAATCTGGCAGACGAGTTACGCCTGGTGAAGGATACGCTCAACAGGTCACTCAAGAACGTCAACACCAACGCTGCTTATGACCCTGATCAGTTTTGGCAACTATGCTTTGACGCTGGGGCTCCAAACATCTTCAAAGCTACAGAAGGTATGATGGTTGCATCTAGGAGAAATGAAAGAAGGAGGTCAACAATAGAGAAACTAACTATGAATATAATTCGCACTCTGAGAGCTTAAACAGAGAAGCTCTAAACACTGCCAGGCAACTTGGAGTTACTTGTACCAGTACAACTGAGAGGCGCCATGAGGTAAAGCTCATTGCTGATTATGAGCATGAGATTGACGAAGTCATCAATGATGCTATACAAAATCACCATTTTGTAATTGCAATTATTGATGACTTCACCACTATTCATAGCCATAGGAGGCCAGACAGTGAGCAGACTTCTGATGCAAAGTGCACGTGTACAGTGGTTGTTTGCGTTTTTCCTGGCATCCCTGCTATACCCCTCTGTGAAGGCAATACCCATCTTGACCCAAACATTGTTCTTGCAGATACACTTTTGGAAGAGAGATACACCCAATATGATTTTAGTCCATTTTTGGCCATCTTAAGTGGTTCTGTCTCCAAGAGCCAGCAAATTCGTAATAAGGAAAGTTGTCAGATTTTTAGTACAGGAAGTTACAAAATTAAAATCCAAGAGTCCGCAACTTTTGCTCAACTGCAGTTCCTGCATTCTACTTGAAAATTCTTTTGAGTAATGGAATCATTTCTCCATTTAGTCTGACACTGGTTGTTGGATGAACACAAGTCACAAATGATTCTGTTCCATAATTGGGTGTCACAAAACTTCTATTTTTCTGCCAAAATCATCTCTCCAATGAATACAATAACAGTATCTTGAAGTATGTTATTTAATCAACCGTTTGTGATGTTGTTATGTTGGGCACTGCAAGTGCATGTGTCGTGTAGCTGCTGTAGGCCTGGCCATGAACTCTGATTGTAGTTTGCTTAGCATCCAGAGTGCTTATCCTCAAGCTGTCGTTTATGTGTTGTCGTTAATATTTCATTGAACATAAACTTAGAATACGAAATTGAATATAAATTTGAAATTCTTACCTGAAAGTATAAATGTGTGCTCTATTTGCTGTCGCACTCTTCATCAGTTGTGGGTGTTCTTTGGCTGGCTGCACATTGTCATTAGGCCTTTGTAAATTGTGGGCCTAAGGCCTAGTTTAGGCCGTCTGGAAAGCAAAGATTATGATCAGACAAGCAATTTTCAACAGCGAAAATGAAGCATTTTGCAAATTTTCCTGAGAAATCGCTGCATATTTTCCACGTCAAGGAAGAGGCTCGCAGCAAAATTATGAAGTTTGATTGAGTGGACAGGTGGGAATTTCCTTTTACAGACCTTTCCTTGAGGGGCAATTGGACCAATAAGATTATGAGTATTAAAGTTCGTATTTTTTATTTTCTAAATGAGAATTGGATGGGAACGAAATTCTTAAATTTGCAATGAAAAATGAAAAAAGGGGTGCTTCACCTACCTCCCAACGTGTGTTTCTACCACTAATTCCATAATCGACTGTGGGTATTCTCGTTTGAGGTAGAAGTGGTTCTACAAACGGCAAATCACGAATTTATGACTTGAGTAAAGTAGCAATCTTTTACAAATATTTTGCAAATTTTTCAAGAGAACCCACCTGGTCTACCATGTTCTTCGTATTCTGAAGTTTTATTCTACCAAGTAAGATCGACTGGACAGGACCAGATTTGTTGCTATTCCGATTTGAACAAACGACTCTTTTCGTAAGAATTAGCTGAACTTCAGGTCTTCAATCAAAGTGTTCTCCAGCAATTTTGGGCACAATCTGCGAGAGATTTCTCCCTCTTTGTCCAGCGCCAACATCCATGAGTTCGAAAGATGGCAGTTGGAACACAATTTGGGGCGCGCAAGCTGCGATCGCATCGACCACCCGCAGAGTGGTCTCCCGCAGCTCCAATGTCGATCTCATTTGTTTTGCCCTAAACCGGAAGAGGCGTCCCAGCCTCGTTTTGCATTTTATCTCTATGTTGAATTTGTCAGGAAATAGTATTGTGATACCATTTGTGAACTGATTCTTGTTTGAAGTGATTGAATTTTACCTTGAACTAACGAGAGAGACATCACTGTGAAAGAATTCCAAGAGGCAATGTAGTGAGAACATTAGAAACATAAAAACTGATAAATCCTTTCTCCTAATATTGATATTACGTAGTTCTTGCTTGGGAAACTGTACGAAAACTTGCTATCTGTGTAGAAACCTCGTGTTATTTCATGAAGTTGACTTCTTGTGTTTTTAACTGCAAAGTATTGGCACAAAGCGGATTATTCTTGTGATCAATTGACCTTACTCATCAGTATGTGTCACAAGAACAACCAAGGAACAGAGAGTAAAATTTCTAGTGAGTAAACAACAGGTTGGATTAGTAAATCAAACAGGAGCATGGTAAAGTCCTTCATGAAATCAAAGATTAAGGTCTTTGCGTTGGAAACAAATTCCAAACAGGGACATATAATTCCAAAGGCAAAAAATGAATGTTAAAGTTGCAGCTGAAACCCAACCCTCAGCAGCTCTGTTGCAAATGCAATTCAGTACTTTGCACTTGCAGACCATCCAGGATTCGAAGATGCAAATGGCATCAATGTTCAAAAGGATAAGGATGGTTGATGGTTGACAGGGTTTTTGATTTTCTGAACACCAGGAACCCATTTTGTAAAGGCTATAACCTCTTCCTCCATGATTATGAATGAAAGTGTTTTTGAGGAAACCATGATAGATTTGATCAAGCTGAAACAAAAACGGAAGGAACCCCCCCCCCCCAAGTAACATACAAAATGAAAACGTTTTTGATCTGGTTCATCATTGCTCCTTCAGGCATGAAAGAATTATCATATAATCTAACTAACAAGTTAAGAAAATCATAGCAGCTTACAAACAAGCAATCGTTGGGTACAGTGCTGGACTTTGGCACACAAACTCATAGCTGTAAAATAAGTTGTCCTTAATTTGACACAGCATCAGTCATTGATTCAGATGAAAAAGCAATGGTCCATGATCACTATTATTCCAACTAACATGCAACGTAAACTGTGTCTATAACCCATTTGAAGAACTGTGATGGTCTTGTTCTTCCATCTGCTTGTGTCAACAAGGTCTTCTTTGTTTCTTTACAGGCATTCAGAGCAAAATTTTACAGGCATGTAAAGCAAAATTAAAGCAAAGTCCATCTAATCTAACAAGAACCTTAAAGCTGTCATACAGAAGTTCACCCTCTACATCAGGAGCGCACCAGAGAGACCTTGTTTTCCTGAAATTAATGAGCAATGATCATGTACTGATAGAAAATATAAATCCATCTGATGTAAGTTTGGTGTTTCCCAGCAATCCACAAAACTTCTTCTTGTTCTGACTTGTTCTGTTCAAAATAGTTCATACAGTCTTTTGCCATACGCTGTTGTCCATCTGTTTAGGAACATTTGAAAAAAAAGGAGTCAGATAGTTTTGAGAAAACATTTGCTCAACAGCCTCTTCCAGGTTGGAATCCTTGCTTTTGCATTGGACTGGGCTCCAAACAAGTTCAGGCTGTAGACATTCAAATCTTTATTTAAATCAGTGGTGTGGTGTGTCCCAGAACCAACATAGATTTTGTTAATTTCAACATCAAAATGCTGTAAAAACTTTCAATCACTGACATTAGCTTTAGGCCTGTTGTGTACTAAGTGTTGAACTTTCTTGAAATGCACGATTTTGCCTTGTTTTGACAACACCTACCCGTTTTTGGCATGAATTGGAATGAATTTATGATCCCTGAAGTCAATATCACACTGATAACGTGTATCCAAACCAAAATAACCCCAAATAATCATGAAAAATAGTCTAAAAGACAAACGAAATAACGTTTTGGGCCCATAAGGCGCATCAAAGCTCCCGCTGCAAAGTACGAAAAAGCCGCCTTATTTTACCAAAGAAGCATTTTATTTACCACAAAATAGTATCAAATAGTAGTAATAACCATAACTTACCATATCTTAGCAGAATTTGGCCAGTTAAATTCATAAAATACGTCGCAAATCAGTAAAGTTCCATAAGAGCTCTGTATGCGGAACTTATCTTTTTGCCCACTTTGCAAATGGCTGCCACCCAAAAACTTGCCTCACTTAGAACAATAGGTGATCTGCGGAGTTAGAATTCTAGCAGCGCTTCTATATCATTGCACACGACCGATGTCAACATGGAGGTTAATGCAACCAATGACGCACCAACCACGACTAGTATAGGTAAGTTCAGTCTTTTATACAAATTCTGCTACTATATTTTCTTATAACCCCACCCCCTCGTGGGATTTCTCATTATTGAATATATCCCTTTTTCACCCTTGTACACCAAGGCTACTTGTTAGACTGTATACCTTCTTCAGCCCCCAGATTTTGGCTCTTTGTTTTATATTGTTGTGGACCACCTCACAACGTACAACTATAGGGTCTTACCATTTTTGTTCATTTTTCATTTACCCTTTTCATATTCCACCTCTCCTACAATATTATTGCCAACCGAGAGTTCTCACTTCAATGTTCTATTTATCCTAGCATATCCAATTGTCACATTGATAACTTCTCTGATTACTGCGGTGTCTATGTGCTTGTTATTGTCGACCAACAACATCGAGCTGGACCCTGCACAGGAGGAGGAGATGAATCAGAGCTGGGACCCTATTCCAAGTCCGAAAAGCCCTCTACCGACTATCCGTACAGCAACAAGGACCCAAATACCCCCGCTTTTAGCCACCAGCAGCAGCAACAATTTATCTATGAATTTGTCACACCCAGCCCCCTCAAGCCTCTTTCTAACTGGCGTTCCATTTATTCACCACCCCCTAAATACCCCAACCTCACACATCCCCACTGTTATACCGGAAACGCCCCTTCAAGCCTGCCTTTGTACCCCACTTGGCCGTAAAATCACCCTTAAGCCCACGTCCACCGTTACCACCCTATCCAACGTGACCCCCTTATGTCCCTTCAAGTCACTCTTCCTACTAAGATTTGTACCCCTACCTTTACACCCATCACTGCCCCAACCTCAGAGCCTCTCCCCCATTCAGCCCAATACCCCTTAGCCCTTGCAACAACTAACCCTACCCTAACAACACCCATTCCCAGCACACCAGCACTCCCTCCCAGACCCCTCCTCGAACTGGAACCCTCTGTGTCCTCCCCAAATACCCGTGTGAGAGAACTAAGGAACATAAAATACGAATTAACAAATACCAAAATGAGACCAGTAAATTACAGAAGGCTAAGCAGAGCGGTAGGTTTCCTACTGAAATGAGCCCCCGCCTTAGCCTTCGAATAGCCCATCTCTCATATGAGAATAAGTCCAAGTATTATGCTGCTGAGAAAGCCTTCAAAGAGGCCATCTCATAGATCATGATGTCCCACTATACGGAACTTATTACGGAACAACAAAGCATGATCCAGGAGATCAAAAATGAGGCCATGCTCGAATATAATAATGCGCACCTGGTGGACATCATGAAGCGTAACTCCACAAAGCTAGTCACGGCCCACAAATACGACACCAACCCCCAAGGACGTGCAAATCGCAGACAAACACATGGCCAAAGAGGACACAGGGGAGCCCCATACAACTGTAGGGGTAGAGGACGAGGGACATTCCCTTGAAGAACTGGCTTCCATTGTTTTACTTCTTTCTAAACGACATTACATGTTTTACATGAATTTTTACCTTATTTAATATTTTAATACACTCACGCCATTGTATTCGGTTTCACTCGGTTTGCAGAGCCCCAACCTGTCAATTACCCCTTTACTTTTTTCGCCCAATATACTCATTTCCTATAAAAATGCCGCTAGCCATTCTTCCTTATTAGGTTTTGCACCCACATTACGTTCACCTTTTTGGTCTCTGCATCCCGAGCAATCTCTATCATTTATAATGCTTTCAAATTGCATTATTCTACTAGTATCACATTCTTTGTTATGTTCTAGTTATGCTCTAATTTACATCAATATGCATACACAATTTAGCACTTCGTCTCTGTTTACCTACTTTTAGAAACAGCCACTCAAAGCGGCCTAAATGCACCTAAGAAGAGGATGAGAATTTAGAAGGAACATTAGACAAAACTAACAAACGGTTATGCAACATAGAAGGTAGAATAAATAACATGGGTAAACTGTGGAATAGTGAAAAGTTTGACCAACTAAAACTAGAGTGTAAATATAAGTTGACTAAATCCCAGCAGGGGACAGAGAAAGCTGATGATGCAACCTTGGAGATTATCAGAGCTCTTGATGACCGCAAGGTCAGAGTCCTGATACTGGACGATGACACTGAAAACTAATCAGCAAATCCTTCAAAGAAACAAGCTGAGTCAGTTTCAATTGAAAAGATAAGCAAGGTAGAAAAGGAGCTCAGAGAACTTAATAACAAAGTTAAAATGATCAATCTTCCATAGCAATTACATGCTGACATCTGGTAATGCAAATGAAAGGAAAACCTATGCATCAACAATAAAGGCAACTGATAAAACATTAAAACAGGATTCACCACGAAGCAAACATCCCTTCCAAGAAAATTGGCACACCAATTCCATTCTCTGGACAGTGATGATGATAGAAATTTAATGTATGACCACATAATTCTTGGAGATTCTATCACACAAATGATCAGAGAAAAAAAGTTTCATGGAAAAGATAGAGCAAAAGTGATATCAATTAGGGGTGGCAAAATTAATCAATTAATAAATTAACCAATCGATCATCTAATGATCTTATCAGTCCAGTGAGTTGATGGGCTCTCCATGCTGAAGTTTTCATCACAAATGTGTGGTCAAGCCCATCCTCTTCATCCAAAATTAATTTGTTGTTGACACCAGCCACATTTGTTGCTCTTCAACCCTGGAATGATCGAGGAATAACTGAAAATAAAAGAAATCCAATGAACCAAAGGTATCGAAGTGCGCTAAAAGCAAAATGACATAAACAAACAGTTGGATATTATACATGATATGTATATTGACATCACGGATCCCGAGTGGGTGGTAAAATGGATCCATAATGGCGGACACGAGCTTCGAAACTTTGGGCGCGCCTTCTTCTTCCACCAGGATCACATACTTGGATTATAAAAATTGTCCTGAAAAGCAGCGTAGGCGAAAGCTGAGATTCCAATGTGCCTTTTTTCATCTATTTTTTCAAATTCAGGTTCCCGATTGCAGCGTAACGGACAAAATAAATTTAGGCGTGTGGCCTAAGGATTTTCCGGACCCTTGAAATTCCCGCCAAAACCGGAGTAATCTGGGAAGTGCGCACAGGCCTGGGGATGACACAAACATTGGCCTAGCAAATTTCAACGCTGCTTCTTCAACATTCAGCCGGAAAAAACACTTCCAGGGCCACTGGTTGTATGGATACATTGCCTCAAAGTTCAGTGCTCAAGTTCCATGGAATTTGAAGGAAGCACGCACGAGGTTTTCGTTCGCTTACCAAGGCGGAGACTGAGAGCTCTCCCGGCTTTGATACTCGTTGCATTTGCACATTAATTCTTTCTCAGGTAGGCCATGTCGTTTATATTTTGTTCTAAAATTGTTTTTTGTTGTTGTCGTTGAGTATTGCTTACTGAATGATGTTTGAAAATAATTTTGTTCTCGTAGAAATGTTTTGCATCAGGAAAGACACGATAATAGAACCCGCTTGGAGGTTTATATTTCATTTCATTCCTTTTCAGGGAGTTACAAGATGGCGAACTTCTTGTTAAAGATTGCGACACCGATAAAGAGCACCAAAGAGGCTTCAGATCAGCTGGCTAGCCCGCGAAAGTAGTTGCAAGAACGTTACATTGTTACTGGCTTCCCTTTCCCTGCATTTAGTGCGAGATGAAACCAGTTTCTTTGCCTGCTAGATTACCCTGCATGCTGCTGCACTCCCAAACAATTTCAACAGGAACAGTGGCAGTTTTAGAAGATTTTGATTGATGAACAGAGGGCTCAGCAGCCTCCAGAATATTGTTTACAGATTGTTCTACTGATTAAACTTTTTGTCTCAGCAAGTTACAAATTGATGCCAAATTATGTTCCACTGAAGGAGACATTTTTTTGAAGAAGGACTTTTCATAGAAATTGAATGTGGCAATGACGGCATTCAATACTTTGAAAAACAGAACAAAGGCTTCTGAAGTTTTCAATGAGTTTTCTGCAAAGGAATTGTACCAGAATAAACAATTTTATTTACAATATTTGGCAGCAAATCAGTATCTACGAAGTCAACACAACATTCAATGATTTTTGTTCGTGTAACTTGAAGCTACTTGAAGTTGCCTTCCTTGGTAATTGGATCACTATTTGATTCCTACATTAATTATGTAAATATCACATTTTGTTGACAATTTCTGGACAAATCTGAGTGTTTCTTGCTAATATGTTTCTAAAACAGCCTTCAAAGTGCCTGCAGGACATTACAACCAAGCTGCTACCTGACCATAAAGGCAGTCAAGTGTGTAGTTTCCATTGTTTCTCCAGAGTCTCACGTGTTCACTGTACTTTGCTTTGTTTTCTGAATCACAAACACTTATTTTTAAAACCTGCTATGCAGTTAGCCAATGCAATTTGAATGAATCAGATTTCACTTGTACAAAACTCTATTTGCTTCCTTTGACAGTTTCCAAAGTGGAGAAAGCAATAAGATTGATGCCCAATATTTGATACAAATGTGTGATATAGACTAATTGTGCTGTACAATAAAGCACCCATCATTTGCTGCCCTTTTGCACAAGATGCGCTTTAAATTGTCAAGTTAGTATTGTCTATGATATAAATGTTGTTGATTTAGAGTAATTTTGATAGTACACATATTTTTTTTATAAGAAACTGCTTATAAGAACTCAAACTCGCAGATCGTCAAAAAATTAAGAAGCTCCAGTACTGGGATAATATAACTTAAGACACTGCTTATTTTTAACAAAGGAAATCCTTGATATATTTTACTTTGTTTCACTTGTTTCCTGTATTTCATTACCTGGAATGTACTTGAGTGATGTCTAAAAATCGGAAAGTTTTCAAATAACATTCTTTTGAATAGTTCACGAGGGTGCAGTTAGTGAACATGAAGACTGTTATGGAATCTGTAAGAAATTTGTAAAGAACTCCATATACTCAAAATCTGATAATTTTAAGAAACTCTGAGTACTGGCCCAAATTCTTAGTTTCTTATAAGAAATATGCGTACCCTGAAAATATGTTCATGAAGCCTCAACACTTCACACTTTGTGAGAAAAGAATTCTTAAAATGCCTGCTCCAAAGAACTTGTACCATTGTTACAAAATAGATTCACCACAGAGGAAGAATTTTGTTCCAGATCTTTAATGAAAGCATAATTCCACTGAATGACCAGAAATGGCAAAAAGTTTCAGTTAGCCATGTCTGAGGGTCAGAACTATTCTTTTAAGTTCAATGTTTGTAGGAGATCTAAAGGATGTTTTACTTTACCAAACCATTGGAGACAATATTCACAGAAGCAACAGGCAATTAAAACTGAGTCATGCCATATCAAAGAACAGCTTTCATAGCTTTAACAATGGTCATCTGTATTAGCAATTCAACATAACAATTGCATAACAGCAATACTCTTCAATGTTTTTCTTCCAAAAGAATGTCTCTTTCTGTGTAACATAATTTGGCATCAATTTGTTACTTGCTGAGACAAAGAGAGTTCAATTTGTAGGAGAATCTGTAAACAATGTTCTTGAGGCTGCTGAGCCTTTTCTTCGTCAGCAAAAATCTTCTAAAATTGCCATTGTTCCTGTTGAAATTGTTTGGGACTACAGTAGCACACAGGATAATCAGGTGGGCAAAGAAACTATTTTCATCTTGGACTGAATGCAGGTAAAGGGAAGCCAGTACCAACGTAACGTTCTTGCAACCACTCTCAAGGATTAGCTGTTCAGCTACTCTTTTTCGGTGGCAAACTCGTGAACAAACTTGTGAACTAACTCGTGTCAAAATGTTACAAGAAGTTCGCCATCATGTTTCTCCCTGAAAAGGAATGAAATATAAACCTCCAAGCGGGTCCTATTATCGTGTCTTTCCTGATGCGAAACATTTCTACGAGAACAAAGTTATTTTCAAACATCATTCAGTAAGCAATACGGCCAGGTCTAAAACGTGGACATCGCGGACGTCGCGGACATGTCCGCCTCAAATCCATGTCCGCGTTTTAGGTTTTCGCATAGGGAAATACCTAAAACGCGGACGACAGGGACATTGTCTGATTCTTCAAATAAAGTGTTAACAAGTACGTTTCCATGATCATCATTCACAGGACGTCACAGAAAACTAATGGTTTGCAATTTCTTCAGGTCCGCGAAACCAATGTCCGCGTTTTAGGTTTTGGTATAGGGAAAAACCTAAAACGCGGACATCACGGACATGTTTGAAATTCTTTGCATTCTTCGGGTTAGCGGGTTCTAGTACCCTCCCCCATAGCCACCCTCCAGGATGCAGGAAAGGTGCTGCCCTACTGTACACATATTGATCTTTTCCGGAACAATGTTATTAGAACTCTTTGGGGAATGAGTTTCTTGGGGGAGGAGTTTGGCCAACAGGTTTGACATACAGCACCATCAGTTTCTGCATTAGCGAGTTTACGATTCACGACGCAGCTCAAGAGGACGCAGCGCAGGGGCCTGAAACGAGCGCGGTCAGCGCGTCGTCCCCCAATGCTGCGCAAGAAGTTACGAACCGCGACGAGGCGCTGACTTTGGCGCCAAAATAGAAATTTGTTCAGACATACTTCGAAAATGGAGGAAGCACTTCTGCTTATGAATGATGCCAATGTTATCAACGACGAAGATCTTTTCCTGTTGCACGAGGCAAATAGACCTCGTAATTTGCACACTGGGCTTCCCTACTGGAAATACGAACGATTCAGTTTGGAAGACATGAGAGACGATGAGTGTGAAGTTGAATTTCGGTTCAAGAAAGACGACATCTACAATCTTGTCCATACTTTTGGCCTTCCTGAAGTTTACCGATGCTACAATGGGCTGGTTGTAGACTCTGTTGAAGCTCTATGTGTGTGCCTGAAACGATTCACATATCCCTGCAGATATGCTGACCTGGTTCCAAGATTTGGTAGGCCTGTACCTCAACTTTGCATGATCACTAACATGATGGTTGATGATCTATTTGACAGGTACTCCCACCTTCTTCAAGAACTTGACCAGCCCTGGCTTTCTCCTGAAAACCTCCAGCTATATGCACTAGCCGTTCACAATAAAGGTGCTGCCCTTGATAACTGTTGGGGCTTTGTTGATGGGACAGTTAGGCCAATTTGCAGACCACAGCGTGACCAGAGAGCAGTTTACAATGGCCATAAAAGGGTGCATGCCATCAAGTTCCAGTCTGTTGTGACCCCCAATGGAATGATTGCCAACTTGTATGGTCCTGTTGAGGGTAGACGACATGATAGCAGAATGTTGGCAATGTCAGGCCTATTGGAGCAACTGGAACAGCATTCATTCTCACCAACTGGTCAGGCTTTGTGCATCTATGGAGACCCTGCCTATCCTCATCGCCTACATCTGCAGTGCCCTTTTGCAAGAAGAGCAGTCCTAACCCCTGAGGAGCAAGCCTTCAATCAATCGATGAGCCAGGTTCGAGTGTCAGTGGAATGGGTATTTGGGGACATAGTCAACTACTTCAAGTTTGTGGACTTCAAGAAGAACCTCAAGATTGGTCTAAGTTCTGTTGGCAAATTCTATGTTGTCAGTGCCCTGATGAGAAATGCACTTACTTGCCTTTATGGCAATACAACATCAGCATTCTTTGATTTGCAGCCACCAGCACTTAACGAGTATTTCCTGTAGGTTCCCAATAAAGACCTGATGACTTGAAGAAGAAGACAATATGTCCTCAAAGAAGAACACAGATAAAACAGCTTTTTTAAAAGCTACCACCATTGCCATTGAGCGTGGACCGATAGTTTCTCACACAGCATTTTCTGAGTTGTTTCTTTCTTACTGTCCAAACAGAAAGTACCCTGTGCATGCAATTAAAGTGTTCTGTTTACTTATGAGGGAGAGGTCCAAAAATGTTCTTTGACCAAAACAAAAGTTCCAATCTTTAACCTTGGATGCAAAATTTTCCTTGTTTGACTTTTTTGCAAGATTAGAAAGACTCCAATGAAGTGCAAACAACTTTGGTACCAAAGAATGCTGAAATCTTTGATTTATCTTGTAAAAAACAACAATGAAAATAAAATTGGCACTTGACTGAAATACAGAAACAAAATTGTTGAAATCAAACAAAAGAAGGAATAATTCATGTCTCATTTCTTTTCTAAAGTATTTTTCATTAACTCAAATAAAATTTGATTTTGCTGCTGCATTTGTTGGAACATGGCCTGCTGCTGCTGCAGTTGTTGTTGTAATATGGCAACCATGTCTTGATCCTTCTTATTCCTTGCTTCTTGGTCTCTCATCCTCTGTTCCACTTCCCTTTCCCTCAGATCTTGCTCCTTTCTCTTTAGCTCCCACTCTCTCTCAGCCTCTCTCTCCTTCACGGCCATCTCTCTCTTTTTTAATTCTATTTCTTCCCTTCTGATCTCCAATTCTCGTTCACTCTTTTCTTTCAAATATTCCACTGTGTCCCCTGGGCTGCTACATTTTCTCTTTTTCTTTGCACTCTCGGGGCTTTCTCTTTCTCTAGTTTGGGACAGTCTCTCCATTGATCTCTTTCTCACATCCTCTGCTGTCTCTTTTTCTTTCTCTGCATTCCTCTCCCTCCTTTCCTCCCCTTTTGCAAGCTCATCCTGTGCACCCTCAGTCCTTTCAACTATATCCTGGAGAGCCTCGTCCAGTTCTGTATGTTCTGGGTCTATTCCACTTGCCCTTTCTTCTGCAGCCATCTTGCGCTTGTGATTTTTCTCAAGCTTCATAAAATGATCTCTTACTGACCTCTGATCAACCATAAAACGGGGTTTCTCAATTCGACTCAATGCATTTGCAATTCTATCCCAGCACTGACCACGTTCACGAGAGCCATGTTTAAATTTATAAGGTTCTTCAACAAGAATTTCTCGGCATAAGAGGATGTCATGCTGATTTGTCCAGATCATTTTTTGCCTAATTGAAAAGGGTGAAAGCAATCTAATGGATATGGCAAGAAAAAAACAAAGAAAGGACACATCTGTGATCAATGGCATTCTGTTAAGAACCATATAACAACTACAGTTTGAAAATTGTTACTAAAAGGTTGATAACCAACATACAACAACCTTCTTTTACAAAATTCTCATCGGTTATAAAGTCTCTAAATGGGCATTCTAGAAGTTTAAACATTATTTGTGGGCTTCTCAAAGGACCTTTTCCAAGATTTTGCCATGTATTAATCTCATGGAAAAATCAAGATTTCAATACTAAAGCTGATGTTTTGCTTTGTATAAAATTGCTTGTCCAATATGCATAATTTCCCTTCTCATAAATTCCATTTCATCCATGGTTATAAGAAAACAACTCAAAAACTTCCACAGGAAATAGTCAAAAGTCCTATATACTAACAAATTTTTTTGCTAAATGCCAATCAGTCCCTCGACTTAGTTATCAAATTTGTTTCACAGCTAAGGCAGATATTGTTGGGTTGTTTTCCTTGATTTAAAAACCCTGCCTGCATCTATTTACATGGGTGAGAGCAATACAGGAAGCATTGACTGCAAGGAAATTGCCTTCGAGGTTGAAAAGTAGGCCCACGTAAAAGCAAACCAATAAACCAGGTAAAATAAACTTGTAAATTTATCAAGTAGCCTAGAGACCCTAGTGGCTATGCACTAAAACAACATCAAATGCAAGCAATACGTGAGTTTCAGTTAAAATTACGAACGTTTGTGCCTTTTTTCGCTGTTCTTGGACTTGTACTTCAGATCCTTGGGACGCCATTTTCACCAGCGAACTCACTCGAATTGGATAGCCTAGAAAGTGGCAAAAATTGCAAGAAAATTACTTTTAGAAGCTACAGCTGTAACGAGCAATTGTTGATTTGTTGAAATTCGACATCCTGAGGACTGTAAAAGCCATACTTACTTAAAAAACTGCTGCGTTGTCTTCACGACGTAGAAACTTCGAAGTTGCGTTGTGAAACAGACGAAGACGCGTTGTGATGAAGCCGGACGCGTGGGCCGCGCTAGTTCCTAGTCCTCCCAGGCGCGTCTTCCAGTGGCGCGTCATGAATCGTAAACTCGCTATTGTCCCTCCTAAGAAACTATTAAAAGACGAATAGCCCTCGAAATCTGAGAAAATAAAGAAACTTTCATGGGTCCAACCAGACTATCCTCTTTTGACCTAATACACATATTTTTATAAGAAACTAAGAATTTGGGCCAGGAGGGATCTTCCAATTGCAGTAGAACTCTTCCAACAGGGGGCTGGAGCTTCGAGCATGGGGCTCAAATGCCTAAAAATGCATTTTTCTTACGTCACTTTGCCAGGGGTGGTGCCAGAAATTTTCCGACAGAGGGGCTGGAGTTTCCGACAGGGGGGCTAAAAATGATTGAAAAAGTGTGTATTTGTGCGTTATTTTGCCAAATTTCCTCCGACAAGAACCAAAATTTCCTCCAACAGGGGGCTGTAGCCCCTTAGCCCCCCCCCTTGCGCCACCATTGCTTTTTGCCAAATTCCTCTGATGCGTAGAGCAGCTCTAAATCATCATACGCTGAGAATATTGTCAAAAAGTGAAATTCGTATTCATTTAGGTTAGCTGACACATTTTGCAGAGACACTGTTCCCCTTGTAGGCCTTGTGCTTTCCCACCTCGATCAAAAGTGTATCGTCACAACATTTAAAATTACTCAGTATTTTTCTATATTTGAAGAATCAGAAAATAAAGATCAGAAAGCTTATCAGCTCAACACTTTTTTCGGAGAATTAGATAATGTCCGCGATGTCCGCGTTTTAGGTTTTTCCCTATACCAAAACCTAAAACGCGGACATTGATTTCGCGGACCTGAAGAAAATTGCACACCATTAGTTTTCTGTGACGTCCCGTGAATGACGATCATGGAAACGTACTCATTAACACTTTTTTCGAAGGATTAGACAATGTCCGCGTTGTCCGCATTTTAGGTTTTTCCCTATGCCAAAACATAAAACGCAGACATGGATTTGCGGCGGACATGTCCGCGACGTCCGCGATGTCCGCATTTTAGACCTGGCCGTAAGCAATACTCAATGACAACGACAAAAAACAATTTTAAAACAAAATATAAACGACATGGACTACCTGAGAAAGAATTAATGTGCAAATGCAACGAGTATCGAAGCCGGGAGAGCTCTCAGTCTCCGCCTTGGTAAGCAAACAAAAACCTCGTGCGTGCTTCCTTCGAATTCCATGGAACTTGAGCACTGAACTTTGAGGCAATGTATCCATACAACCAGTGGCGCTGGAAATGTTTTTCCGGCTGAATGTTGAAGAAGCAGCGTTGAAATTTGCTAGGCCAATGTTTGTGTCATCTCCAGGCCTGTGCGCACTTCCCAGATTACTCTGGTTTTGGCAGGAATTTCAAGGGTCCGGAAAATCCTTAGGCCACACGCCTAAATTAATTTTGTCCGTTACGCTTCAATCGGGAACCTGAATTTGAAAAAAATAGATGAAAAAAGGCACATTGGAATCTCAGCTTTCGCCTACACTGCTTTTCAGGACGATTTTTATACTCCAAGTATGTGATCCTGGTGGAAGAAGAAGGCGCGCCCAAAGTTTCGCAGCTCACGTCCGCCATTATGGATCCATTTTACCACCCACTCGGGATCCGTGACGTCAATATACATATCATGTATTGCAACTGCTAATTATAACTTTGTATAAACATGTATAAAAGGGTTAACTATCAGTTATGAAATCCCAATTGATGGATGGAAACTGGTCACCAGGTCATGTAATCCACAGGTCACTATGCCTGTGGTTGGTGGCCAAGCGGCTATCGCTGCGAGCATTCGTACATGGGCTGGTCCATGAGTTGCATCCATCAACTGAGCAAGTCCCTTTGCTGTCCAATCCCCATGCAGGACAATTGTGTGATCTTTTTCTAGATCTATTTCATGTTCTTCATCTGCATGAATGAGGGCAAAGACAGCGGAACACCACCTATTCCCTCTTCTAAGGGCATGCAGTCACTTCTCCATTTGACGATTATTCCCTTCCTCATCATTACTGTGCCGATGTGTTTCTACTTCATGCAAAGTTTTTCTCTCCACCTCCTTCCTGTATCTCTTTACAGTAGCCCCATCTTTTGGGTCCAACTCTCCCATGTTAATGGCATTCTTTCCCTCTAAATTTCTTTTACCCTGTTGGTAAACAAATTTAGTTCATCCCAAATTGAAAATTGACTACAAGCAACACTGAAATCGATTGAAACTTGCAGAAATATTACAGAACTGATGAAATACCGGGTGAGCCAGAAAAAAGTTCCCACTTTTGAAAATTCATAACACCAACGCTACTTCAAAGATTTGAATCATTCAAATTCTAGTTAGAAACCGAAAGATCAAAGTATTTTTGTGATTTTTCTCGCTGTCCTACCAGCACTACAAATATAGGTAAATTCAACTTCACAAAAATTTCATGGTTGATTTATTACTGAAAAATGGGCAAAAACATCAATCAATTCATAAATGGCTTCTTGCACAGAATAATGAAGGAAATGCAACTTCTCGTGGGTGAGAGATATCCTCTAGGGATTAGTTTCCTTGGCATTGAAAATCTTTCGTATTTGTTTGAAAATTGATGTCTTATAACTCTTGAGGGAGGTAAAACACCCATGGCCTATTGTTCGATTTGAATAGAATCCTTAAGATTTGATCAATGTTTTAGGCCCTTTTCCGTGATTTTGCAACCATGAAATTTTTATAAAGTTGAACTTACCAATATTTGTAGTGCTGGTAGGATAGCGAAAAAAATCACAAAAATACTTCATCTTTCGACTTTTAAATACAATTTGTATGATTCAAATCCGTGTAGTAGTCTTGGTGTTATGAATTTTCAAAAGTAGGAACATTTTTCTGGCTCACCCGGTAGTCTGGGAAGTATTGGATAACAGGCTGCTTTGCAGATGTCAGAAGAATGGTAAGAATGGCTGAGTATTTGTAGAAAACTTTCAGTGAAAATATGATTGACTGTTGATATCTTGAGACAAATGAATCATATGGAACCATGCTAGTGCTGAGTAAAGTTAAAGCTTCTTTCCACCATTTTGTTGGTTATCCAAGTTATCTCTTAAACCTTATCTCTTAAACAATGGATGGTGAGCAACAACATTTCAAGCAACATTTTGTGATCCTCTATTTCAAACTAAAGTAGGATGGCACAGGGTTTGAAAAGTCAACCATTCTACCATTCTGACAGATTGCTTTGATGCTGAAGTTCTTTTTGCATTTCCCGAAGTGTGTAAGTCTTCCTGTAATGACATACAGGAGGTTCATGGTTGACAAACAAAGTTGGGCAAAGGTAATTTGGAAATAATTGCCAAATGTTCAGGGGGAGCTGTTTTCAATGAAAAATCATTGTTCCTTTCCACTCCATGTTTATCAAACGGATCTTTGATGTAACAAACTTGAGTCGATATACTCTAAAAATACATACATATATATCAACTCAGAAAATACAACTGTGTAAACTTTTCACCGCAAGCCTTCATCAGTGGTGAACTTTTCAAATTCATACAGAGCAATACATATCATTCTACAATGTCTGAACAATTAGTAGAGTTCCTAGTGTCACAATTTTGGCCCCTGCTGGATGTCTTTGCCTAATTTGATTTTTACGGTGGCCCACAAGGGTCATCGCAAACTCTTTTCATTGCAAATTCACTCTGTTTCACGGCAAGCTCACTTTGTTTCAGGGCAACTTCACTCTGTTCTTCACGGCACACTTTCTTTCTTCACGGCACACTTTCTCACTTCACGGCACACTTTCTTACTTCACGGCACACTTTCTTTCTTCACGGCACACTTTCTCACTTCACGGCACACTTTCTTATTTCACGGCACACTTTCTTTCTCACGGCACACTTTCTTTCTCACGGCACACTTTCTCACGGCACACTTTCTTACTTCACGGCACACTTCCTTTCTTCACGGCGCACTTTCTCATTTCACGGCACACTTTCTTATTTTACGGCACACTGTCTTTCTCACAGCACACTGTCTTTCTCACGGCACACTTTCTTTCTCGCGGCACACTTTCTTTCTTCACGGCACAATGTTTAAGTAGGGCCATGTGACTCAAATGCCCTGGCTTCGTGGAAGTGGCCCACGTGCTGTAAAGGCTTGGCAACAGCAGAAAATGGCGTAGGAGAGGTTGTTGATACAGAGATATTTTAACCAAGGCTTTGAGTATGAAGAAATTCGTTTTCTCCTGCAAAGGAATCACAAAATTAGGATGAGTACTAGTACTCTGAAAAGGCGTCTGAGAGCCATGGGCCTCGTAAGGCGTAACTGCCACTTTGATTTGGATGAAGTGAAAGCCATTGTCAAAAGCATTCTTGATGGTCCTGATTCAGTGCGGGGATACCGTGGTATTTGGCATCAACTACGATTAAGGGGTCTTTCTGTGCCAAGGTATACCGGGTGAGTCAATAAAAACGCGCGGCGTTTGAAAAAATCCTGATCCCTGAATATGAAAGCAATGATGTTCAAAACCGTCTTGTTTTATCCACGATATGTCAAATTATGATCAGTAATTTACCCGGCTTTAATCGCTCATTCCTTCCCGTCGAAATAGGAGATTTTCTGCAGAAAGTCCCTTTTGAAAACCTACAAAAACAAGCGAAAACAGCAAGCAAAATTTCCCTTTGTTCTCCTTCCTAGCAATAATGACTCCTGGATGTACTCATGTATTTTGTCCTCATGGGAGAATGGAATCCCCCTGAATAAGTTATTCACACTAGGGGGAAGACTTTTCACTCCACCAAAACAAAAGCACGCGCTAAAGCGTGCTGAATGTCATCGTTGTGAGGTAACCACATTGGGGAATTTTGCTTGTAATTTTAGCACGTTTTTTAAATTTTCTCAAAGGGATTCATTTTAGAAAACTGCCTACAGAATCTGAACGGAGTGACCGATTTTAGCCAGGAAAATTTCTAAAAATAATTGAACATGTTATCTATTTAATCTGATATTGCAAAACATCGTTGCTTATATAGTCAGGGAGCACTAGCCTTCCCAACGCCGGGCGTTTTTTTGACTCACCCGGTATCGTCGAGCAGTTAGTAAGAGAACTGGATCCTGAAGGGGTTGCAGCAAGGAGGGCCCATAGGCTGCGTAGGCGGACCTACCAGAATCTGGGACCAAATCATTCATTGCACTGTGATGGCTACGATAAGTTAAAACCATATGGTTTTCCCATCCACGGGTGTATTGATGGATGGAGCCGTAAAATTCTGTGGTTCTATGTTACCAGGTCGAACAACTTCCCAAGCAATATTGCAACATATTACTTGCATGCAGTTGACGAATTTGGTGGATGTCCCGTCCAGGTGATCACCGATCTTGGAACGGAAAATGGCCTGATGGCAGGCATCCAGGCTTATTTTCGGAATGATTTATCAAGTCATTGTTATGTCAGTTCACCTCCAAACCAAAGAATAGAAGGATGGTGGTCCTTCTTTCGTAGAAATCATTCCTCTTGGTGGATGGACTTTTTCAAAGGTCTGTGCGACAGAGGAATTTTAGACCTAACCAATCAGCTTGCAAAAGAATGCTTATGGTTTTGTTTTTCTAAACTGCTGCAGAAGCATTTCTATGACGTAAAACAGAACTGGAACAGCCACTACATTCGTCGCTCAAGATTCCAGACAGTTCACGGGAGACCTGACGTTCTTTTCCACCTTCCAGAAAGTCGAAATGGGGAGCCCAATCTACTGATGCCTGTTTCAGAAGACGAAAGAGTATACGCAGGAATGCAATTGACGGAAGATCACGGAAACACCGACCATCAAGAATACTTTCAATATATAGCAGACAATACCCAGCTTCAAGAACCAGGAACGTGGCGTGAAGCAATTGCACTGTTTGAAGAACTTATGTCAGTCGCTCGATAAAAAAACCTTCACAATACTCTCCTAATTTCTCGTCTTCAAGAAAGGAAGGCTGAAAACTGAGACCTGAAAGCTGAAGACGGAAAGACGGATCAGTACTTCTTTCAACAGTGTTCATCATAACTCGCGAAAACTTCAAACAAGTAGAAACAAAAGCGGCTGGTAAAGCGAAGAGATTTTGGAATTGACCGCGGGGGTGGGGGGTAACTTCCATATATGGAGCAACGGGTACGTGCCGCCCATAAGGATGAGTTTAGAACCGCGAAAATCCATAATTAAATATGGGTCACAGAATTTAAATTTTCCACTAGAAATGGGTAGCTTTTTGCCTTGCAACGTAAAAGATTGTTGAGTTTAGTATTTGCAAGGCTGGATTTTATAGTTATAGCTATGAAACGTGCTTGGTTGCAACTTTACCTTCATGATGTACGTTTAAAGTGAAAAGAAACTTAATTTCTGGGATGTTCAACAGGCTTTGTCTCCCAAAAAACCATAAAAATGGGTATGGAAATTGAACAAAAATCCTTAAATTCTTCCCCTAAAATGCTGGTCAGCACGTCCCAGTCATCCTAAGACTCAAGTTATGGTCCCCCCCCCGGGAATTGACCACAGCAAATAAAAGAGAACTGGAATTGCAAGGGCCGTATTAACGAGGCCATACCAAATGATGAAACTGAAACAACCATACAATTTGATTAGAATGTGAATGGCCGTACACCATATGACATGTATACACAGTACAGTACCATACTAAATCTGATTTTAAAAATTTGGTATTAATATGAAAATTTGAGAATTGCAACGAAGATGCAAACACCAGGGGGGTACTCCCATTGTGGCTTGACAGGGGGGTCCAGTCAGGGCTAAAGAGGGCCAAAGCAAAAATTTTGAAAAATACCCTCAAATGACAGTATCTTTTTACAAAACCCTCAAAATGGTAGTTCAAACCTTGAAACGTTATAAACGGGCAGGAATCTTAGATACCCCCAATTGATAGTATGTGATTGACAAATAGGGCCATTTGGTAGCCAATTGGGAAGACCATCAAACCGACTGGACCCCTGTCAGGCCATAACGGGAGTACCCCCCCCCCATAGGTGCAAACAACACTCCATACACAGGGATTGGTGATTTGATAGCGATAGACTGTATGCCTATAGATATAAAGGGCTGCTATGTAAAACTGAGAGGGAAGATATTTCATTAAACATCAGTATTGACAGCAACTCTAAGTGTGACTAGCAGTCGTTGCATTTGTAGCAGAACTGAAGTATTAAGATCAATGAAAATGTGTTACACTAGTATTCTTTGTTATCTAAATGCTATCCTGACCTCACTGATGCATTACTTTTCACCTATATTTGCTGTTGCTGTTGTTTGGCATGAAATAAACCCATATTGTTTGGTTGCAACGAAGCTCCACTGATATTTTTGGGTTGCCAGAAAATTTCTCATGACCTGCCAACCTATGCAGGTCCAGAGTGTCCCCCTACTGCACAAACACATTTGCTAATATACCAAAATTGACATTATAGGTCAATTAAGCCCCTTTCAACAAAGCTTGTCCTACACTGAATGAAAATGCAAAATAGAAGGACCAATCGTGCAACATACCATATGAGCCAGAAAAAATTCTCACTTTTCAAAATTCATAGCATCGAGAGTATTTCACAGATTTGAATCATTCAAATTCTAGTTAAAAACCAAAAGATCGAAGTATTTTTGTAATTTTTCTGCTGTCTTACGAGCACTAGGAAGTTAGGAAAATTCAACCTTACAGAAATTTGATAGTTGCGAAATGACTGAAAAAGGGCGTAAAACATTAATTAAATCATAAAGGACTCCCGGCAAAGAGCAATAAAGAAAATACTATTTCTCATGTTTGAGAGATATCCTCTGCACTTTTTTACCATGGGATTGAAAATCTTTAGAATGTATTTGAAAACCAATGTTTCATAACTCTTGAGAGAGATGAAAAAGCAATTCTGTATTGTTCTGTGCAAGGAGAGTCCTTGCGATTTGATCAATGATTTAAGCTCCTTTTCCGTCAGTTTGCAACCATGAAATTTTCAAACAATCGAATTTACATCCACCACCAGCGCTGGTACAGCGATAAAATTCACAAAGATACCCAGATCCCCCGGCCCTTCAAACAGAATTTGAATCATTCCAATCTGTGAAGTACTCTTGTTGCTATGAATATTCAAAAGTGGAAACTTTTTCTGGCTCATCCGGCTGTGCTTTTGTTCTAAACTTGTATCCCTACCTAAGAAAGAAGGTACTTCCATCTTAACTGTGCAGCATAGACAATGCCAATGGTCGTTGGCTTAAAATGGGATGACAAAAATTTGAACGAATTCAGTAAAACACTTCATTTGAATTAAATACGTTGGAAAGACTCTCCTTGAAGTATTGAATGTCAAATAACAGTGCAAGATCTAGCATGTTTCAGCAACCAACAGAATCAGTTTTATCTAGGCCTACTCATTTCTCCCCTGCATAGACTCTTAGGGGCCTACTTCTCCCCCCCCCCCTGCATAGACTCTTATGCTGGAGCCTGTGTCATTCCAAATTACGAGTGAAAGGAGCTTGAAAACAGGACACATGCATTTGATCAAATTGTTGTCTTCAAGTAACTTAATGACAGGCATATCACTGTTTGCATCACACAACAAGTGTTGAAACATGTGCATAACTGTAAGGGAGATGCCTTCAGTTAAATTTCACTGTTCAATTTCAATATCAAAATCAGGATTAAAAATGGCTGTGTGACTGGACATATCCCCACAAATGGTCACTTCCCATTTCAAGACACAGCATTTCGAAAATGTTGTTAAAAAATCCTGTTGCAGCCCTCAATCTGCTTTTGGTCCAGTCCATTTGCAGATTAACTGTGATTGAACTTTTGGTCGTCATTACATGGGATGCCAGCATTTACTGAAAATTTACTGGCAACAATTACTTCCTGAAACAACTAACGAATACAATACATATATAAAATAAAAATGTGCAATAAACAAATGTATACCGACTTTCTTAAACCAGAATTAAGCAGCAGTCAGTCGGTGCCTACCAAATGCATTGCCTTTGCAGTATGCTAACATGAAGATCTCTTTGAACTTCTCCTCATCTGTGATATGCAGTACAGGAAATGTGACCTCCATTGAACAGGCACTAACCACAGGATAGCAAATTGTATGGCCAGGTGCACGTGTCATGCACTCATGATCAAAGTTTACAGTTATCTTGATTTCATCTTGTATGAAGGACTTGTGGCCTTGGCCTGTCAGCCACTGCATGACACCTGGGACTGATACTTCTGGGGTGGCAAAATTCACACTGGGATCATTTTCATCAGTATTTTCATCAGTTTCATTAAATTCTTTCTCTGCAAGTGCGACTTCATATCCTTCAATAGTGCCGTCTTCTACTTGAAAGAGAGTATCTTGGAACATATCCATTATCACTTCCTCTTTGTTCCTCCTGGTGCAACCTTTCTCAGAATAATTTGGTACCATTAAACTGAACAGATAGTTTGCATCTGGTACACTCTGCTGTTTGAAATCTTGAACAAACAGGGGGCAGCAAAGATCTCCATTTTTAAAGTGCCTATCTAGCCCAAGTTAAAGTTTTTTTTAAATGATTGTAACTGCATCATGAAACACAGTGTTGAATATTTTTTTCGAAAATTTCTTCCTAATTTGGAGAAACGGCTCTTTGAAGTTGCGATTTTTGACCAAATCTGCAAAATGTTGCGTACTTGCAAAAAGGGTATGGGGCGAGCATCTGTGACGTACATTCAGGAGGAAAGACTTCCCATGGGATCGCGTGTTGATGTTAGAGCACCATCCTTGACTGCGGCAGTAACGAAGCTAAATTATCAAAATGCCGGACGTTTGCGTTGTTTACGGATGCAGCAATAAAAAAGACAAGGAAAAGGGGATTTCTATTCATAGGATACCATATTGGAATGATGACAATCCTACTGCAAAGCACCGAAGGAAACTTTGGATTGACTTTGTACGGACGAAGAGAGCAAATTTCGAGCCGTCGCAATATTCGGTTGTTTGCTCGGTTCATTTTAAGCCTGAAGACTTCGAGCGGCACAGTTTACTGCTTCCAGGCTTTGACAGCAAGTTAAAGAGATCGTTAGTCAGGGATCAGATAGGTGTAACTGCTGTGCCATCGATTTTCGTGGAAAGGGTTGAAGGAAAGGTGGATGAATCCGACGTAGCAGATGATGGGCCTAGCACTTCCGCGTCAACATCCATGAGGAAGAAGGGAGTGAAAAGACCGAAGAAGTCACGCCGACACCGGATGGTGAGTTAACTGTTTTATTTTTGATCATCCCTTTGCTTCATGAAATTGATTTTGTAACAAATGTACCCGTAACAAGTACCTGAGATCCAGAGGCCAAGATGATTTCGTGTTTACTTTTCGTTTTGTTAATTTGTCATGCAGGCTGTGAGAGAGGCAATGAGAGAAGCTCGTGAATTGGAAGCCCAACAAAACTTTGATGGTGATGACGAAGGCGACGAGATGCAAGATGCAGGTGAAGCCCTTCATACAGAAGATCAAAGTCTCCCTGAAGCAATACTGGAGAATTCTGAGCCAAAAGTAGGTGTTTGTGTTTTGAGTATATATTTTCCAGTTGCTGATAGATGCCCCTCCTAGTTGGTTTCAAAGCCCAACCACTTTCTACCAAAGAAAAGGCCCTTTTATCAGTAGAAACTATGTTTTGAAATGATACAGAATTAGAACAAGAGCTTGACATTAGAGATTTTTCTTCAAAGAGTTGAAAGCAGACTGATTGGTCTCAATGTGGTTTACCAAAATTTGGCAAATAGCACAAAATGCAAGTTTGGTCTGTTTGGTTGATCAAGGCAAATTCTGTTCCAATTTTATAGTTTCAATAAAGATGTCAACAAATAATTTCATAGCATTTGAAGTATCAGTTACTTTCTTTTTACAACAGGTGAAGCATTTTGCTTGTCAAACCCTTGGCTGTGTTAGTTGCAGATGGCTCCAGTGCAAAAACCGCAAGACACACAAAAGGTGGATTGCCAAAAAGTTTGAAGTCAGTAAACTCAGGGAGGAAATTAAAGCTAAAGATGGCAAGTATAATATTGCACATTAATAAGATAAGATAGCAGTGAGATGGTGGTGATATGGCAATGATATAGTAAACAAAGGTTTCATTTACCAATTGTATATGCAGCACAATTACATGATGTTAATGAACATCTTTAGTCTGTCACAAATGTCAGTTTTTTGCCCCAAAAATAGGATGTCTGATTGTAATCTACACTACCTGATAATTTCTGAGCAAGGGAATTTTTGGAGAGATCCCTGGTTGTTGAAAGACCAATCAGAGCCAATGATGTAAATGCATACCATATATCTTTCCAGGCCTCTAAAAGTCCTGACCCCTCGCAACTACCCTGGCTACTCCCCCCCACTCAACCATCCTGATGAAAGGTTATAAATTTCAATGAACAAAATGTAAAATCTTGCTTATTAATTTTAGCAATAATAGCACAATTACAGCAGATGACAGACTCTGGTTTGGATAGATCTTTTGTGGAAGCAGAGCAATCGGCCCTTGATGAATCAGCAATGATGGATGTTGATGAATCTGATGCTGATTATGATGTTGAGGAGGATCTAGAGTCCCAAGAGGAGGAAAGTGATCATGATACATGGTAATGGCATAAACAAATATTCTAGTTCATGATGAATATCATCTGTATCTAATAGCGCATTGTTTTATTCTAGATTCTTACCCTTTTTTAATCCAATTTGTATGATTTGGGACATCCAAATAAGAAATTGGAGGCAATCAGATTGTGCAAGAAAGTTTGATAAAAATAAACAGTTTGCCCAAAGTTGATATCTGTGAGCCTATCCAGTTATTCATTCTGTTTTCTCATTTCATCTTCACAGTGAGAAAGACACTGACCTTCGAAGTGAGCCCAAATTTATTGTGTTCCTCTCACAGCTTCTTCTTCTGTTTCAATTTTGTCCAATATGTAAAACAGACAACCCAGATGTTGCTACACGCAGGATTGGAACATCAGTGGAGGTAAAGACTGTTTGCCAGAATGAAAACTGTTTCCAAAGAGAGAATACATGGCGAAGTCAACCTGACTTTACTGGCACCCTGATACCTGCTGGAAACCTTCTTCTGTCCTTTGGAATCCTTCTTGGCGGTGGATCAGCTAGCAAAGTTTTCCACATTTTTGACCATATGGGACTGGCACGTATCTCATTGGCAACATTCTTTAATCACCAAAAGGTGAGCCTTTAAGGATTTAGAAGCATTTGTTATGCAAATAGATTATTTATATGCACCCAGACAGGAGGGGCAAAGGAGAAATTTGTGCCTTGTGGCAGACATCGTTTGGGAGCTGACGGTATGCCACAGAAACTGAATTACAACACCCTTTGGCCCTCCTACTAAATGTGATGAATTCTCATTAGGTCATGCATTAAAATGAGATTTAGTTTAGTACAATAAAACAAATTACTTATGAGAATTTGTTTTTTCCTAGGACAAACTGTTCCCAGCCATCTATAATCATTGGATTGATATTCAGAAAAGGATGATTGGTTCATTGGTTGAAACTGGAGACAAACTGATAATTTCTGGGGATGGAAGGCACGACAGCATGGGCCATAGTGCCAAGTTTGGTGCTTACAGTCTTTTCTGTTGTAACACATCACAAATTTTGCATGTTTCTCTTGTACAGGTAACTAATCACATGATTTGAACATTGTACTCACAACATGATGCTGCATGATTGTTTTGATTTCCTTTTAGGACGAAATGCTTTGAAGAAGTCTTGTGTGCTCCATTAACTTTGGAAATAAACATATCTGCATTTATGTTTTCAAAAAAAACCAGATACAGTTATTGATATTCTATGTTGTTATTCTCTTTCTTCCCAAGCGCAATGAAGTTGGAAGTAGCAGTGCTATGGAATTCGAAGGTTTCAAACGTAGCTTTCAGTTTCTTGAGAACCATGGACTTGATGTGTCAACATTTGTTTCTGACAGACACTTGTCCATCATGAAATACATCAGAGAGGAACTGACAAGTGTAACACATTTCTTTGATCTTTGGCATTTGAAGAAGAGTTGAGTAATTTTTTATCTGTTCACGAATGTGTTGGTCTGCATGCAGCAATCATGATTATATTGATTAATTTGATAAAACATGGAATACATATGTAATAAATTCATCAACAGTACATCTGATCTCAGATATTGTATGCTGTATGATATCTGAGAGCCCTGAAATCTGCTGCAACATAACACACTATTGTGATGCCTATGTAAAAATACTGCAGGTATGAAAACTTCTTCCCAGCAGAATGGATCATAAACTTTTAGATGTGGTATTTGCAGTTTAAACAGATTTAAATTTGATGAGGTGGTCTTTTTTAAGTCAATTGCTGCAAATGCTTGTGTTTAGGCGTTGTTTTGTAATGTTTGTTTCAGATTCCTCTTCCTTGTTTCTTCAAAGTATTCAGCACATATGTACTAAAAATCCTCAAAAGCAAAAGTGTGTTGACTTACATCTTTGAACTGAATGGATTTAAACTATTCTGCTCTATATGTAATTTAATGTTGGGTTCTGAAGTCTTCAGTGTTTACAGAATTAGAGTTTTTAGTCTTATCAGGGAATTCAAAACATTTCAAATACAACTTACAACTTGTAACTTCCAACAATTTTGACAGAACATGAAAACTTTCAATGTTAATGGAACTTTTCAACAGTGTCAAATGAAAGATCTGTTGAGCTGAAATGTAAAATACAAATGCTCTTTCAAAAAGTTTTAAGTCCAGTGGAAGAATTCCTCCCTTAAGTTTCCTCCCAGTTATTCAGTTAAAAGAGATAGGTCATAGAATTTTACAATGATAGGCGTTGTGGTCTTAATGCCAAGAACTACAAGACTCAAATGACTTTTTTGTATGTTTCAGAAATTCGAAAAGTCCTTTTGAAGATTTCAAATTTCAAGGACTGTGGGGACTTGGCTGAATGGATCAGGGGATGTGAAAACCATTTGCATTGGAGTGCCACTTCAACCCCTGATGGTAATGGAGAGGTCATATGGGCAAAGTTTGTTTCCTTCCTCTGGCATATTGTTGATGAGCATGAGGGCTTTGAAGATCCACTTTTCAACCATTGTGCACATGATGAAGATATTGAACCAAGAAAATGGTTAGAAAAAGGTTGGGGATGTTTATTGGATGAGTAAACACAGTGTGGCAAATATTCAAAACAAAACTACTGAAAAATGCAAAAAAGTTTGTTTGGGAAAATCATGCAAACAGGGCTATGATTTACATACCTTTGACATTTGAAATTTCTAAAACTGAGAGTTTGTACTTAATATTTGCCACAAGCTACTCATGAGAAGCTTTTTGTGATTGCCATTTGGATTTGTACAAGCTCTGTAGCATACTGGAGGTATGACTTATCAATTCAAGGTCATTTGATGTGTTTTCCAAATTAAAACAGCATCTTTTATGAACACAAACTGAAACATTCCATATTTTCAGAAGGACTGCTGTTAAAAGAAGAAACCTGCCAGACCCAACAGCTTGAACACACATTGGCAAGTGACAAAGAGGACCAAAAGAGCATGATTTCTTTCCTTATTTTTTGTCTGAGGGGCGCAACTCCTTTAGGGGCGGGGTATTTATGTGCCTTTGAAAATTCAGAGTTAGGAGCCATGGCCAGAGCAACATTTTGAAAATAGTCCCCTTAACCAGCACAAAACTATGAAATCTGGAGCATAGGGAAAATTTCCCCAAAGTAATGTGAAATGACTATCAGTAACACCCCCCCCCCCCTCATGTAGACATTGCATGGCAAACTGCCCTGTTTAGATTAACTGTTTATAAGCATGGCAGAAGCATTGTATGACAGTTGTGAATGACAACTTTCTCTTTTCATTGGACAGATTCCGTAGTCCATAACCGGGTGAAAGAGGCTTTGACCAAAAGCAGTTTAAAGAATGGGATCAAGCAGGCATCTCCACTCTCCCAGACCAGTGCATTAGAGGGTTTTCACTCTGTCCTGAACCATTTTGCGCCAAAAATGATTGCTTTCAGCCACACAGGAATGCTGATCAGGTTGGTTGTAGAGATAAATCTGTAGTGAATCTTTGTGCCCTAACATCAACAGTGTATTTCATACAAAATTAAACCTGGTTAGTTCAATATTTGCAGTTTAGCACAAGTGTTCTCCAGGATGTTTGCATACACTGCAAGGTGTAAAACTGGAAACAGGACTTAAAAAGTTTAAATGTGAATTGAGAATAGTTCAGCATTACGGAGAAGTTCTGACACATCAGCAAAATCATTAGTATTGGTTGACTGATTTTGGATTGGCAGTATATAATTCATACTCTATATGTACTTTTTTCTTCGAGGCATATTTTGGCCATCATCCATTTCAATATCAATTTGCACCGTGATGTTAAGTTGAGCCAAGATGGATCAGGCACACCCCAAGTGAAAGTAATTTATCCCAAATTCAAAAATGGGGAAGCCACTGTCAAAGAAGTCAAAGTGAAACAAAAATTTGGTAAGAAAATCTGTATTGGTGGATAAGTATTAATACCATACTTATGCAATGCAGTCAAAAGTTTTCTTCCATGTGAAGGGATAACAAAATTGAGCTGCCGCTAGAAGCAGAATCCCTTCAACACAGGGAAATCAGTTTATCCTTGTAGTTCATTGCATTTTATCTTTACATATACATTTGTGGCAGTGGAATTTTACATGCATAGCAAACAAAAGATAAAGCTCAATAAGCTGAAAGCAAACAACTGGTTTCTCTGTGCCATTGAACAATACAACTATATAAATGCAAAGATCATATAAAATAAGTAAATTTTGTCTGGTTGTAGATTATGTTTCTGAGATCTATGAGACGCTAGTTGAGGCAATATCTACTAACTCGCTTGATGCAACTGTCAATCACCTGAAGGAATTAGCTCCTGAGCCAATGACTGCAGCACTCGACAAGGAGGATAGGGATGCCGCCATTGAGAAACACATTTCCCGGAAGTCAATGGTTACTGTTGAGGTTCCACCAACTACATCAGGTAAGCTATTTGCTTCATTTTGGAGTAATGTTTTACAATCAGAAGATTTGTCACATAACAAGAATTTATGATTGTGTGATCAGAAACAAGGTAAGCAACTGATGCCCTGCTCTCCCATTTGAAACACAATGCCAATTTTTTCTACTAAACTAAATGGAAGCAGGTTTTTCAATTAAAAATGTTAATTTGTATTTTTGCAGTTGAAGAAGTAGCGAGTCAGCGTCTCCAGCAAGAGCAGCAGCAACGCCAGACACGCCGGTGCACTATCTGTAAGCATCCAATGAAAGGACACAAGAACGTCTTGGAATGCCCAAGAAATAAAAAATAAAACTATATACAGATTCATTCAAAACCAAAATGCACGTAAAATGTACCCCGTCTTCCTGTAATCTCAACATGATGGTAATATTGAAGATACATTTACCACTTTTGAAAAAATAAGGAGCCTCTGCATTTTCAATGTTGATACTTCCTGTAACATGAATTACTAACTAAATATCTGCATTAGAATCAGGAGTGCTCCTTTCTCATTGAAGGTAAATAGTTGATTGGTGAAGGGGTACATTTCTATTTAATGAATATTAGAAATTTTGCTTAGTCACTGTCTGTCTCATATCCAGTCATTTCTGCAGCAGGAAATGCCTGTCGAATCCTGTTGTAAGCACAGGCTGGAAGAGGGATTCTTTTATTTCCAAGTCTGCCATGTAAAAGCCTGGTGAACTCTCTGTAGGAGACAGCTCGAAGAAATCTGAAATCAAAGTTTTAAAGTGAAACTTAGTAATACAGTGCCTGAAGTTTTGCGTGAATCAGTGAAATTGTGTCTACAAAATGCAAGAATGGGGTCCACTTTATCAGGGTTTGTCACTTCAGAAGATTTTTCAGATGTAACATATTAAAATAGGGGGTGGGAATATTTTATTTTCTCCATTCAGGAAAAGTTTGGTTTCAGCACTTTATTTGGTTAATTAAGTACAATATGTTTTGAAACAAGTTTTTAAGAATTAGCCTGTATTCTTTGTAATAAATGCATGATACTTGTTACTGTAAATATAATTAGGGGTTTCCTACGAGTCAAAAAGGGTAAGCTGGGGAAAATTGCTAAGTCCTGATTCCTGGAAACACACAATATTATTCTTGAGATTGGCCAATATTCACTATCTCAAGAAGGGTAATTCAAGACATTCTAGCTACAGGAAAACTCTGAACAAAGTTTTTGGCAAAATTTTCCAGATTTTGCTGCCCATGTAACTCCCAACTTAGCCATTTTACCCCTCCCCCCCTTAGGCCCTTAGTATACTCATGTATGATGATGATACCGTATTTTTATGGATAGTACTTACTTATTTTTGTCACCAGTTTTTTTGTAATGACTTCTCGCCTTCGTTTTGTACCGGTCTGCTGCCTGCCGTAGGGACCATTTGCCAAGAATTACTGGCTCAAATGCAGGGTGCTCCGTGACACATTTTGGGGGACTGCCAACTTCAGCTAGAACTCTCTCGTCGGAGAGGCAAACAGCAACGGCCTCCAGCTCACAACAGCAGCAGCATTCTCTTTCGTTTGCAAGGTTGTGTGTTTCACAATGATCACACCTGCACCTTCAACAGATATTGAAAATCAAATCAATAGCAAGCAAGGCCTAACCTTATGAACTAAGAACAACACGCCCTCTCCTCAGGGTTTAGTGAAGGAAGGAAGCAAGAGGTGCATGCGATAAACTGGGGTTTAAAACTGTTTCTGATTTGACCATCATTCACTTCAAAAACGCACCAACTGTTGTGAGCAGGATCAAAGACTCTGTTCGCTTTACACACTGTCGATCCTTGTTGATCTTCAATGAAAGAAGGCATCGTACTTTCACGGGCCTGCCTCATAAAAGGCCTAAGAGCCAACAAATCATGCCCCGCAATTCATTGCCAACCTACGTTTCGATGAGCAGGAAAATGGAATCTTGTAATAAATATTGTGTATCAGACTCTGTAACAACATATGATATTATGTACCTACCAGTCATTCAAGGAAATTGTGCCATTCAGCCGTCTTGCCAGTATCTCCCGTCGTTCCCTTTCTTCATTTCTCCGCCTGCGATAATTTCGCAACCAGTCTTCGTCGGCACGAGGTTCACCAGCGTAAGGCCTGTCCACTTCATCACCAGCAACGACTAAGTTACCTGCAGCTACAGCCAGACCTTCGACTTCTTGTTCATAATCTGGCGAATCGGTCTCACTTGAATTTACTGGGGAACGATCCGATTCTGAAGACATTTTGCGTGATTTGCTGTGTGTTTTGAACGAGTTTGCAGTTACCATGTAGCAACGCCTGCGAAACAATAAGGCCCTCACTTGAGGCCTTCCTGAACGTACGTCACAAGCCTCACTCGACCCAGACCCGCAAGTGCGCATTATTTTCGAAAAACGGCACTTTCTAACGCTATTTTACAGAAATATATAATTCAGAAAAAGGCCATTTACAGTTTTTCATTATCCATTCAGTCATAGCTTTCAAAAAAAGTCTTAACAGCGATTTAAAAATTTTGGCTAGATAGGCACTTTAACCATGATATCATTTACCTTATATGCAGTCAGTCCTTTTGCAAATTCCTTCATAAACATCATCCTTTTTCCCACAAAGGAAACCTTCAAAGCACCTATGATCTTCTCAATATGATCTTTATTTATGGGGCCTGTGTAATTGTGCTCCAAAATCATTTCTTCGAAACTTTCAACATCTTTTCTGACTTCCTCAATCAAACCAAGTTCATGCTTGGTAAGATGTGTGTCATTGAGGTTGAGCAAGTCAACATCTCCAATGAGGCAATTGTATGCCGCAGAATCAAGAAATTGGGGTTGGGGGCCACCTTGTGCCAAAGAAACTGCTATGATTTCTGCACATGTACGGAAGTACCCACTCTGAATATGGGATGTTGAGAGAATTGGGGAGCCATTGGGGAACATTTCTTTTCCAATCTGTTTGACTGTATCACTAAAAAACTCTCTTGTTAGTGCTCCTTGGTCAATGCAATATTCCCCTAAGTACTTTATCATTAATTTGTTGCCCAAGGGAACTAACTTAGACTGCCGTTGCCACATTTGCAAAACTCTTGACAAAGGGGCAGAGCGACGAAGTGCCATGAAAAAAACTCATCTTCCACTACCTGAGACTTCAAGAAACAGTAGACATCTTCAACTGTGTTGAAATTCATGGAAGCAGTACCTGCCATGATGGGAGCAGTAGCTGCTTGAGATGGAGCAGTATCTCCTTTGTAGGATGCAGTGCCTGCTTGGGCTTCAGAGAAAACTTTGTCTGCTTCGGAGAAAGAAGTATCTCCTTTAGCATCATTTCCTGTGGAGGAAGCAGTATCTGCAGTATCAGCAGAGGTAGATGCATTGCCTTCTTCAATCAAACCTTCAGCAGCAACACTCTCACACGGGAAAGCTATTACATCGTCATATTCATTTGAAAAATTAGCTGCAATCATATCTTCATCCTCATAAAGGCCCTCAAACTTCACATGGTCATTGAGAGGACACAAGTACAATGTTATTCCCCCAAAACCTTTACCAAGTTCTCTCTTGTAATCATCAAGTTCAAAGAAGTTTCTGCACCCACCAGGCATGAATTGCGCAGAACTGCCATCATCATACAATAGCACATGATCTGCTTCATCATTGAAATTCCTGTCAAAGGCCTTATTCTTCTTTATTGCTTGTTCTAGTATCATTGAATAGGTAGCACTCCTTGGAACAGTTACAGGCAAACGTTTACCATAAACACCCTTCAACTTTCCATCGACCAAATTCTTACGACCTATGTTAATGGCAACTTCTTCTTCTTCTTTTTTGGCCTTCTTATTTGAGGGTCCATTTGGCAAGTTCTTCTTGCTGGTCTTTCCTTTCAAGAATTCACCAAAAGACATCAATTTGGTAGATTTTGAGGAACTTGGTGCTTGTTTGAGAACTGCATTATTGTTGGAAGGGTTCCAGTTGATGGGCCCAACCAGTGTTTGGTCACTTTGACATTTCCAACAATATCTCACATTTGATCTGATTTGAACTGAAATTGAGAAAAATACGCATATACAATAAGAAATCTATCAAACCCCTGCCAAAACCCTAAGAAATCCCAGCCAAAACCCTACTGAAACCCTATGGAGGTGTCCGATTCTACATTAGACAGACCTAAATTTGACAAACTTGAACCTTGAGTTCTTCAATGAAAGCATTTTAGGAAGAAAGTTGTGCAGGAACTGGGTATTAGGCTGATTATGTTAGAATTTTAGTTTTATTTTTGTTGTCTTAGTTAACAGCTCAGGCATGACAAGCTATGCTTCTCCTGGGTCGCATAGAGAACACTTTTCCCGGGGGGGGGGGGCAGTAGATGACTTGCGGATGGACAGGGTCTGCCACCCAGTTTTCAGAAAGGTACCCTCTTCTAATTACCGAAACTTGCTGTCACGCCCACTTTTTTGATGAATTTTGGTGGGAAAGACCAATTATTGGCTATTTTTTGCCAATTTCTTGATAACCCACCCATGTTTATGGAAAATCTGCCAAAAAAGAAACCCTTGTTTAGAGAATTTTTGGCCTAAAAACCCACCGGCACATACCTCTACCCACAACATATTATGTACCTCCCTCCCCCCAGTCACTTTCTACTAACAGCTTTGTATAAGGAAGGAGTGGTAGCCAAAAGATTACAATGGTAAAATCAAAATCATTGCTCCCAATATTCAGTGCTAATCATTTCAAGATTAGCAATCTTTCAATGAGTTTATTGTGGTTCATGAGTATTCAACTTTTGCCCAAGCACCGCCTCTTTTTCCCTCTCCTCTGACTTAGTAGGCCTAGGCCTTAGGCTTAGGCTAGCTTGATGGCACTGACTGATAATAATGATGGCCTACTTTTCTTCTCGCTTTCTCCACTTGGACAATCATAAAATTAAGTTAAAATTCTAAACAGAAATTCTACTTTTACTACCTCAACTGAGTCAGTATATAATCAATACTTACACAAAGTCTGATTGCTGCTCATCATGCTTGCTTTCGTCATGCTTCTTCCCTGCACCCTCCATCTTACCTCTGGACGTTTGTAGCACGTGCTAGCCTGTCACGTGATCTCTGTTAGACCAGGCTTGGACTTTGGTCAGGGAAAGTGTGTGCCGTGAAGAAGTAAGAAAGTGTGCCGCGAAGTAAGAAAGTGTGCCATGAGAAAGAAAGTGTGCCGTGAAGTGAGAAAATGTGCCGTGAAGAAAGAAAGTGTGCCGTGAAGTAAGAAAGTGTGCCGTGAAGTGAGAAAGTGTGCCGTGAAGAAAGAAAGTGTGCCGTGAAGAACAGAGTGAAGTTGCCCTGAAACAAAGTGAGCTTGCCGTGAAACAGAGTGAATTTGCAATGAAAAAAAGAGTTTGCGATGACCCTTGTGGGCCACCGTAGATTTTTTTTTGCATAAATCTCTTCTTTGAATTCTGTTTTATACAATAACGGTGGGAGCCATTTTTTCATCCACCTAAAGAGTGATTTTAGGAAGTCTGAAAACAACAGCTAAAAATGCAATCCTCTGCGGAGGAGGAGATCTTGAATCACAATCTTTTTATTGTTAACCCTAATTCATATGGCCTTTTTTGAGCTACCATTTATGGGGGGGGGGGTTCTTTCCGCCCCCACCCCCTCTGAAAACTGGCTTAGACTAATCAGAATTCAATAGAACTTGGCACCGTTATAGATCAAGTAGTTTATAGCAAGTAGCGCAATTTGGGTGTGGTTGCCACACCTTATGATGTCACAGTGACATCATGAAGTTGAAAATCAGTGAAAATCAGTATGTATGTATATACTTACAGTATGTAGGTGCCACAATTAAAAGATTTACAAGTTCTACAGTATCATCTTCAGTTGATTTATTATTATTTAAAGAATTCTATAATGTAACAGTTCCAAAAAATAAGTAAAGAAAAACAATACATGCATGCAGAAAAATCTGCATAAATTTTGCCAAATGTTTTTCCGGGTCTTAACTGATTTTGGCATTATGTCAAGGCCAAAACCAACACCATGCTATGGAGGAAGAACGGCCTAGGTCCTATTTGGCCCCATGGCAAGGTGAGGCGGGGTAGGCCTTTGGATCAAACTTTGGGAAAATTTCTGCTTGCATCGGCCCAGTGGATGTAAAGTAGCAATGAAGATAAGAATTGAAATTCTCTCACCTTCCTAACTGTTGCAATTGGCAATCAGCCGCGAATATGTCAAAGAACGGTTGACGCACAACATCAACCAACGCAAGCAACCCAATCACACTGAAACACTCGTGTGTGATACCACTCAGTGGAGCGAACAGGACGCTCCCTCCCTAGGGTCCATGAACAAAGCTTCTATGAACTTTTTTGGCGTTTATTAGAATCTCCTGTATTAACAATGTTCTAAATTAACAGTTGACGTAGATGAGCAACTGGTGTACGTAGAAACGATTTCTAAAATTTAGAGGTGAACATAGTACATATTTAGAAAGAGTGACACAGGTGTTATTTCGCAGGTAACAAAGGGCTACAATCGGATGCACAATCAAAAGATTAATCGATCCTAGAATCAGATGATACCATCTGAATGTCAGATGCACAATCGGATGTGAAATCAAACGCGCTTCATTGTCCAGACAGTATGATTGAACATGTTTGATTCCGCAGTCGATTGTGCAAAGCATTTCTTGTCTGATTTCGCATCTGATGATGCAGTTGACTCTAGATTTGATATGTCACTTGATTTCTCGTTTCATGATACATTTGATCTCGCATCTGATCATGCAGTTGATTGTAAATTTGATCTCTTGCTTGATTTCTCATTTGATTATGCACTTGATTTCGCATCTGATTCTGAAGTTTCACAAAGACCCTGCAAGGACCCAAATAGATGTCAGATAGTCTGTTGATGATGATCAATTACATCAAGACCCTTGAATCTAGAGATAAGGAACTATACTTAGAGAAATTAAGATTGAAAAGTGGAGAGCAGCTGCCATATCCATACTCTCTTTCATATGGTTGGTGCGATGATATTTCAACATTGCTGTAAGTTTCTAGAAGAGATTTAACTGAGTGTCTAATTCATAGCCCAAGTTTGTTCACCAAAGAGGCAATGAAATCTTACAGGTCCCTTAAAGCATATGATTATTTCATGTGTGGCCACGTCTAAGACTGTTTTCATCACAATATCTCAAAGGGCAGCCAATTTTGTTTCATCAAATCTGAGGTAAGATCTCCTTCTGTGTTTCATCATGACTTATCCGCTTAAGACATAGACAAGATCTCAGATCTCCTTTCGCATTCCTAGAAAATCCTTGCTGCCAAAGTTTTTGCTATGTCAATAAATATCTCACTACAGTAAGAAATGCAAATGCAGTCTCTGTACTTCCTTTTGAAGGACTGGGGGATTTGCCTTTGCAACAACACTGCTTGGCCAAATGATCAAATTTTGAAGGGAGGAAGGTAAATCTTTGATATCATTTAATTGTTACATCTTCATCTCGATGTGCAGTATCTCTATTTAGAAGTCCCAGCCTAAGTTTCATCAACACAATAAGGGCATGGTCTTCTGCAGATAGGGTTCTGCAGCACTTCTTTACACGACCTTTAACCCTATCCAGATACCTTTAGTTACTATCAATGATATATCCCTTTGTGTCAATTTCAAAATTGTTGACCATGATTCAGTGGGTCAACACATAATTTTAAATTGAGCGCTCCCCAAAAAATTCCTTTTCAGTTGTAACTTTTCAAGCACTGGCTCAATAACAATGAAAGAAGCATTACTGGACTTGTCAACAAACTGATAAATGTAAAACAAAAACGAGACACAGCATGCGGCCCCCCAACATGCATCACTGGCCTTCATCAAAATTTGGCACAAAACTCCTTCAATCAGCTGATTTTTGTTCATGAAGGATTATTGTTTCACAGACTGCTCAAGGCTAAAAATTTGTGGTTTTGTTTTTGTTATGTATGTCTTTTGTTTCTTCTCTTTGCCATATTGCTTTTTGAATGTGTGGGTGCAAAACCCAAGCACTTGGAGCAGAGTAAGGAAGGATGGATGTTGCATTTGTGGATGCAAAACCAACAAGAATAAATTTTGGAGTGTTGCTGGAAACAATGAAGGAACGGGGAACGGAGATGTTGCTGGTGCTCTTGGTTTATAAAACTTTGGTGGTGGAGAACTGTGTGCAGCATGCTACCGAACAGTGAGAAAATTTGTGTACATTGTACACATTATTTGTATGCGGAGTGAAACCTCCATCAAATGACAAGAAGCTTGCTGGTGTGGAGGCTGTCGTGGGATGTTCAAGCGATGTCGCATTTGCAGACATGGTTTTGAAGGACCATTGTGCGCAAAGAGAATGGAGAGATATTGCAACTGGGGCCATTCCTGTAAACCGGAGCATGTTGTGTTGCTGGCTGGAGTAGACTCTTGTAGTACACATAATCTGGCACACAAGTTGATGGAGCAATCACAGGTGCAGTTCCAGAAGGATTGCCTTGTCCGCCATCTACGTTTGATGATGAGGCTGAAGGCTGTGAACTTATCGTGGTCACCCGGGTAAAACTTTGAACGCTTTGTTGTTGATCTTTCTTTTGGCATGGTAAATTTTGTTTATTTCATAACAAAGCTCAATCTGACTTGAAGTTTTGATCCTCTCTGCGCCTCAAGTTCTGAGAGGTGACTGAGAATATGGGAAAGATTAATAAGTACAATGCAGGAGGGTCTGGGTGCTAGTGGAGTACTGTGTTATTTTTCTTTTCCTAGTTAGTATCTTATTCAAACAAGAAGAATTGCCCACCCAAGGCATCATTTTGCAAAAATTTGCTAACTAAGGGGCCATGTATGGGGAAATCAACAGCGCGCTCAATTTACATAGTATTGTCAAGTGTTCATTAGTTTGATTTGATTTGAAAATTCGAGTTTGGCTTTTTTCTTAAATTTGGCTTATTTTTGGCTTTTTTGACATTCATATTTTCTTTTCAAAAGTTTCATTGTGTAGGTCTTTATGGTAGAAATAATGCATCATTTTAGCAAATTAGGCCATAACCACACCAGGAAGACTAAAAAATTGGCTTTCTTGGGCATGCGTGGCGAAGAAAGCCAATGATGTAATGCACAGCAGAAACTATTGAGCAAACTCAGTAAGGGAAACAATTACGTCATGCGCTAACTTTTCCGTGTTGGCTTATTTTCCAGCCATCTGGCTCGTTTTTTAGCACATTTTGGCTCGTGTTTAGAATTCAAATCTGGCAACCCTGGCTCCTACCACAACGATAGTTTGATCTTGGTACTGACGAACCCCCTCTGTTGAAGAGTTCATGAAATTCTTCAGCAGGTTTTTGAAATCGGATAGGCCCTCCAGAAAGCCTAATTCGTTGTTTTCCCTGGACATCGATACTATGTTGATTACTGCCCTGGCCCTGATGAGAGTGTGGCTCATTTGAGGAAACTGAAGCTGGCTGTAAGCCTGTTTGAGCATCCAATATTATGTTCAGAGTCTCTCAAAAAGAAGGATGACTTATGATATTATTTATGATACTGTTATAATTCATGGTGGGCCGATCATCCATCTTTGCCAGTGGTCTCCTCAATGTCTTTGAAGGGCTCACAAGACCTTGTGGATTCGTTGCTGATGCGCAAGTAAATGACGCAAGTGCTTTATATTTGCAGTACAATATTCATGATAAGTAAGATTTTCACGATAAGTACGATATTCACGATAAGTACGATAATTGAAGTTGTTATATTCAAACCATAATTTATACCAGGTGAGTCAAAAGAAAATGCCCACCGTTTGAAAGGCTACTGCTCCCTGACCACATAAGCAACGATATTTTGGAATGTTTGATAGAATAGCTAACATGTTCAATTATTTTTAGAAATTTTCCTGGCTAAAATCGGTCACTCCGTTCAGATTCTGTACGCAATTTTCTAAAATGAGTCCCTTTAAGAAACCTTGAAAAACATGCTAAAATTACAAGCAAAATTCCCCAATGTGTTTACCTCACAGCAATGACATTCAGCACGCGTTAGCACATGCTTTTGTTTTTGTGGGTTTAAAAGTCTTCCCCTAGTATGTATAACTTATTCAGGGGGATTCCACTCTCCCATGAGGACAAAATACCAAAAATACATGAACACATCCAGGAGTCATTATTGCTAAGAAGGAGAACAAAGGGAAATTTTGCTTGCTGTTTTCGCTTGGGAATCTCTTTTTTTGACAGGAAGGAATGACCAATTCAAGCCGGGTAAATTACTGAACCTAATTTGACATATCGGGGATAAAACAAGATGGTTTTGCACATTATTGCTTTGATATTCAGGGATCAGTTTTTTTCCAAATGCCGGGCATCTTTATTGACTCACACAATACATGTGAACTTGATTTATACTTCGAACATGATCTATGTAATTTACACGATTTACACTTTGAACACGATTTATACACCATTCAACATTATGAATTTTGAGTTCCACATTATATACCTATTTTCAATTTCACAATATATAATGCATTTTGAATGTATATATGAAGACAAAATAACAAATTCTCTATTCCTTGTTCTTTAAATTCTCTATTCTTCTAATTCTTTATTCATGCTATCTATCACGATCAACCACTTGTTTTGGTCATTAGACGCTTTGATGCCCTCAGTTACAACATTATCGGCATATTGCAAAGGGAACTCTGGTGTTGTTGGGGAAACCCCACCCTTGCGCCATCATGTATTTGTAAGCACATGGTAGTAGAGTAACACTTTAGTTATTCGGACTATTTTCATTGATTCTTGTCGGTACTTTAGTGATTCATGTTTTTTTTCTTCCGCGTTATGTTTGAAGCCATTATACGTAAGAGCCTCGGTTCCATGCAGACTCATGTGAGGTTCCGGATACTGACTAACTTATGATGTATTTTAGGTGTGATAGGCTTACGCAAATGGACTTGATAAAAAACATATTAACTTGAGTTGTCAATTGTCAACATTTGATTGGCTATTATTTTTGAACTATTGTTAAGTAATTTCCTTGTTGAAACCACATGACTTTGTAAGAATAGTGTTGAAGATTCAGAATTACTTCAGATTGCTAGATTGATAGTTGAGATTGCATACGTAACGTACAGTGCAGATTGAATGAAAGTGGATTCACAAGGATACATGTCTTCTGTTTTAGTGCAATTCTGCAAGGTTATTTTCGCCCTTTCGAACGAGCGTGATTGGAGAGTAAAAGCTCCAACATTATGGTCCACCGTGCCAAGGGATGATGATAATTTTAGTTGCAGAATTATAGAGAAATTTCAGAATGGAGAACGTTGATAAAGTAAAGAAGAAACGAATGACACATCAAAGAAACGTGACAAAGATTGTTAACAAAGTCGATGAGCTTCTCAAGACTGACCCTGTGGATAAGAGAAAGCTCAAACATTATCAGAATGAACTTATTGAAAAACGGAGTGACTTGAAAGACTTGGACAACGAAATTTTAGAATTATTAACTGAACATGCAGACGAACAAACCATGGATAAAGAAATGGACGATGCTCTGGAGTATAAAGAAAAATTGTCGTGTGCTTTAATTTTGATCGAAGAAGCTCTTGAAAATATGAAATTGCCGAATATTCAGAGAAGTGATTCAAGAGAAAGCCTTGCTTTAATCGGTTCATTGTCGTCAATTGGATCCCAAGGTAAAAGAGTGAACGTTAAACTGCCAAAATTAGAGTTGAGAAAATTTAATGGAAAAATCTACGAGTGGTAGGAATTCTGGGATGGTTTTCGTTCCGCTATACACGAAAACGAAGAGTTGGCCAACGTGGATAAATTCAAATATCTCAAGAGTTTCTTGGAAGAGCCTGCCAGAAGCGTCATTGCAGGAATGCCCATTACTGATGCAGAATACGGTACAGCCATTGATTTTTTAAAGAAACGATACGCAAGACCCCTCGTGATTGAGAGAACACACATCAATGAGCTCACTTCCTTGTCACCAGTCTTCAGCGAGAAAAATGTTGCTAGGCTACGAGCGTTGCATGATCAAATCGAGACACATTTTCGCGGCCTCGAGGCTTTGGGTGTAAACAAGTACACATATTCGAGTTATGTTGTGCCTCTCTTGATGGAGAAAGTACCAGAGAACATTTGAATAAACATGATTCGTTTCAGCGATAAGGAACAAGTGGAGTGGATGCTGGACGACATGCTGGTTGCCTTAGAGAAGAAAGTATCTGTAAGAGAGAGCCATATGCCATTGAGTGTGACGAAAGGGAATAACAAAGCCGGCAATGAAGAGAGAGGTTCCAGGCCTAAACATCATCAAGAGACCGGAAATGCAAACACGCTGTTCGCTGGGAATGGAAAAGGAAAGTGCGTATTTTGCCTGGAAGAACATTCACCAGAGACTTGCACTACAATGAAGGACCCTGAGGAACGTAAGAAGGTTTTACGTAAATATGCAAAATGTTATGTTTGCCTTAATTCTGCCCATAGGGCTTTTGATTGCCGTTCTAGGGTCAGGTATGGAGTCTGCAATGGTAAACATCACGTTGCTATTTGTAGTGGGCCTAAGTCCAAGGAAACCCCTGCAGGACAAGATGCGAATAAGGAAGCGCAACCCAAACCCAGTACACCCCCACTCAATGCGAATGCCACTTCCTTGGTGGGCAGTACTTATTGTGGAGAGACCGTAGCCATGCAGACAGCCTTGGCAGAAGTAGATGGAAGAAAAGAGAGCAAAGTGAGAGTATTATCACTGCCAAGGCTGTAGGTAGGATAGGTTTAAGGCCAACAAGGAGTGAAAGTTTGGGAATACGAGCTTTTGGAAAGAGTGAAGCAGAGGTGAAGATGAGGGATATTGTGGAGTTTTCCTTAGTTCCTTTGCAAGGTGGAAAGCCTGTGAGATTAGAATGCTTTGTTGTTGATGAAATTGCCAGCATTCCAAATGAACATGCTGAGTTGATTAAGGGCAATTACCACCACTTGCATAAGATACTTTTCTCAGATGTTTGCAGGAATGAAGAAACATTGCAGGTGGATATTCTCATTGGTTCTAACTTTGTCTGGGAGTTTCAGCAAGGGGAAACAATACGAGGGGGGCCTCAAGAGCCACTAGCTGTCAAAACAACACTTGGTTGGGTGCTTTCTGGCCCATTAAAAGGAGGTAAGACTTCAGATTCTATTTGCAAAACTAATGTGAATTTTATTTCCAGCCATTCTAAGTCAGACAAACAGCAGATTGAGGAAAGAGTGCATACACTTTGGGATTTAGACAGCCTTGGAATCAGAGCGGAAAATGAAGTTCATGAAACCCTCATTGATAATATCTTTTTTACAGGAAAAAGGTACCAAGTTGGTTTACCATGGAAAGTTGGACATGATGATTTACCCCCTAATTTTGAAATTAGCCTAATGCGTCTCAACAACCTACTAAGAAAGCTTAGGAAAGACCCCTCTACCCTTGAGAAATACAATGACATAATTCTTGAGCAGGAGCAAGCTGGAGTTATAGAAAGAGTTTCAGAATTGGAAAGTGCAAAAAATGTGCATTATTTGGCACACCAAGCGGTCATCAGAGAAGAGGCAGAAACCATAAAGGTAAGAGTTGTGTTTGATGCCTCATGTAAGGCCAGAAAGTCAGGTGTCTCTCTTAATGATTGCCTTCATGTTGGTCCTCCCATGACACCCCTTCTTTTTGACATCCTTCTGAGATTTAGGGAGAACAAGGTTGCTTTGGTAGTTTCAGTTTCAGTTTATTCATTCATCAATCAATCCTAAATACAATTCTACACATTACAATACAACCTAAATACATACAAACATACCATACTACACAAAAATAAATTAATTAAACTAAGATACACTACAAGACTAAGAATTAAATTAACAACAGTAATGAAAATAGACGGAAAGAAAGAAGTTACTTTACATGATTGTATTTAAGATTGATTGATTAAGGAGGAGCTCTCTAAGTAGGTAAACTAATCGAGAGAGAGCCCCCCCATAAAAAAAAACAAAGAAACTAAAAAATAGATTTTTAATAAAAAGAAGAACGAAAAAAAAAAAAACAAATACAAATTTTTACTAGATAGCAACCAGAAACCAGATGAGCCCCAATCATATAAATCATATATGATTAACTAGAGTTTTAGTTTTGTGAATAAGAATCAAGGAAGTAACTTTTCAATTTTGAACGAAAAACAGCAATAGAGCTAGCAACGCGTATGAACAGTGGAAGCGTATTCCAAAGTTTAGAACCAAAGTACTGAATGGTTTGTAAACCATACAAGGTAGTATTTTTGATAGACTTGAAAAGATCACCCCTAGTAGCCTGGCGAGTCCCAATTCTATGAACAGATGAATTTAGTTGAAAGTAATCATGAAAGCAAGAAGGAGCTAGCTTATTGACAGATTTATAAACAAAGATTAATATGTTCAAGTGCAGAATATCCATTATTTTCAAGGCTTTTAATGAGTGAAAAATTGGTGTGCTAGGAGAAAAGAAAGGTTCAAATTTAATGCTGCGAAGAACTTTCTTTTGGAGATTTAAGAGAGGGTTTAGGTAGGATTCGTAAGTCATTCCCCAAGCTGAAATACCATAGTTGAGGAAAGACAGGAAAAGTGAATTATAGAGAGAAATAAGAGTAGGCAAGGGAGCATAATGCCGCACTTTGAAGAAAATGCCAGCAGTTCTTGAAAGTTTTTTGCAGAGCTCAGTTGTGTGGTACTTCCAAGTCAGATGTTCGTCCATGAGAACTCCTAGAAACTTTACATGCGAGGACCTTTGGATGCTCTGTTTACCAATTTTAAGATTGGTGAATTCAGAAAGTTTCTTCCTAGGGGAGTGAAATAGTACATAGTTTGTCTTTTCAATGTTTAGTGCAAGCTTATTTGAATCAAGCCAAAGCTTAACTTTTTTAAGTTCTCTATTAACTTTTTTGGTGAGCAGTTGAAGATTATCAGAGTCACAGTAGATGTTGGTATCATCAGCAAAAAGGAAGAAAGATAAGAACTGTGATGAATTTGGTAGATCATTGATGTAGATTAAAAATAACAGTGGTCCAAGCACTGATCCTTGGGGAACGCCACACGATACGTTAGAGAGAGACGAGGAATGGCCATTAACTGAAACAAGCTGTTTTCTGTTACTAAGGTAAGACTGAAACCAACTTAGAGCAGTACCACGGATGCCATAATGTTCTAACTTTTTCAAAAGGATACCATGATTAACTGTATCGAAAGCCTTTTGAAGATCAATGAAGATTCCACAGCCAAATCTGTTTTTATCCAATGAAGATTTTATAGTCTCAGTTAAACTAATAAGAGCATGATCAGTTGAGTGACCAGTGCGGAAACCAAATTGCATGCAGAATAGTACCTCACAGACTTCCAGAAACTTTGACAAGCGCTGGTGCATTAATTTTTCAAATAGTTTGCTGAAGACAGAAAGGAGTGAAATGGGTCTATAATTAGATTTACTGGTGGCAAGTCCTTTTTTAAAGATTGGGATAACCTTGGCTATTTTTAGTTCATCAGGAAAGATTCCTGACAGGAAGGATTCATTTATTAAGGTGGCAAGATCTGTTGAAATGGGCAGATCTAGAATTTTTAATAGTTTGACTGGAATACTGTTCGGTCCACTGGATTTACCATTTTTCAACGACTGAATATGGGAAGATACTTCTTCAGCTGTGCAGGGGGATATGAAGAATGAATCCAAATTAGGATTAGATAAATAATCTAAAGGAGACTTAGGTGTTCTAGGTATCCTCTTTGTGATGCTATTAGCAACATTAGTAAAATAGTTGTTGAACTCATTAGCTATCTTCACTGGATCTGAGATTCTGGAACCATTTTCATCCTTTAGGAACCTAACACTATCAAAATTACCTGGTTTGATACTTATTATACTCTTTATACCTTTCCAAAGCATTTTCATGTTGTTTTTATGTTCGTCAAAGTAGTGATGATAGTAGTTCTTTTTGCTTTCTCTTATTTCATTGACAATGCGATTTCGGAATTGCTTGTATGCTTTAAGATCAATTGGGGATTTTGTTGATTTAAATTGTCGGAATAAAGCATCTCTGATTTTCATCGTTCTCTTAATTCGAAAGTTAATCCATGGTTTGGTTTTGAGCTTTAAAGCCTGCTTATTCAGCTTTTTCTTAGGACAGTGTTTATTTATGAGATCATGAAGATTAAGTAGAAAGGTGTTGAATTTTACATTTAGGTGCTGACTTTTATCATCAAGGAAGGAAGTATCCAGTTCTTTATAATCTGCAAGGAATTTGGCTTCATCGAAGGTCTTGTAGTCATATGCAAAATAAGATGAAGTTTTGAAGTCAGGTGCATTCTCACTCAGGATTGCAAATTGAGGAAGGTGATCAGAAATTTGAGATAGAATGTTTCCAGCAAAAATGTTACTTTCAGTTGCATTGTTAACATAAATATTGTCAATAATTGTTGAGGAGGTGTCAGTAATGCGAGTTGGATGCAGTATGGATGGTTGGAAATGGTAGGAGAACATCATGTTCACAAAATCATTACTGGGAGTATGACTGTCATACTTGAGCAAATCAATGTTAAAATCACCCATAACAGCAATCAACTTATTTTCCTTTGCCAAGTTGCTGAGTGTCATCTGAAAATAATCATTGAATTTAGAAATATCAGAATTAGGATGTCTGTAGGCACAACAACAAAGAATATTTTTTGCTTTTGGGTTTTCAATCTCAATCCAGACAGTTTCAAAATCTTCATCATTGATGCAGAGATCATCTCTCTTGTTAGCTATGAGATTTGACTTGACATAAATTCCAACACCACCAGCAGAACTGTGAGAGGGAGTTTCATGAAATTTGTAGCCTGGGAGCTCAAGATTTGTTTTGTTTTGGGAGCCAACTGTTGCCTTTGTTTCAGACAAACCTATGACTTGGAAGTTCACGTTAAGACAAGATAAAAGGGAATATAGTTCATCAAAATGAAGGGAAAGGCTTCTTATATTCATATGGAAAAGAGAAAGGTCAGAGTCTGGCACTGCCATAGAGTCAACTTCTTCAACAGTACAATACTGTGAGCTAATATTGTTGTTCAAATTTTCATCTGTATCATAATCAGACAGATTGGGAAGGTTGGTAAGTGTTGATGAGATTTCAAATGACGGCAAAGAATCAACAAGAGAGGGTAGGCTGATACCATTCAGTCCCAGGAGGACTTCATCAGATTCCAAGGTGAAAGGGAGTGCAGAAGAGTTATTAATAATAATGCATTTGATACAAATCCATTCTTTATCATCAGGCTCATTTTGGAGAGTTTCATATTCAACCTTAGAAATATTGTTGCATTTAATATGGATCCACTTATCACACTGATCACAAAAAACTGCCTTTTGATTTTGATTCACATTTTTTTCACAAATACCACAAGGAAATTGCGCTTGCTTGTTAAATTGTTTGTTGCTTGTTGTTTGGTAGGGGATATGGAGAAGGCATTTTTAAACATTGAGATTATTCCAGAAGACAGAGACTGCTTAAGGTTTCTTTGGGTGGATGACATACAGGCAGAGGATCCACAGAGGCCAGATCTACAACGCGGACCCCGCGGACCTTCTCCAGAATCATGACTTTCAGGTTCGCGAAATGTGGTCCGCGTTTTAGAATTTTCCTGTAGAGCAAAATTCTAAAACGCGGACCTTTATCTCGCGGACTTGTTACTAAATTTCGAAAATTTGAGACAAAACAATTTTCGCTAAATAAAATATACCCCAGGGGGACTTCTATTGGAATGTGACGGAGGGGTCAGACACAGCATATTTTTGAAAAATCCAAAAACATACTAAACTTAGGACATTTTTAGGCCCCAAAAATACACGCAATGCCTAATGATACAAAAAAACTAGAGATTTCATGGCTTTTTTTCGGCAACTTCGCTGCAATGTTTTGTTGAAAAACTCAGCCTAACACTCACCTTGTAAAATTTTCTCATCAGCAACCCAAATATACCAATCATGCACCAAATAGCGTAGCCAAGGGATACCAGACAACGTTTCGCAAACCCAAAAGCGTCTGACCTGTCATCTGATAATTTACCCTCACCCTGATTATTTTACATGTATTTCTTAATTTTGCACATACTTGCTGTTGTTCTTTGTCGCATTGCGCTGTTCCTGCTTTAAAAAAAACTTTGATCCCCACTCATGGCAGATCGAAGTGACCTGGACAGAGTCTCCGTCGTGCTTCCGTTCGAACAATTAATTGCTGAGGCCTTCTAGGTCATGTCCATCTGCCACGAGTGGGATTACAGTCAATGGTGCCTTCACAGGAGAGATAGAGACAGAAAGAAATTATCACTGAAAGTATTTTTTATAAGAAACTAAGGATTTCAGCAATTTATAGCTTGCTAAAGTCTGCCAGACCCATGTAAAACTTCAATGGAAGCCCTTATTAAAATGTCCGTCCAATTAAGCCCGCGCTTTGGAATGTTGTTACAGGTCCAATCCTAGGTAAAGCCTTAGGTTACGACTTGTGACTTTGCACACCAGGGACCGCCCAGCGGTTTAAAAGTGGGGGGGGGGCTGAATGGCGAGCGAAGCGAGTGAAGGTGGGGTTCTGGGGCTTGCCCCCAGAAAATATTTTGAGACCACGCCCTTTAGGACGTCGGAAAACGCCCCTTTCAAAGAAGATGTGCTTATTTATGTCCATATTAAGTTACAGTTCCTTTGAGAAAAGAGGCAAGGAACTATCAAAAGAGACACATATCGTGACAACCATTAGTGCACCCAGAAGACCGTGATCATCAACACCCCCATTCGTTTCAGGTATTAAATGAGAAGACTGAGAAAGAGATCATGAACGACCTTGCTCTTAATTCAATGACCCTGATTACGACGTACTAAAGTTACCACGGTTGACATGTAAATTTGTTTGCGAGTTATTTTCTTCGCTGTCATCGATACATTTAAATGATTGAACTTGAAAATTCCATATTTGTAAAAGTTTTTAGACCTATCTCTGAAAAAAGAGGGGGGGGGGGGCTACAGCCCCCTAGCCCAATGGCTGCGCGGTCCTTGTTGCACACCTCCACAACTTCCTTCTGCTAGATAATATGGCATTAATGTGCCAAAGAGATTTTGTATCCTTTACATTTTGCAAAAGAGTGGACTTAAGGTAACTCTGCTTTCCGCTCCAGTGAGCAGCGAGTTGCCGTTTTGCAAAACCACTCTCCTCAGAAAACAGTTAATTTCTCCAATGCTATTCGGTCGATCGAAAATCGGTAAGAAGGACGTTGTTCTACATAGTCTTGGCAATCGAAAGATATGCAACTCGCAATGTTTCCGTTAAGGCTGTCTTTGCAAATTATTTTTCAAGATTATATGTTGATTTCAGAAAATTGGACTCATCTCCAAAACTACTCGAAAAATTTTTGGTTTTCTTTCGCTATATCTGTAGCTAGATTGTTGATCTACAACTTTACCAAGTCTGGTTGAAAAAGCTAGGCTAAATTTGTCGCAATCAAATTTTACATTTCTATTTACTTTTCGACTGCGAAGGGTAGAAACTTTGGTCAACTGATTAGGACATAAGAGAGAGTTGAACTCTTTTGTAAAAAGTTTACTTTCAGATCTCTGTTCATTGTGGACTCATAGAGAAATTGATATTTTGTGAATGCTCATGAAAGTCTCAAGGGACACGAAATGGAAGGTTGTGAAATTGCAGGTTTTGCTAGCAACATTCAATAAATGATACTTTCACAAGCACTCCAAGGATGTCTTTTGAGACTTGAACATAGTATTCCCAACAGACCGTGTTCATTCTTTTGCCAATGGAAACATTTCAGACAGTTATCATAAGGCTGAGTGTTTGAAAGCGTGATTCGTAACATGGTAACCTGTTGACCAAGGTTTCTACCCTTCGCTGTCGAAAAGTAAACAGAAATGTAAAATTCGATTGCAAGAAATCTAGCCTAGCTTTTTCAATCAGACTTGGGAAAGTTGTAGATCAACAATTTACCTACAGATATAGCGAAAGAAAACCAAAACTTTTTCGAGTAGTTTTGGAGTTAAATCCACTTTTCTGAAATCAACAAAAAGTTTTGAAAACTAAGACTGCGTTCACACGATGCCGGCACATTTTGAAAACGATGAAAAATGTGACGGCTGCAAAATTTGAGCTAGCGTTCACACGATGCCGGAACAATTTGAAAACGGTACGAAATTAGACGGCAAAAACTCGATGGAAGGCTTTGATGCCAAAGTAGTGTGCCTACACCCTAAGAATCGATCAGTGTCGTTCCAAAAGCGGCTAAAAATATTCTTCTTTTGTCATTTTCAAGTGTTTACAAGATGCCGTTTCCAAAATGTGCCGGTTAGAGCTCCGTTTTCAAAATCTACCGTTTTCAAAATCTGCCGGCAAAAAATGTGCCGTTTTCGTGTGAACGGAAGGCCTATCCGTCGAATTTTTCACCGTTTTCAAAATGTGCCGGCATCGTGTGAACGCAGTCTAATTTGCAAAACCAGCCTTAACGGAAACACTGCGATTTGCATATCTTTCGACTGCCAGGACTGTGTAGAATAACTTCCTTTTTACCGCTTCTCGCTAGACCGAATAGTATTGGAGAAATTAAGTGTTTTCTGAGTTGAGTGGTTATGCAAAACGACTACTCGCTGTTCAGTGGAGCGGAAAGCAGAGTTACCTTAACTTCGTATGGCGAGCAAATCCTGTCACATAGTTTGTGGAAGTCGCAATGATAAAATTACCTACTGTATCTTACCTTCTCTAACACACGGCCAAGGAGCGAAGAGAATGCCATGGCCGGGTTGGCGACGACTCCTGAATCCTGACCACGTTGCCCGTTCGAAGGGCCATGAACATGTGCTTCAACACTTGATGTGTCAGGAATGAAATATATCCCATCGTTTCTTTGTTGCACTTGTTTCCCTGTCGTTTCTACCGGTTTGTTAATAGTTTCTACTTGTTTCTACTCGTTTCCTGGTCGTTTCTATTCGTTCCTTCTCGTTTCATGTTATAGTAAATGCGAGCAAGACTGCCCTGTACTGGATTTACAATGAAGGCCAATGGAAACAATTTGTCCAGCACAGAGTAAATGAGATGATGAGACTATCCAGAAGTGATGAATGGGGACACGTGAGTGGGGTAGACAACCCAGCAGATCTAGGTTCCAGAGGGGTAACCGTTAGCCAGTTAAGGGACAGCAAACTGTGGTGGGAAGGTCCACATTGGCTCAGGGAGGGCAGAGCACATTGGCCTAAGGACATGCTTGTGACAGATTCAGATGAGGTAAAAGAAGAGAGAAAAAAGACCAATTTCCTGAGTGTAGTGACTGAAAAGCAGGCCAGACTAAGTCAAAGTATCATTGTCAACGATTTCAGTTCGCTAAAGAAGCTTTTGAGAGTAACAGCTTGGGTGAAACGCTTAATTGAGAATCTGAAGCTTAAGAAAGAAGGAAAGGAGATCAATGTAGGATTGCTGAGTGTAAGTGAGATAGAGAGTGCAGAAAAGATGTTGATTAAAGATGCTCAGGAGGAGCTGGAGCAGAGTCCAAATTTTAAGAAACTTTGCACAAATCTTGATCTCAGAGAAAGAGAAGGGATTCTAGTCTGTCACGGCAGACTAGAGAATTCAGACTTGGAGACAGAAGCTAAGTTTCCCATCATTTTACCTAGAGATCATAAGATAACAGAACTGATAGTTTTAGATTGCCATAACCGGGTTCACCACTGCAAGTTGAGAGCCACCCTATCAGAACTGAGGTCCAGATTTTGGGTCACTAGGGGCAGACAGTATGTGAAAAAGATCTTAACACATTGTTTTATTTGCAGGAAACTTGAAGGAAAAGCATTTTCTCCTCCACCAGCAGCTTCACTACCAGAATTTAGAGTGTCAGAGGCAGCACCATTCAGCAGTGTGGGAATAGATTTTGCAGGGCCAATGTACTACAAGGCAAATGGAGGTATGAGCAAATGTTACATTGCATTATTCTCTTGCAGCATTACCAGAGCATTGCATCTTGAATTAGTCAATGACTTAGCCACATCTACCTCCATTTGTTGTTTACGTCACTTTTGTGCCAGAAGAGGTACGCCTGCAATGATTGTGTCTGATAATGCCAAGACTTTTAAGTCTGCTGCAAAGTTGCTCAAGAAACTGCAGAAAGATCAAGTATTTGCAGACTTCTTGGAGTCCAAACGTATTCATTGGAAATTCAATTTAGAGCTTTCTCCATGGTGGGGCGGCCAGTATGAACGGATGGTGGGGCTAGTCAAAAGATGCCTCAGGAAGGTCGTAGGAAATGCAAAGCTCTCGTTTGATGAACTGAGCACTGTTTTGACTGAGATTGAGAACACTATGAACTTACGACCCCTCACATACCAGCATGAAGAACTGGGAGTAGAAGTTCTGACCCCTTCTCATTTATTGTTTGGGTGACGATTGTCTCCTTTGTCTGAGGGTATTGATCCTATTGTTGATGATGACGAAAACAATTGTAGCTTGTCTAGAAGGTTTTTGTATTTAACCCTTACAAAAATACAATAAAAATGTGGTAAGAATGATGTAGTCGTGCAACATCTCCCAAATGAGCGTGCAAGTGTTCCTTTTCTTCTTCTTTGACACTTGGGATGAAATGCAATGCCCAGGTTGATTTCTCAACGGAATGATTATTTGAGAACAATTGAAGCATTTCCAGGTATAATTCTTTTCAAAAGAAAAAGGTAAAGGTCAAAGTCGAAATTCCTTTGCAATGTGCCTGTGATATGAAATCATGGCTAGGCCCTTTTACAAAACCTCTGGTTTCGGGTACACTGTAAATTTTGACTTCGCAAGCTGGTATCTCCGGTGTTTGGTGAACAATTTTTAAATGCAAGGTATGTGAATCTAAGTTGAAGATTGATGAATTTAGCTGTTCACTCCGAGAGTTATAATATCTTAACGTTTCGTTCTTATTTCCAGTCAAAAGGGGGTACTTTTTTTGAGACACCCAGTACAATTTTGAAGAAATACATGACCATGAGTCTTATATGAAGTGAGTGATTGATGAATGCATTAGAATCAAACCACAATGGAGATTCAATTTATTTGCTTCTTGGTGATATGCGGATTTTTGCCATTGCTTCTTTAGCCAGTTGCTTTCCTTTTTTGGAGCTCAAATCAGTCATTCCTTGATTCCAAAATGGATGCAGAATATCCCAAATGGTGATTCTGAAGTGATGAGAAATGTCCATAATGATGTCCAAAATAAACATCCCATCATTGAATTTTTACATTTCTTGTTTTCTTTTCTGAGTTTCCTCTTCTGTCCTAATGCTTTGCGCAAGGTCGGAATGTTATGCCCACCCCTGGATTCAGCTGTGAAGAGAGGAGAACAACAAAACGCTTATTGAGTGACAAAAAGTTTGCAACACGCCCTAAATAATATATAAAGAGAAGGCAAAATGTAAGGTGAATAAGCTAAAAAAAAATTAGTATAGTGCCCATTTTTTAAAAAGTTAGTGTCCAATTGTTCATGTATAATTTTTTTAATCTTGCTTGCCTATTGCTTCCACTCTCGAGATCTTCCCCTCCAGGGGCTTCTGGTTCGTAAGGCTGTGCAGTAAGGTTGGCCAGGCAGCGATCAAAGTAGGAGATGAATTCCTTTTTTGTTGTTTTCTCCAAGAGGCGAGGTGCACAGCTACTTTCAAAGGAGCAAACGATGTCGAAAGGGCAAGCATCTTTCTGGCACGTGTTCTTTGGGATATGTTACCTAAAACTTGTAAGAAACACCAGAAGACAAGAGAACATGAATTAGCTGCTCAGCAACACAATCTAAATTTTCATGTCGTTTAAACCTAGCAGTGACAGTTGAGGTAAACAAAGTGAAGTGGCACTGATGGTTTCCTTGAAATGCACTGTTTTGGAACTGCATTTTCTGCAAATACCATTATATGGCCATGGTTTGAGAGGTTATTGCTATCAATTAGTAACACAGCATTGTGGAAATGGAATTCTTTTAACATACACAGATTGAAGTGTATGTTAAAAGTGTCAACTCAAGCCCATAATTATCTCCCCTAGGGGGGGGGGGCAATCAGGCTGAAGATAATCTTGCATCACTACCGAGTACTGGGTGAGTCAATAGAAATGCCCGGCGTTTGAAAAAATCCTGCTCCCTGAGTATCAAAGCAATGATATTGAAAACTGTCTTGTTTTATCCAGGATATATCAAATTGGGTTCTGTAACTTAGCCGGCTTTAATCGGTCATTCCATCTTGTCAAAATATGAGATTTTCTGCAGAAAGCTCCTTTTGAAAACCTCCAAAAATGAGTGAAAACACCAAGCAAAATTCCCTTTTGTTCTCCTTGCAAGCAATCATGACTCTAGGATGTGTTCATGTTTTTTGTCCTCTTGGGAGAATAGAATCCCCCTGAATAAGGCTTGATTTATACGTCGCATTTTAGTCGCATCGAATTAAAATAAGATGGCAAAAGATCCCAAAAAATGACTAAGTGTGAATTAGATGCGACCTTAATGCGACGTATAAAACCAACTTTTAATTCCAGTCGACGTTCAGTCGCATCTTCAACTGACCAAGCCGCATCTGCGACCAAAATGCGACTTGGTTTTATACGTCGCATTTAATTCAATTTCAGTCAACTGAAATCGTCAACTGAAATGTGCTATTGTTCTGAGAATGTTCGCTGTTGTTTAGGAGATTTTAACTGCCCACCTACGCAATTGGTTCCTGACAGTTTGTGTATGTGTCCTGTTGCAAAGGTTTCAGCGAAGATCAAGATCAATTTCTTGGGCCTAGACATTATAAATTGTAAACAAAGCACCCTGCAGTAAAACCCTCCACATGCTTTTCATCACATATGGAAATTGGCGAACTGCTGCGAATCTGCTGCTTTCGAATTTGTTCCTTTCTTTTCTAAGTAAGCTGATGCAGTATGATTTGCAAACGTTATTGAATTGGCAAAATTTTGAAAGATTGAACTGCATGCCTGTGAGCCGTAGTCAAATGCGGAGGCGCAATGCGCTTTAAAATGCAGTCACAATAATTAAATGCGGCAATAATTTGACGTATAAAACAAAGTCACATTAAGGTTGCATTTAAATAGGTGTGGAGTCGCATTTAATTCATTTTAATTTGACGCAACTAAAATGCGACGTATAAATCAAGCCTAAGTTATTCACACTAGGGGGTAGACTTTTCAGCCCACCAATGTGAAAGCACATGCTAAAGCGTGCTGAAAGTCATCGCTGCGAGGTAAACACATTGGGAACTTTTGCTTGTAATTTTAGCACGTTTTTTAAGGTTTCTCAAAGGGAATCTTTTTAGAAAATAGCTCACAGAATCTGAACGGAGTGACCAATTTTACCCAGAAAAAATTCTAAAAATAATCAAACATGTTAGCTATTAAATCAGATGTTGCAAAATATCATCGCTTACATACTGAGAGAGCAGTAGCCTTTCAAATGTTAGGCGTTTTTTTTACTCATCCTGTATTACATAGAAAACCTGCTGTGAGCCATATAATATATTTCCAACCTCTTGGGGCTGGTTACAAAGAGTTTAACAAATTGTTTGCTTGGAATCCGCCTGAATATTCTTCTTTGTGAAACTTGCAATATCTAATAACATCAGCTAAAGAATGCTGGATGTCACCATCTCCTGCATGATCATCACAGGTGGTGGCCTTGTGCTCCTTGCCAGGAAGGCCTAGGTTGCCACTACTATTAAGAGACTGGCCTTTTTCTTGAATGAGATTTTCTTTTTTGCTTTGAATTACTTCAACACGTTCTCCTTCCGTTAGTCACACCAAACAAACGATAATCAAAACGATTTTCCCCTAACTGGACCTCAATAGCATCATTGCTAGCCCAAACCGCATGTGCTAGCCGCCATACCATTATGAACATTGTTAGGCAATTACAAGATTTCAAGATTTGTGTTGTAGCCTCTTACTTGCTTTGTGATCCATTTTATTTGTATCAATGCAATTTATTTGAGTTGTGACATTTTAAATTGCATCTTGACTTCTTATTTGTATTGTGACTTCCTACTTGCATTGCACAATGACGTTTTTAATTTTGTTGTGATTTCTTATTTGTGTAGCAAGATTCTAACATGTGTTGTGCATCATTTATTTGTTTGCTATCTTTCTTAAAGAAATTTCCGATTTTAATATGCTTTAAAACATTTTTGATTACATGTTCTATTTTCATTTGTGCTTGAGCTTTGTGGGCCACCATAAATCTCCACTGAAAGTATACAGCAGTTGACCAGACTTGTCTAATTTTGGCAACCATCGGCTTATTGTAATTTGCGTAAGCATGCGTAAGTTACGCATCCATGCGTAAGTTACGCATTTTACAACAAAATGCGTAAGATGATGCGTAAGATGATGCGTAAGATAGCTTCTGTGCGTAATATGATGCGTAAGATGGTTGTTATGCATAAGATCATGTGTAAGACGATGCGTAAGATAGCTTTTATGCGTAAAATGATCAGTAAGATAGCTTTCATGTGTAAGATGATGCGTAAGATCAAATATCGTCATCCAAAGGCGAACATAGCAGATAGGAACTGCACAAGAGATTCAGATTTCATCCATTGGCACAAAACATTCATTGCTTGTCGAATTAAGTCACTTCTTTTCAGAATTGGGCCTACAACTACGCTAAACGCTAATTTAGGCCCGTTTCCAGTTTTTACAGATGAACATCCCCTTTCATATTGACTTGGATCAGTTGCAAGTCTTCTTTTTACAAGGAAGATGAAACAAGGCTCTTTAACATTTTTCTTATGTTTAGAGAATGAATGAGTTCCAATGTTGTTTCTAACTCTTGTTGCAGATATGTTTCTTGCTTCATCCATTCTACTGCTAGTTTTGTCTAACAGACTAGGTTTCTTATTTATAAAAGAACGTATCTCAAATCCTTTCGTTTTGCAGATTGAATTGTGGCAATTCTGCAAAACGAAGACTTGCAATGAATTAAATCCTTTCAATTATGTTTATTCATCAAACTATTTGCCAGACAAAGAAATATTGAAAACTGAAATATTGAAAAGTGAATATTTAACATCTACCCCATATTGTATCATTGTTTAAGTCTCTTACTGTTCGCTTCTGTCTTCAGTATTTGCTTTAAAGGCATCCAGTCAGGGTAAACAGCGATCCTCTACATAGTTGCCTCCCAGAGTCAGCCTATCAAATTCGATTTCGCTTTGCGCCAAAGATATTAGATTCTCAAAATTTTAGATACAACATGGGCCTAACGTTTGCCAAAATGGGGAAAGGCCTAACTTGGTGTTCGTCGTGCTTGATAGGCAATCAGGATTGCATCTTTAAGAGTGGTCAAAATAACAGAACACTGAAGTTAACATACTGAACATATGGCTGATCTGTAGAAACTGGAAAGGGGCCTAAATTAGCATTTGGTGGCTTATTATATTCAACGAAACGAAACGAAACGAAACGAAACGAAACCGAGCGAAACCGAACGAAACCAAAACAATTTTACAATTGAATCTTTTAAGATCGATTGAAATACCAAATTCATTATTTCTTATGGTCCGGACGGATGTAAACAATTAATAATGATCACTTTAGTAACAAAAAACCAGCGATTTGGCTACGCTGCATTCCCCTAGGAACGAAACGCAGCCGTTTCCTTCCCCGCGGAAAGAAACCAATTGTTTTCAAATCACGGAACAAAAGATTAAAGAGCGCCAATTCTTTGAACTAAAACAATAAGGCCACCAGCTGCTCAACACACCCAAGCTGTGAAACCATTTTTGTGTCAAACATCTAGAGATTCCTAACGCGCTAAACACGTTGGTTGATAAATTTTTGTTGAATGGGGTAGGTGATCTCGAGAGAGAGACATCGATTCTTCTCAAATCCTTTACCTCCCATGTGTCTACACCAATTTCAATTTAAATCCCCTTAAAGGTCTCTAAAGTTGATCCTTGGTGTTGGTTACAGTATAGTGAGTTGTTTGCGCGTGTTCCCCACTTTTGCTCGAAGAGAGATACTGGTAAGAGTCCCAATTTGTAGCGATTGTTAATTCAAAGATTTTTCGACATGAATCATTTTCGAGGCCCATTAAGGCCTGAAAAAATCTATTGAAAACTGATTACTTGTCATTGTTATCAGGTGTTATTGTTATTACTTGTTATTGTTATTGTTATTATGGATTGAAGCAATTAATAGCGAAAAGTTTAGTCCCAAAACTAACGATTTAGCGAGGGGCATTTCACTCTTTCGAAAAAGCATACGAGATTCTTTCACAATGAAAGGATTCTTACGGATTTTTGGTGGATTTTTCTTGAAAAAAAGGATTTTTGCCAAAGGTGTACGAGATTTTTGGGAGTGAAATGCCCCTCGCGATTTAGCTTCATTTCATTTCTCTCTAGATCACCTACCCCATTCAACAAAAATTTATCAACCAAACGCGCTAGGAATCTCTAGAAGTTTGACGCAAAAGTTGTTTCACAGCTTGGGTGTGTTGAGCAGCTGGTGGCCTTATTGTTTTAGTTCAAAGAATTGGCGCTCTGTAATCTTTTGTTCCGCGATTTAAAAACAATTGGTTTCGTTCCGCGGGGAACGAAACGGCTGCGTTTCGTTCCTAAGGGAATGCATCGTAGCCAAATCGCTGGTTCCTCGTTACGAAAGTGATCACTATCAATTGTTTACATCCCTCCGGATGATAAGAAATAATGAATTTGGTACTTCAATCGATCTTTAAAGATTTAATTGTAAAATTGTTTTGGTTTCGTTCGGTTTCGCTCGGTTTCGTTTCGTTTCGTTTCGTTTCGTTTCGTTGAATATAATAAGCCCATTTGGTGTGGTTTCTCCGAAACCTGATAGGCCCAATTCTGAAAAGAAGTGTTTTAATTCGACAAGCAATAAATATTTTGTGCCAAGAGATGAAATTTGAATGTCTTGTGCTGTTCCGATCTGCTATATTTAACTTTAACGCCAATACTGAGCATCGCATAAAGCATTTTGCTCAAATATTCGCCTTTGGATGACGATATTTTCATCTTACGCATCATCCTACGCATGGAAACTATCTTACGCATCATCTTACGCATAAAGGTTATCTTACGCATCGTCTTACGCATGATCTTACGCATAACAGCTACCTTACGCATCATCTTACGCACAGACGCTATCTTACGCATCATCTTACGCATCTTCTTACGCATTTTGTTGTAAAATGCGTAACTTACACATGGATGCATAACTTACGCATGCTTACGCAAATTACAATAAGCCGTGACCATCCAAGGATTTTAACGGAGGAGGAAATTGAGATCATTCTAAGGCAATGCAAACCAATGTTAGATATTGGAACCGTCAAAAAGAAAAGTCGTAGCCAAACACAGTTTCAGTTGCCTGAAACGAATCAAATTGATTTCATTTATCTAAACCAAGGAGCAAAGATGCACTTAATGCTGCATAAAGCCTTTTAGCTAAAATCAAAATGAAATTCCGAAGCCGCAATTTTGCAACTTGACACTAGAGTTGAACAACTAATGTCTAAGTAACTTTCTTAACAAGTCTTTTCTGAAAAAACATTAACTCTCAAAGCTAAAGATGCTTAGAAAATTAACTCTGCTCATCAATGTCATCTAAAATTTCAATTGACAAGTATGGAATATAGGCCGTGGGCAGTGAGCTCGTTTCGTTCAAGTTCGTTGGACCCAACCTGGAGACTACTTTCTGACAACATGAAACGAAAGAATATACCTTTCTGATTACTTTTCCACTTGTTCGCGGTTGCATAGACCCGCAGTTTGTTGAAAAACAAGCATTTGGTCCTCTCGTTTGGCCATAGGAAAAAGCTTTGTTCAACGCCATTTTGAGCTTCGATTTTGGCGCATAGTAAAATGCAGACTAACATCCGAAAGAGGCAACATAAAGATTTTGCATTCATATGAAAAAGAGGCTAAGCTCTTCCCGGAACTCGGGAGTCAGGCAAGATTCTCAAGATCAACAAACAAATAAAATACGCGTGATTTTTACAAGAAGCTAATTATAGGAAATTCAACTCTGACATCGCTAAAACATTGGGAGACTCCAGTACTGGGAAAATATGAGAAAAACTCTTTACTTTTTCAAAGGAATCCCTGAAATATTTTTACTTTGCTTACACTTGCGTCCTGTTTCATATTACTAATTAGTGGTAAAATACTTAATTTATAGCTAAACACTGGAAAGGCTTCAATAAAAACATTGTTTTGAAGTGTACACGAGGGCACGGGAAATAAGCATAATGACTGTTATGGAACCTCCAAAAACTCCAAAAAATGAAAATCCAATAATTCAAGAAACTTATATGGGGCCAAATTATTAGGCTTTTACTAAAAAATTCTGTAATTCAGCATTCATCCTTAGAACAACACAACAACCAAGTCGCAACCAATCAACTCCCCCATTCCCCCCCCCCTTATTCGAAGAACTCCTCATGCTGACATGGTAGCCGACATCATGGCATCCTGTTCAAATATTTGCCGAGGAGAAGCTTTTCGATGCGGAAGGTCGCAGGAGTGGACAGCTTGTAATGAGCTTTGCCCTTGCTAAATCTCGCTGAAAATACGATCTACATAATATGTTAATCGCAACCAAACTGAAGCACCGAACGCTCAACGATGCTGCTGAACAGTTGAATCTCAAGTACATGGCAGTGGAATGGACATTGTCGTATGTATCATTTTTTTTTTTGTATAAATTCAACATAAAAATTTACAATTTACGAATTACCTACGACTACGAACGATCTACCATACAATACCACAAAATGATACCAAGGGGAGCAAAAGATCATGACTACCCCAGGGCCATCCACATGAAGAATATTAATCTAAAACTACAACTAAATATACAATTACGAGAAACTATTACGAACAATGGAACAGAGAAACGAGACTCTATGATAGGGGAACGTTACAAAAATGAACATGGTGTGGTGGCTTAGTTACATTTGGCTTAATTTAGTCGACCGGTTGTATGAATGTATAGTAGAGTCAACTTGAGTATATTTCTGTTGACGTCGTTTGGGAGGTCTTTATCGCCAAATAATAAAAGTTGCGTCAAAACTTCATTTGAAAGATCAATATATCCAAATGGTCGAAGTAATGCAAAAACTCCAGCGAGAAGGTTTCGACGTTGAACCTCAAACGAAGGGCAAAGCAACAAAAAGTGCTCCGTACTCTCAATACCATCGTTAGAAGGGCACATTGGATTTATGGTATCCCGAAAATTGTGCTTAAATTTGTGAAGGCTTAATTTGCTAAGGCCCACTCTAAGTTGAATGAGATAGGATAAGCCTATTGGGTCATGAATTCCAAAGACAGACTTAGCAGGGGGGGGCGAATTTTCGAGAGCAACTTTTTCTTGAAGATAGCAACTGATGGTGCAGTTCTAATTTCCGGACATAATTCGTTCCATTCAGACAGGCAATTTGGATAAAAGCTAGATTTGAATTTTTCTGTCCTTGCCCTTATTCGCCCAATTACATCCTGATTGCGAAGTGAGTACTGTGATTGCTGAAGTTGTGGGATCGGATCCATTGTATATTTAGGCATCAGATTATTCATCATTTTGTAAAACAGCGTAAGGCGTCTGCTCCATCTTCGGGAGCTCAGTGACTCCCAACCAAGCTCAGCGTACAGCTTCTCTCGTGATGTTCCCCTCCATGTTCCCGCCACGGCAAGGGCAGCAGAATATTGAACGGACTCCAACTTTTCCATCAAGTTTGACAATATGGTATTACCGCTAAACTCACACACTTTAGCCGGAATGTGATAGATGACGTCTCCGTATTCCAGGTGGGGTCGTACATAAAGCTTAAATAATTCGTTTAGGGTGTGCCTGGGTAGATACTTGGAGAGATATTTCAGCAAACCAACTCCTTTTCTTGTCTTAGAGATAGCTGCCTTAATGTGAGCCGAAAATGATAGTTTTGAATCCAGGATAATCCCTAAATGTTTATGTTCATCTACCTTCATCACTGGCATGTTATTAAAACGAATTTCTGGATGATTCATTTCTATCCTTTCGTGGAAAATATCAATTCAACAGCTTGCTTTTGCGGATCTGGATTAAATGACATTTTCCAATCATGAGCCCACCGCCTTATCAACTCTAGGTCGTGGTTCATATCACTGGCAGCAGAGTCTATGTCTTCTACTACGGTGAACAACGATGTATCATCAGCAAAGAGTTTAACGTTACACTTAACCTCAGCAGCTAGGTCATTGATACATACAAGGAAAAATAAGGGTCCTAGAATAGAACCCTGGGGTACTCCTGCCGAAATATCTCCCCAGTTAGAATTCTGTCCATTTAGAACTGTTCGCTGCTTTCGATCCTTGAGAAAACTTTGGATAAGTGAAAGAAGGTCTCCTGAGACGCCACAACGTTTTAGTTTAAAGATCAGACTGTCATGCCATACCCTGTCTATCTTCTGTTAAGAAGTGAGAATTAAGTAAAATATGCTAGGGATTCCCTTTGTGAAATGAATAGTTTCTTAAGTTATAATTTCCCAGTATCATTTGCCATGATTAGAAACATTCACAAGTTTAATAATGTAAAAATTAATAGAATACAACATTTGATACTGAAAACGTAAAATGTGAATTGTGAAATGAATAGTTTCTTAAGTTATAATTTCCCATGTATCATTTGCCATGATTAGAAACATTCACAAGTTTAATAATGTAAAAATTAATAGAATACAACATTTGATACTGAAAACGTAAATGAAAGTCCCGTAATTCCAGTGGTAGGGATATCATTTAAAGGTCAAACTGATCTTACTTCCTAAATGGTCCCCTTAGAGGTGTTGGTGCAATGAAAAACGTAAGAAAAGATAAAAAACTCAACTCTTAGATTGCCAAAAATGGAAGAAGCTCCAGTACTGGGAAATTATAACTTAAGAAACTATTCATTTCACAAAGGGAATCCCTAGCATATTTTACTTAATTTTCACTTCTTAACAGAAGATAGACCTGGTCTTACTTGGAAGGTATTTGAATAAAGTCTAAACTATGACAAGTCCTTGTTTTAGAATTTCATGTGGGAACAGGTTGTAAACATAGAGAATCTCGTGGAACCTTTAAGAAATTTGTAAGAAACTCTGAGTTTTGAAAATCATATAGTTTCAAGAAACTTTCAGTGCTGATCCAAATTCTCAGTTTCTTATAAAAAATACGTAAATGAGGGCGGGAGCTGCGCTGATTACTGGATCATTAGAAAATTTCCCAGTCTATTATTGGTTTTGTGCATTTTCTAAAGTTTCATGATAATAAATTCAGTTGTATACATTGATATTGTTATTAATCCTTGCATGCCTTTAATCTCTGTACTTTGTTAGTTCTATGGGGAGGACCCTTCAAAAATCAGTCCCTAGGCTGAGGGGTCCCCATCCTCAACCAATTGAAATATGGAAAATCCTTGCTTTTGTAAACGCTGATACGTCATTTCGGCACATCCGATCTAAAATCAATGTTGACCCAAGTACAATGAAGCTCTTTATTTAAGTTTTTCTTTTGATTAAAGAAGCTCAAAAATCATGCAACATTTTCACCAAGTTCTTGAGGTCCTGGAACAGTCCAGCCTCTTTTCGCATCACTACAAAATCTGTACGTAGCCTCTTTCGGATGTTAGTCCGCATTTTACTATGCGCCAAAATCGAAGCTCAAAATGGCGTTGAACAAAGCTTTTTCCTATGGCCAAACGAGAGGACCAAATGCTTGTTTTTCAACAAACTGCGGGTCTATGCAACCGCGAACAAGTGGAAAAGTAATCAGAAAGGTATGTTCTTTCGTTTTATGTTGTCAGAAAGTAGTCTCCAGGTTGGGTCCAACAAACTTTTTTTTTGGAGCCTTCTTCATTGGACTGTCCATGGCCTAATAATATACTTGGATATTATAAAACTTGGACTGCCCTCAAGCAACACTTGTCAGAATTAAGAAGTGACAATACCTTTGACACAGCTGGATTTCCATAGGCTGAAGAGACTTGCTTGCTTCTTCCATTGAATGTGCATTCCGCGATGGTCTTTCAATGAATTGTTTCATCTCTAATTTTGTGCCCTCCTTTCCACGTCTTTTGTTGAAAAAATTATTCTTGAGGCTGTCAGCTCTGTACGATGGCGCCAATTTTGCACGGTTGGCTCATTCTTCAACATTTTGGTAACCACAGGGATTTTATGCAGAAGATACTCTCGCAGTTTAACCAGGTCAGATGTTAGGGGCAGCACGGGTTGCTTATTGAATGTGTTCCCATTCAGTGATCTTATAGCAGCAGCAGAGACCTTTGTTGACCACTCTGACTCGATGAGCTCAACAAATGCTTCAACAGTTTCCTTCAAGTCCTTGTCTTTCTTTCTAAGTGCCGTGCTACGCATCAACATCGCACAATTCTTTAATGCATGCCCAATCGTGAGAGCAAGGGAAGGTTTCTTGAATGATGCGATGTGGTCTTGGTCTTCCTCTTGGCTGTAACTGCACATTGTTTTGACCGCTTTTACGACATCATCAAATGGCTCAGGAGCAACGAAATATTGCAAAGAGCAGCTCTGGAAAGCGGTCTCTTCTCAAAGAGTAATTAACAAATGAGCAAGTGTTCTCATTTTTTCTGAAGCGTAATTCGCTTTGGCAGAGCCCGTTTTCTCAAGCGAGGCATTGGCATACAACGTAATCATCTCATCACCTCTTTGCAACAAATGAGATTTTGTCACTCCTCATCTTAGACAAAACTGTTTCACGTAGGGCAATGCTGGACTCCTCTTGCATTCCAAATAAAGCAATTCGCTCTCATGCTGGATGCTCCTATGAACCTGTTCATTGTCTTTTTTCAGTTTTCGCTCTTCATTCAATGGATCTATCGCTGTGTGTCTGCATAAATCATTCTTTAAAATAAAACCCAGGCAATGCACACATGGAGTAAAATTCTTGTGATCAACTGCTTCCTCTGGGCCAGGGCGTCTCATGACTTTAAGAAGACCTCCGCATTTCAATGCTTTCAAATTATGATAAAAATATCCTTTCAACCTGATGCGATTTATTTTGATATCAAAACGCTTCGTACCCTCCGATGTTTTCTTCTCAATTTCTGCGATCTCCATAACCTCTTGTTCATGTTTGTGGCATGAAAATAAGTGTTGAGAGGGAGCTTTGAAACTTCTTGGGAACAGAAGAAGCATGACTGTGCCTTGTCGTAGATGTGACCTCCACGTTCACTTTTCAATGTTCTTGAAATGTTTACTGGAATGCAATGAGATAAAATTTGCCTAAGACGACCCTCGTTTGTTGAACTTCATGGTACTAAAACAACGGATTCTTAAGCCTAATTGAAACTTCTCTGGCTTTATATTAAAGAAATATCAAATTGTACATTCCTGACACAATGGTCCCTTCTCATAAGCTTACCCCATTTGCACTTAAAAACCTGGCTGAAAATTAATGATTTAGAAAGGTGTAAACATTCAAAGCTAGGTTAATGATAAGAATGAATGTCGCTAGTCATATTGATGATAGGTTTGTAAAACCTTTCTTGATCATATTCACATTTAAATATCATTTGAGAACCATGTCTCCCAAAGCAATTTAATTTCTGGAATACATGTCTAAATATAAAAAAATATATATCCCATTGAGTCAAAATAGCTATCATTCTTTACATATTAACTTTGATATCCTTTGTGGCTTTAGTTTTGATATCCTTTGATATCCTTTGTGGCAACCTATGTTACTAGCAACCGGTTTGAAGAGGCGATATAATGGTTACGGGTATGATTTACACACCAAAGTCCTCCCTCTAATAGCGATAGGTAGCTGTTCTATTCCAGTGAATTGATGAATACGGTTTAAAGGCAAAGAACGCTCTCCACTGGATGGGATCAAACACATTCTCAACTCTGTTACATTTCTTCCACACCAGCAAAAACTATATTCTGGCAAATCCTTGTCAGAACACCTTTGGTGATGAGAAATTAGCAATGTGTATAAAAATAATTTTTCTCAACAAGGATACTATTAATGGCAAGACGTTATTCAAACTGCATTGTTGCATACTGGAATCATGGGAACATACTTTACTTTTTGGTCTATCCTTCATTGAGACTTCGTCAGATAATGGCCCATCTGGTTAAATAGCACTAGAAGAGTCATTCGATTTTGGTGTTTTTGGTGGTTTTGGCAGATAGTCCAAATCCGGTGTACACTGTGAAAAAGCATGAAAAGAAAATAGACATCATTTGCTGCACATTACACTTGAACACTATTGGGTGAATAAAAGCATGTAGCATTTTGCGCAGTCATAGTAACAGATCCACAGAGGCAAGTTTATGTAATGAAGAATAAATCAGTCCAAGTATTCAACTATCTTAAATCCGATCAGATATAATCATTAATTTTTAAGCTTGTCATCGGTCTCAGGAAAGCCTTGGTCAAATTTTTGCAAGTGAGGATCTTGCCAGTTTCCCACCATTGAACTAAAATAAAAAGACTGGAACGATAAGCCCATTGTTTCAACGCGTGGCCAGATGGCTGCCATTGGGCAATACTCTGTACGTATGCGCAGTAGCATGCGCGGGAAACTTCAATCAAAATAGCGGGAAACAAACGTTTTACGGATCGAAATGCCGATAAGTTGCGTTGCTTTTGGGTGCCAAAAGAAGCAAATTCAAAGTAATGGAGAGAAGAAACATGAAGATAATTATGTCGCATTTCATCGGTAAGTCTTTTGTTCAAGATCTAAACCGAGAGCCACCAAAAAACACTAAATATCGAATTGGGTAGGGGCTAGGCCTATTCAGGCACAATCACAGATTATCCCACATGATCCCAGAGAGTTTCCACTTTCGAAAATTCATAGCATCAAGGGTACTTCACAGTTTTAAAATTATGCAAATTCTAGTTAAAAGCCGAAGTATTTTTGTGATTTTTCTCATTGTCCTACAAGCACTAGAAATATAGGTAAATTCAACTGTAAAACTTTCATTCTGACAAAATTAGCTGACAAGGGGCCTAAAACATTGATCAAATCATAGAGGGCTCCTTACCCAGAACAATAAGGAAATGAAATTTTTCGTGAGTAAGCAATTTCTGGGGGGGGGGGGTCCCAAAATTATCTAAGCAAGGGTCCTTTTTTCAGCAGATTTTCCTCTTAAACATAGGTGGGTTTTCAAAACATTGGCAAAAATACCAACAATGGGTATTTTTCTGCCAAAATTCATCATAACAGTGGGTATGATGACCAGTTCCTGTAAAAGGAAGAGAGTAGCTTTTTGAAAACCAGGTAGCAGCCTGGAAGAACTCCCATAGAAAAAGATTTTAAGATTTCTGACAATAGTGTATGGCAACTGTACATTTGATGGAACCTAATTTAGTGCATTCTGAATTGACAGGTTTCCTCTAAAAAATCCAACATTGCTTGAAAAGTGGGAAAAAGCAGTAAGAAGGATGAACAAAGATGGAACAGCTTGGAAAGCAACAGCCTTCAGTTTTATCTGCAGTGATCACTTCAGAGTTTCAGATTATATTACACCACCATCACCTGGTGTCAGCTGCAGGCTTAAATTTACATCTATTCCATCCGTATTTCCCGGATTCCCAAATTACTTGCAAGCAAAAGAATGCAGAATCAATCCAAGGCCAGGAAACAAGTGATCTCTTCAACAAGTGCACCATTCACCCTCTAAAATATTGAAGATTCACAGCTATTGCAAACCATATGAAGTTCAAGATGAGATAATAAACGATGTAGAAAAAGTATCATCTAGCCACACGCCTGCTCATATCCAAGGGCAAAACAATCATCTGATTGCAAAAGTTAATCAACAGAAACGTAAGATAAAATCACTACGTGAAAAGATTCGAAGACGGGACTCAAAAATCAAAGATATGAAAGAATTAATAAATAAACTAAAGAAAGAGCTTCTGGTGAAATCAGAACAAGCAGCCTTACTGCATAATCACTTTGATAATCTACAGCTTTCATTGTTTGAAAACAGCTTAAAGAATGGAAAGTGTACTCCAAAGAAACGAAGGTACACACAGGATATGAAAGAGTTTGCCCTGACACTTTACTTCTACTCACCAAGAGCATATAATTATGTCAGAGGCATCCTTCACCTACCTCATCCATCCATGCTGAGGAAATGGCCACACGCTCAAAACGCTGTTTATGGAGAGCAGCCTTAAGTGTCATCCTTTGAGCACCATATATCTTTAAGACAATTGAGGCCCAAATTTTCTCTCTTCAAACTGATGTTTGAATGGGTAATGGTTTACTCAGTGAAACATTTCCTTGAAAGGCATGTCAGCATATTGCATTTAGCTACAGTATTTAGCTGCTTATTTTTAGACCCTAGACTCACACTAGGGTCAATTACACATTTAGATAATCAAAAGACTGCATGACTAAAGTTGACATTTATTAAAGTCTGCTGACCACCAGATAGAATATATCTTAGGGGTAGTTAGAGGGAAATATCCAAATGATATAACCAAAACACATTACTTAGAGGAGTATCGCCCTTTTGGAACACTCTCGAATATTGACACATTTGACTACACAGCAAAACTTCGCCATGGCCAGGGCCTTGGTCTAGTTTCTCGCAAAAAGCGTGCGAAAACGGTTTGGTGACGCCATCTTCTTTGTTGTCATTTGTATTTGTTGTTATATTTCCTTTCGTTGCTTTGCAAATTGAAGATAAAAGTACCGACCTGAAATGAATGTGTTAGTGTCTTCATTTTTTCAAGCTGCCTTTCTACAAGTCTGTTTTCTTTTTACTCCATTCGTTGAAATTTTTCGGCAACAACTGAACCTGCATGGCCTGTTGTTGACATTGAGCCTTCGAAATGAAAACTCAGTGGGATACTGCACAGTTGCTTCAAAAGTTCGCGCACCGGATGTGTTGATTTTACAGCCACGCTGACTGGCCTAAGCCGCCCTTATGGTGCACCTGTGACCGCTCAAGCCTTCCAGGTGACTTCCTGCTGTGTCACATGCTCAAACGTCATTTCCGTGTAGGAAACTTGGTGGAGGCAACGGGAGATGTCGGAATATCGGAAAGCATGTTTCCAAGCACTTGAGGGTGGTAAGGGGGAGGGGTAAGATCACGACGAAATACCAGCCTTTTCACGTTGCACATCAATTAAATTAACATTGGCTTTTCATGCTTCACGCAAGGTGCTCGTAACAATTTTGCCCGCGTTCCAAATGGGCGAATGCTGGACATTAGGCCGCTCAGACCTCTCGGCACTAAAATTAATATTATGGAAGGATGGAGCGACATCAGACACGTTGCTTTTAGAAAGATGATGTGAATAGCAAAGGATTAAAATAACGGTAAGCATTATCTTGCAATTGTAACTAAAATTACTAAAATCTACTTAGCTCAACAAAGTGTTCCAAAAGGGCGATACTCCTCTACTGTCTGGTGATATTTGAAAAGAGTTATTCTGTAGTGAGAAGGAAATGTCTCATTCTGTGGCTTGTTACCATGCAATACATGTTGTTTTAGTATTATGTGACTTGTAGACAAAAGAGGTTTGCAACTTAAAATCCCAATTATTAAAGAGCATTTTAAAGAAGCCTAAGGGAGGCAAATCAGCAAAGCCATCAATGCTATGTAAGTTGGGACTGGAGGGTGATATTTTACAGAGCTTTAAAGCATTTAGACCAGATTGTTACTGTAATGTTTGGTTATTTTAGAATTCTGCAAAGCTGGAAAGCCTTTGTGATCAGCCTGCTGTCCTGAATTTTACTTTGAGATTAGGCATATCCGCTTTTAATCTTAGCCACTGGTGGTGCCACACGCAGGGACTGGAAGCAATGTCTTCTCAGATTCCAAAAGTATGCAGAAATTGTCACAGAAAAATGACATGAAATTAGTTGCAGACACCTTTTGGCTGAAAAATTACACCAGAATCCCACTCAATGTGAAAATCAGTGATGTTGATTCAGTTTCAGTTTTCATTGAAATAATATCTAGGTACATCTAAGAATAGATATGAGAGATGTACATTTTTCTAAAAAGAAGCAGGTCTGATACCAGATTGGAAAGTTTGCAGAATGCATGGGGATCTCTCTTTCATCTGAATCACTGGTGTGGCTGAATTTGCTTCATAAAACAATAGACCTGTTGTTTTCTTTTATTCTTGAACAAAAACTTTTGCGGCTGAAAATCAAAGTGCATGGTAGAGAAATAGGCTGCGCAAGGCAAACTTTCCAATCTGGCTCTAGTAGATTAACTAATTGAGAGAGAGCCTCTCAATAAGAAATTGATTGCTAGAAAGTGGTAGCTGGTTGAGGAGGGTATTTCACCATTTCACATACTGCAGTTTTATCAGAAAGATATTTAGATCAATTTGTGCCTTTTACAGTACCTATCAAAGCACAATTCTCAATCAGCCAAATAAAAATGTGGACTGCATTGATTGGAATGAATGAAATGGTCCAAAAAGAAGAAGTAACTTGTGTGGGAAAATAATAGGTGCACTCATTGAAAGAGGCCCCCTAAGGGATCTCGGGCTCCGAGTCCCCAGGGCGTTTTTTAATGGGCTCCGGGCTCCCAAAGACAAAATTGCTGTGCTCCAGGGCTCCATTGCATGCTCTTCTGGGCTCCAGGAGCTCTATTCCTTAAAATTTGAGAAAATTGCCATAGGAATTTTCTAGGCTCCAGGGCTCCAAGCTTTCAAAATGATGGGCTCCAGTGACCCCCCCCCCCCCCTTTGGGGGCCTCTTGAAAGCAGATTTGAAGTACTGTAACTGATGTTCATCTTTCTTGATCTTTGCGCCTTGCAGGATGCTGAGAAATTGTTTCCAACGCCATACACGTATTTTGCTTATAAGGAACTGCTTATAAGAAACTAAACTCTCAGATTGCCAAAAAAATTAAGAAACTCCAGTAGTGGGAAAATATAACTTCAGAAACTACTTATTGCTACAAAGGAAATAAGTATCTTATTGAGTGATGTCTAGGCCTAAACATCATCGGAAAGTTGTCACAAAACATTGTTTTGAAAAGTTCAGGAGCGCGCAGTAGGTGAACATGAAGCTTGTTATGGAACCCTTAAGAAACTCGCAAGAAACTCTGGGTAATTCAAATCTGACAATTTAAAGAAACTTTCAGTCTTCAATAAGGCCTAACCGCATGAAATTCACTCTGCGCTGCGACCCTGCCTCTGGTACTTACACAGCTCTTCCAACCATTTTTGCTTATGATTGATGCAGGCTTGAGTCTCCAGAAAGCTTGAAATGATATTCTAGTTTCTCTTCTACAATCCAGTGTTTCTAGACACATTTCCTCAACTGTCGACAAGGGTTACTGCAGACCTTGTTGTGCTTTCACAAGTCTGCTGTGCGTGACCTATCGTTACTTCCTTGTACGTGCAGTCCGTACAATGGCTGCGCACACGATCGCCATCTTTGGACACGCATCTGCGCAAGTAAGAACAATGGGCTTATCGTTCCAGCCTTTTTATTTTAGTTCAATGTTTCCCACTGTCGTCTCTCGTCATTCGACAAGAGATCCATCAGATGGGTTCTAATTCAAACAGCACATCTTAATTTGGAAGCTAGCATTTTAGTGTAGCCGTTTGTATGATTCAAAGTTGGCATTTGAGTTGGCTGCATTTGTGGTTTCAAATGCATTGGTTTCAAATGCTTATGCAAATGCTAAAAGGACACAAAAGTCGGAGTTTGACTATGACGGTTGGATTATTGCATGAGTCTTGCTGGGCGAATGAGTGGTTCAGTAACCAGAAATTTCAGATAGGGCCTGAATTTTTGACTAGCCACCGCTATTTTGCTATTTCAACACTAGAATCATCATCAACATTAGCAAACGACAGCAAAATTGCAAATTCATTAACACAACTTTCCTCACAGTTTTAGCTTTCAGACAAAATTTGCTCTAGATTTGATTATGGAATTGTTTATTACTTGCCCTGCTAACACCTTTTTACTTTTTTGGGCCACTTATCATTGACTAAATTCAAGTCTCTGTAATTCTCTCAGAATCTGGAATGAAACACAAGGTCAACCAATGTGATTCCCAAATGGTTGAAGTACATGACAACCGATGATGGAGCGTTTAAGGTGGATCAAATGGATATTGGCAATTTTGCAAACCTTGCAAAAGAATTAGGTGATGAGATGCGGGTGAGGTTGTTAGAGCAACACTGGAAACCTTCAAGCTCATTTGTTTTTCCCATAAAGAAATATGGAGTCAAATAAGTCAATTTGATTTCAAGTGACTTGACAGATGGGGCTAGCTTGTGGGTGTTTGGAAAACTAAGACCCCGGAAACAAAGACCTAAGACCTCAAAAACGAAGACCTTGAAAATGAAGACCTCAAAACCTAAGACCCCAAAAACTAGAGTTTCTTAGAATCTTTGCCATCTTAACACTAATTTCTTATACCAGCACGTGTAAGAGCAGACGTTTCCAAGGATGCCTTCCAAAATGTGCATATTCTCATTTTGGAAAACGCGCTGGTGCAGTTTTAACAAACTAAAACGGAGCAATGTGAACAGGCAGCATAAACAGAAGCAGTGTGAACAGGAGATGAAATTGAAAACTAAGTTTCTCCAGAACAAAAATCTCGAAAACTAAGACCTCAAAAACTAAGACCTCGAAAACAAAGACCTCAAAACCTAAGACTTCAAAAACGATTCCGCACAGGGGGGTCTCAGAGGTTTTTCAAAGGTACAACGATACACCGAAGAGACTGTAGCTGACAGCAAACTTTTTTATGTTGATATGTCTTCGGGTCAGTTTGTCAAGCAGAAATATTTTTCAAATCCTTTTATTGGGGACCGGGATGACAGAATTTTTAATGACAGAGATAACAGAATATCTTTAAAATATGAAGATAAACCCCTAGTCACCTACCCGGTCACTTGAAATGATTCATGGGGGTATTACGTGATTGTTGAGTTCAGGAATTGGGTTCAAGTTTCAATTTAAATTCTGAACTCTGATAATGTACAGATTTTGGGTAAACAACAATAGTCTTGTGGATCCGTACTGAATAGTGAAGCAAGGGTTTAAAACCTCAAGTATGTCTGGAATAGCGGTCAGACCTTTTTTCCGGGTTTTGGGTTTAGGTCTCGGGTTTAGGGTTTCGGGTTCAAGGTTTCGGGTTCAAAGTCAGTTTCATAGAGAGCTCCATAGGCCTCTGTAACTATTTGTTAAAAACGCTCATACTATTCAAAGAGAGCTCCAATCATTACGAAGGTTCATGTTACTCAAACAATAATCACGTAACTTTTAAGGTACTTAACTGTAGGTGCATTGGACATGACAACTTGTTAGAATGTATTATCGCTACCTTTCCTTTACTCATCATTTCAAAGATTGAAGGAAAGGGTGATAATGAGAAACTACAAACAGATTTAACGAATTTAGAAGAATGGTCCAGAACTTGGCAGTTAAGATTCAATGCCAGCAAATGCAAAGTCATGCATTTTGGGAGACAAAATCCATGCCAACAGTACCTTATGAATGAGAATGATCAACAAGTACAAGTTGAAGAATCATCTTGTGAAAAGGACCTTGGTGTACTTATTGATAATCAGTTAAAGTTTAACAAACAAATAGAGACAGCAGTAAGCAAAGCCAATAGTAAACTTGGAATGATTCGCAGATCATTTGAGCATCTTGATGGGGATATGCTGATCCAGTTGTACAAGAGTGTGGTTAGGCCACATCTGGAGTACTGTAACAGTGTGTGGTCACCACTTTACAAGAAAGATGTGCAGTTGTTAGAGAGAGTTCAGAGGAGAGCAACAAAGTTAGTGCCAGGCATGAAGGATATGGGATATGCCGATAGACTTAAAGCACTTAAGCTTCCAAGTTTAGTGTACAGGAGATTAAGAGGTGACCTCATTGAAACCTTCAAATTCAAGAACCAAATGTATGCAGTGAACAGTGATACTTTATTACCATTAGAAAAAGAATCACGTACTAGGGGGAATAGTCAAAAATTGAAGAAGCAGAGATTCAATACTACCATTAGAAAGCAGTTTTTCAGCTTGAGGGTAACAGACTACTGGAATGGTCTCTCTGATGACATCATTACATCAAAGTCGTTAAACATTTTCAAAAACAAGGTTGACAAGTTATATGAGGATAGTAAATACTCTATCAAATTTCCCATTCCACCTAAAATTGTCTCACGCAGTGCAGTTTAGTCTGTTGTGTTCAGTGTAGACCAGAGTGGATGTTTTGCTGAATGCACATAATCTGTCGTTTGTGTAAAATATATCTGAAACTACCATCCTTTTGGTTTTTCTACTATTGCATGGGTAAGTTTTTTTCCCTTCTAGTGCGCACAGCAAAATTTCCAGTCTAGTGTTTAGATGTGTTACAGGCTACCAGCCTACTGTTATACACTTACATACATTATCATGCGTCATTTCTCGATGTATAACTTACCTTCTTGGTACAGTAATGAATTACGAAACCGTCATGAAGTTTTCCAAAGATCTTAATTTCTGCACTTATACCCAACTTTTTTATGTATAACTGTGTGGTCTCAGCTGTGCTGTACATTAATGAGTGAATAGATTAGAATTAGTATATCTACAAGTTCTTGCCCTTCTACATCTACGTTTGAAAAAGTTACATTGGCCTTGGCCAATTCAACTGGACTTAGCCTGTAATGATGAATGATTAAGTCAAAGATAGTTTCGTTTTGACATTTAAAGCATCATAAAGGAATAAACAGTGTTCTGTTATGTTGAAAACACAAATGGCTAGATAAAATAGCTCAAGAGTGAAAGTTCAACGATTTATTTGCTGTAATATCCATGCTTTCAAGTTTGAAAAGTTTCTTTGTACTTCTCAGACATAGAGTTTCTTAAAATTTCGACCATCTTAGTGCTGGTTTCTTTTAAACCAATTACTCATAAAAAAACGTGTACAACGCATCAATATTTGCAGCAAATCATGCATTAAAGTACGGAAAGCTATGACGAATGCAACACAACAAATCAACACAACAGATACGTTTTCATACTTGCACTCACAGAGTTCTTAAACCCCTCTTCAAGATAGTCATGGATTTCAAAAGCAACAGCAATTTACAAAACCCGAAACGTTCAACCTTGAACCCGAGAACTAAACACGAAACCCAGAAAAAAGTTTGACCGCTGGAATTGGGTATCAGAATCGCACCTTCAAATTCCTTTCAGGTATTCTAATAGAAAAATCTGAATTGAACAATAGTTTAATCCAATTTGTGGAACGTTTGGATTTGCACAAATGTGGAAGAACACTTAATTTTCTAGTCTCCTGTCAATGAAACCTTCCAAGTCGAAATTCAGTCGTTTGTGAAACAAAATGTTTCCTTGAGTTGCATAGATATGCCCAGTTCTGACATAGATAGGCCCACTTCGTATGCCAAGTAGCCTACGCGTAGACCCATTATTCCAAAAGAAGAAAGGGTCTACGAAACAAAGAGCAAAAGCTTGCTACGGCCGCCCAATTGATTATTTGAATCCTCTTTTCAAATTATTTGTGACACGCGTGTAAACAAAGGCTGCATAAATTAAGTAATGCCAAGGCGCTTGTGCCAAGGCAAATTGCATTGTTACAAGTTAAGGTCTTGATTAACAATCATTTACCGTACTCAATGTTTTTACCATGATTTTAAACTATTTTGTATTTTGGGGTCTTAGTTTTTCAGGTCTTCGTTTTTGAGGTCTTAGTTTTGAGGTCTTCGTTTTCGAGATCTTAGGTCTTAGGTCTTCGTTTTTGGGGTCTTAGTTTTCCAAACACCCGCTAGCTTGCCTATCCTAGAAAGTTTCATGGGGCACTTTGTGCTCCATGCATTTTGTTTGGACATGAAAGTGGCCATAATGGACAAAAGCTAACAAAACTTTGTAAAGAGCCACTAAAAAACTGGCAAAATGCTGTATGTAGCCTGGACGACCATAACGAAAATTCAAATTTTCACAAAGAATTGGTGCTTTGTGTCATTAATTTCAGAAAGGTGATGGAAGGAAAGTCGGAGGAAATTGACCAACAGCTGGATAAAATGCTGAATGCAAGGGTTGAATCAATAGAAAGATTCTTGCTTCAGTCATGCAAACAGTTGTTCAATCTGGAAAACAAAAACATTTTTGAAGATGTCATTGAGATGACTATGGGTGCCACAAGGTCATTGATGATCAAACTTATGATCAAAATGAAATTCTTCTCCATTTTATTTAAAAAGTTTTGTTTTCATTTCTTTTCCTTTTATTCTAGTTTCATTTTTTATACTTTTTGCATTCTTTCTATAACTTTTCACTTAAACTTTTGTTTTGATCAATTTTTGATTTTCTTATTTAATTTTTTTCTACTCACGTTATTTGCCATTTTCCTATTGTTTTTTCTTATTATTTTTCTCTGACTTAATTTCTTACATTTTCAATTAAATTTCACATTCAAAACATTTTGAAAAATTTAACTTTTAATTTTTCTTTCCAATCGATTTTAAAAAACAAAAAAAAATGAAGTAAAACAAAATTCAAATTTCCTCGTGGCCCAGGCGTGCCATCGGCCCAGGAGTGCCAATGTGCGCTACTACCTTAATAATAGTGGTCCCTTAGAGTAGTACCCAGGGTGCACAGAGGCGCATGGGATCAGCGTCCAATCTTTCCTTCCTCGTGGGCCTACGCAAAGGAACGTTGCGACATGTCTAAGCGAAAGCAGTGGAACAACTGTTTGAATAAGATGAAAGCAAAGCGCCAGGGCAAGAAAGAAGATGAAATTCAACAAGAGCACCTCACAGAACAACAACTTTGTGCATCCGTTGAAGGGAAAGCGCAAAAGTACACAAGAATTGCACCACTTACTATGGTGCCATTAATCGGAGATAAGACACTTGACAACATCAAGAAATCGTGTATTCAGCACTTTCAAGTAGATGATGAGATTTTCAATTGTGATATCCTCGCTGGAGAGAGAGGTCCATCTTACACTTCTTTAAGTCAAGTAAAATATTGGAGGCTTTTGCACATACGATTTGTAGAAGCTGAAGCCAGTTGCTCAACCACAGCAAAGAAGAAGACAAGGAAAGAAAGTTACAGAGAAAGAGAGCCTTCTGAATTGCTGGAAGACAGAGTGGAAGTAGGTCATAGGCCTTGCTTGTCATTATCAATGGTTACTGGAGGTAGAAGCAGTGAATCGGTTCATGTAGAGTCTACAGTTTTAGCAAGAAGTGTGTCACTCAGCCAACTCATCAAACTTGGTACACTCATTCCTCCAAAAAATAATGTTGTAACCGTAGAGGTAGAAGCTTTTGATGTAAATCGTAAATGCTGGCAAGACCCGTTTGCTGTCCAGTTATCTGTAAGCATCGAGAAGTTTGCTAGTGGTGGATCTAGAGATACGCATTTAGCAAAAGGCTTGAAAGGGCTGGAAGGAAATTTTCTTGTTAAGCGGTACATATCTAACTGTATTGAAGATATAGAGAGGCTTTTTAATTCACACCCGTAAAGCTGTTCAAATGCACTCACTTACACGACACTTTGCCATGATGTTCAATGATGAATGCCCCCAAAACTTTGGGAAGACTTTCCAATATACAAAGCTGTTTTACGCAAAACTAATAACAATTGAAAAATAGATTGAAGGGACATTCACAAAATGTATAAATAACACAGGTGATATCAATGGCAAAGATGAGAGTGAAGCTGCAAAAAAGGCACAAACATTCACACACTATTCCTACATAAAATCAGGAAAGCAGATCATGGTCTTGGACCTGCAAGGTGTTGGGTTCAATCTGTGTGACCCGGAAATTGCGAGTAGCACACTCTTTGCAGATGACAGTTCCACCTACTTTTGTGCTGGTAATCTTTCAAAGGTAGCAATAGACACATTTTTGGCACAGCACATATGTAATGAGTTCTGTAGATCCTTAAACCTGGACCTGCAATAATCTGTGCAGTTAAAAGTTTTATTTCAGGACTTTCTCCCACAGTTCTTATCATCTATCATATACCTGCCAGAGGGAGAGCGTTTTCATCCCCATTTCCCAATAGCTGGGTTTGCTTGTTGATTGCAAAATGCCATACGTAAGCTTAAAGATTTGGGGATTTGTTGTGGATCAGGACTGAAAAGATTCTGAAAGAGCATGATTCAACACGGACTTTGATACCATTGTAAAATTTACTTATTTGTACACCAAAAGTTTACCCAAAAGCTGGTTGCCCAACCAGCTTTATTCTTGTTCTACATTTGCAACCGTTGAGTGCCCCCCCCCCCCAGAAAAAGACATTCTTAACTGTTGGAGAAAATATGAGCTCTGCCAGTTCTGAATGCATTTTCTTGCAAATTACAATAAAAGAGGTGAAAAACTATGTGGAAAAGTGATACCTTTATAATAAAGTAAATACTGTAGAGCAGCACTTATGAAGCGTAATTTAGGCCAAAATTAAACTGCAAAATGAAAAGCCATTCGAGTCGATTCTAAGTAGGATATGTAAACTAAAAGACAAAATGAAACGACATTCTTAAAAGTCAATTTGATGGTTTGCTTTGCTGTTCACATGAATTGCTTTTAGTTTAATTGTTTCAGTTTGTCTATTCATTTTGCTGTATCAGAATGTCTATTCGTTTTGTGCATTCGAATTGGCTTTTAGTTTAACCGTTTCAGTTTGTCTATTCATTTTGCTGTATCAAAATGTCTATTCATTTTGTCTATTCAGTTTGTCTATCCATTTTGCTGTATCAAAATGTCTATTCATTTTGTCCATTCAGTTTGCGCATTCAGTTTCATGTATCAAAACGTCTATTCATTTTGTACATTCAGTTTGTCTATTCATTTTGCTGTATCAAAATGTCTATTCATTTTGTCCATTCAGTTTGAGCATTCAGTTTCATGTATCAAAACGTCTATTCATTTTGTTCATTCAGTTTGCGCATTCAGTTTCATGTATCAAAACGTGTATTCATTTTGTCCATTCAGTTTGCGCATTCAAAGTGTCTTTCAATGTTGTTGATTCAGTTCAAGTTACTACTCGTGCTCAGTCAACCTCTAAGTGATACCAATTTGTGTTCAGTCAACCCCTAAGCGAATGTAGTTATTAAAATGTCATTACCGCAAAAGGCGCGCCTGAATGTTTGCTGGAGGATGTCTGCCTTGTCGTGGATGGAAACCGACTGTAGCACATGACTGAAGAAAACCACAAAAAACACAAAGTTACTGGGCTTGCTTATGCAGTACAAATGGATAATATCTTACCGGTGAGTTCGCAGTTTCGAATTATTCTTGTGATTACTTCAATCGTACTTTTCATCGAAACCAGCAATCTAAGTAAATAGCTTCTATGAAATGTGGTTGACATTTAGATACTGGTAGGGCCTATCTGTAGGCAATCATTCCGCATAAACTACTTTTCGGACGCACTCACCTGCAATTTTGGAGTGGGGTTTATCCTCCGAAAAAGATAAGTTTTCTGAGTGACTTAACCAAGATTTCGGTTCAGAAGACACACAATCCAAAGAGATTATGGATTCGAACCACTACTCCAAACAGGAAGGCTCATCTTGGGGGGGATACATGCAGAACCATTGAACTTACCCCAAGAGGGGGTTCTCGACTAAATTTTGGTTAAGGGTGTGCCGCCCGCAGTTTCATAATGGTACCGTTGGCTATACTAATATTTGCGAAAGTAGTACCTTTGGCTAGACTAAATACTGCATCAAAAGTGCCGTGAGTTAGTGTTCTCTAGACAAAATTTTCGCCTTCATTGGACCAACATCTGCAAAATTTGGGTTTTTACACAGGAATTACCAACATTTGACTTTTCTTGACCTAAATTACCAAAAAGCATACCCTTGCCCAGACTAAATTGCCAAAAGTATACCCTCTTCTTGACTGGAAGTCTGAAAAAGTATACCCTTGCGGGCGGCGCATCCTTACTATAGAAGAATCCCCCCCCCCCCCCTCGTGACTTGCCCATGTCATCCGTCTTGCAAGTGTAAGAAACTACTGCCTAAGTGGAAACCGTAATTTGAAACTCTTCATCAGAAACCCCATAAGCTACTCAACTCTCAGATCGCCAGGAAACATAGAAATTGCCAAGGAACTGTTTCACTTGTTTTTTGCATTTGAAGGTAATCATAATCATAGTCATAAACTTATTTACAGTTGGTTTGTTAGTAGCTAACAACAGCTAATTTACACCAACTATCTACAAAATATACAGTATAACAGAATATATAAAACCCAAAATTAAGTGCAAATGTAGCACCTGCAGATGTTGCCATCCCAGCAACGTATTTCTTGTTTGAATTTCACGAGAGAAGTTGTCAATTTTAGGTCATCACTAAGAGCATTCCACAACAGACTCCCTCTAAAGGACAAGGAATTTATTCCGTAGCGTTGAGAACTCACCGAGGGGAGCTTGCATAGTTCCTTAGTCCGAAGGTTGTAGGGAACATCTTTCTTGACAAAAAAATCCCACATGTACTCAGGATTGAGATGGTTCATTGATTTGTAGATCTCCACCATGAGGTTTTGTAGATTCTTTTTATGTGTTGTCTTTGTATCACCCCTATCTAAAAGTTCCTCAAACGTGGATTCATAGTCTCTATATAAAGTTCTCAGTGCGCGTTTGTGGGTCCTATTGATTTCATTATTTGCAGCTTTGCTACAAAATAACCAGATCAGAGGGCAATAGGAAAAATTCGACATTACCACGGAGTTTAAAAGTAACTTTGACTTTTGTTCTCCTAAAAATGGTCTTAACCTTCCAAATGCATACAATTTTTGGTTGACCTTCTTACATATCTCTTTCACATGCGTTTCAAACTTCAGTGAGTTGTCAATGTTTACACCCAGAAGTTTTACATGTTCGCTTGATGGAATCAGTTGGCCGTTCATGTTAAGGCATAGTTTCTTTGCTCCCTTTAGCCCCAAAAACATTATTTGGAATTTTGAAGGATTGGCACTCATGCCGTTGTTAGTAAACCATTGCATTAATCCCTGTAGGTCATTCTCTAATCTAATCATGACTGCCTCCACATCTGTATCGCACGCGTAAATCGTCGTATCGTCAGCAAAGTTACATATCTCCGATTCCAATTCCATATAGAACAGGTCGTTTATAAAGATGTTGAAAAGTAAGGGCCCAAGAACAGACCCCTGTGGTACCCCAATTGAGATATGCTGTGGTGAGCTATATGTGGAGCCTATTTTGACCCTTTGTGTTCGGTTTGTCAGGTAACTATAAACCAGTTTGAGAGCATTTTTCTTGAACCCATATGCCTCTAACTTTGCAATTAGTAGATCGTGGGGTATGCAGGTACTTCAGTTGTGTCTACACATTGTTTCACAAATGTTCACAAGGGCTGCGGAGGTAAGACTGTTGTGGAACATGTACTGTACATACCGATCCTTCTTGATTTAACACGATTTTCGTTTGGGAATAATTGCGCCGAAATTGTATGGATTTCCGTGATTGTTTCCGAATTCAGAGCAAGTCGACTTCATTCGATAGCTAGTAGTTTCCAACGATTTTTCAATGTTATTATATAGTCAAAAATTAATCATGTATGTCAAAGAAAACCACACGCGTTGAAGTAGAAATAACTAGGAAAAAGGTCATGGTTTGTCTAGACTTGCCCCAAGTCTATTTCGTCATCTGTAATAAGTCTGCCTGAAACAGTGAACCAATTTCGCTTTTCCCTTTCCTAATTTTCCCTTTCCCAATTTTTTTGATTGACGAAATAGACTTGGGGCAAGTCCCGGGGGGGCACTCCCATACTTGACTTGACGGGATGTCCCGCTCAACAGGGTGTCCTTTTACGGTAAAAATTATGCGACAGGGTGTCCTTTTTAGATAAAAATTATGCGACAGGGTATTACAATTGATAAGAAAATTATGCGACAGGGTATCATGTGGACAGTGGCGTACCCAAGGGGGGGAATGGGGGGGTCCGGACCCCCCCACTTTTCAAAAAGTTGGTCCTCGAGATTCGCACAAAAATGTAATAAAATTTGTGGGGGGGGGGGGATCGGGCCGATCGGGCAGATCTGTCAAGAAGTGGTCTCTGAGCTCCTTGAAAGGTAAGCAGAGAATGGTTTTTTCAAGAATTGGTAGCAAGGTTTCGGTTTCTAAGAAATCCTTGCACACTGCTGGCAGAGGCATTTTAAGCCAAAGTAGAATGCATATCTTCAAATATTTTCTGAGGTCTTGCTCACTCATTTCAATATCCCTTGTTATCTCAGCTTGAACATGCGGCTGGCTATAGGGATCCCTGTTTGCTGCCATTGTTGAAACAATCTCATCAAAAAGAGTCTGTACCATAAGGGAGCTGTCATAAAGAATGAAACAGAGGGGGGCGGAAGGGATTTCAAAATTCACTGTAAAGTTATGTAGCCCAATTTAAGGAACAAAAACTGTTTACATAGCCCCTTATCATCTGTCAAAATGATTTGGTGACCCATTGGCTTCTATATGAACGCTGTGGTCCAGAAATTTCTTCAAGAAAAGCCTTTGCACTATACAGTTGAACTTTCTTCCTATGTATCATGCTGTCAGTATCACATTTATGGGAGTATAGTGCTTTTAGAAGGAAGAATGATATCAGTGATCAAAAGAACAGCAAAATAACGCTGGCAGTGTTTGAAACTTTTGTAAATATTGAAAGCAAATCCAGAAACAAATAGCTTCATGGCCCATGTTTATCACTTGCAGTAGTTTGTTAGCCCAACATTTTCCATCCAATATTTTTGGTGACCCTGTCAAATCCCTTCCGCCCCCCTCTGCTCCATATTTTATGACAGCTCCCTAACGTGCATGAAATGCAAAATACAACTAAAGGGCGTTTCTCTCATTTTCCGAGCATCTGAAGGGCGTGGTCACTAAAAATTTTCTGGGGCTGCGCCCCAGACCCCCTCGCTTTGCAAGTGCTGCGTACGCCTCTGCATGTGGAAGGACACCCTTTAGAGTTCTCATGAAACAATGGATTTTGGCAAAATTTTTATGCGACAGGGTATACTTTTGGGCAATTTTTTATGCGACAGGGTACAGGGTGTTGAGCGGTTTGCCACATACCCCCGCCACTTCCCTAGTCAAGTACCCCCCTGGGGGGGGCAAGTCTATGGTTTGTCCTCTTCCTTAAATCTGAATGAATGAGATCAAGATATCTTGATGAGCTCTTATAAGCGCTTGTATCTAAGGGTAAATAATGGCCCGTCTCATGTGGCATAACGGAATAACAAGACCCAGGACCAGTAGGACGGGACCCTGACGGACCGGACCTTTGAAGAGTAAACATTCCATGCCATTGTGGGTTTGCAATGCCAGCGAAAAGAAATCTTAGTCTAAGAGAAGTCAAGACCAATACAATCATCGCTGATGATAGCAACAACCTGTGGATACCTTATCAAATGCAAGAATGCATCGTAAGTTGTACAAATTGACAGAAAAAATCAGTTGGAGGAACGAAGACTCAAGCATGGCCTATAGTCTAGCAAGGCTGTGTAATTCACTTTAGTTTTTTCAGAACAAGATTCATACTGATGTCCAGACCAAGATTTTGGTAACATGAAATAGAAAAATCTAATACAATGAAAATCTACCGAAACCGGTTTACTGATTACGTCTCAATGTTGGCTTTTTAATGATAAAACAATTCTACACCTCAGGTAGCTCTGATGCGTACAAAAAGCAAGAAGCCCGTTATGAATATACCTGGTGTGTTATCTGGAAACATGGAAATGTAATGGATATTCATCGGGGGTCTGGTCCGTTGAGGTCTGGTCCTACCGGTCCTGGGTCTGGTTTTTCCGTTATGCCGTCTCATGTACAAAAAATTTCGCAAACACCTCAAACCGTATTTGAACTGACACATACTTTATCAAAGTCCGTTTTCAATTAAAGCGATACTTGAGGAACGAGTTGTTTGCATAGAGCTTTAGCTAATGCTAATCGACCTTTTTAGAACATTGACTGAACTCAGACCTCCATGCTGACGACCTCTGCGGTTTTTCTTCCGCTAACAGGGGGTTGATTGCACTATTTCTGTTTACAAGAAACTGAAAGCATATTCTAAAACTGCAGGCTTTGCGTTTTAAAACTTGAGAACTACCCTACCTGAATTTAAAAGATGCGAAGAAACTTGTGTGAATTGCAGCTTTGATTTTCAAAGTTACTTTAAAATGTTTTGACACTTGCAAAACATGACATATTTTGATATCTTACTTCAAAATTTGGAAGCTCTCTTAAGGAGAATATGTTAGCAATGAGCAAATTACTATCATAAGAAATTTAATAGGAAACTTTGCAGCAAAATGGCAAAATCATTAAGAAACTTTCAAGAAACATTATTTTGCCTGCCAACCCCGGATCGAAGTTTCCTATAATAGCCAAGTGTAGTGCTGCCATGACCAGAAGTGGTTCATGTCGTCCATTCCTACAAATTTGGCACAAATTTGTTATCCGGGAGACCATCCTCGCTAATGATTTGCTTTGGGACAGTGCAAAATTTATCATATTACATGGCCGGTGGAGAAGAAAAATTATTGCAAAAAAATCTGCTTGCCCCGTATGAAGTCATCGCAAAAAACACAACTGCCCAGTCACCTTTTCCTTAAAAACTCAATTTGCCCCGTATTAATGAACAACAGATGCTGTATACCATCGATATTGTACCATCAATGAATTAGCCAAAAGGCAGTTCTTCTCTATACGAGTCTTTGTTAATAACAGATCCTTCATTCAAGAAACTAACAAGAAAATTTGGCGTCATTTATACTCATTTTTGCATGGATTTCTCATCGTGCATGATTCATAATTTTGTTCTCAAGGTGAGCCATTTTATGTTTAAAAGTTCATGCTATGTTCAGCTTATAAAAAGTTACTGCCCCGTTCAAGCCCGTTCATGTTTGCTCAATATAACGTGTTGACCCAGTTGTGTGCAAGCTCAATAAAAGTAGTTGCCCCGTTACGTTTTGCACCGGCCATGTCATAAAGTAAACTTTGCACTGTCCCTAATTGTCAGAAATCGCTGCTGGAAGAAAAATCAATTGGTATTTTTTGATTCTCATTACACAGTATAAGCCTTGTTGTAACATCTTAAACGTATTTCACATGTGGTAGCCCTCCATCTTTTTCTCCGAAACTACAAAAGATATCACAAAAACACTTTGCACTATAATTCTTTGGACAATTAGCTTTAAATATAACAATGGCAAATAATTAATCACGTGATTTGTTGCTAGGCAACCAAAAAACAAAGGGGAACTGGCAAAAATATAGATTCTTCACAAGTAAAATTCTATTTAATCTATTAATCGAAATAGGGTTAAAAAATATACCCATTCGCAACATTCAATTCTTGCCACTTTAAGTGCAATATTGCTGAGGAAATGATTCATGACTTCCCAACTTTCTTCCTCTGCAAGAATTTTAACAATCAGGTAGATGAGAATGGCCAACCTCGTTCCCGAGATGTTCCTACGTTAATAATAGCTAGACAAGAAGTGGACTTGCTACAAGCCTCTCTCTCTTTTAAATTTCCGGACTATTTCGAATTTAAAAGAGAGAGAGGCTTGTAGCAAGTCCAGACAAGAAGCCAAATGAGCACTCTGGTACACCTCATGGTACACATCACGAAAGTGTGCCCTTAAAGGTTAGAGATTAGCAACAATCATGGATTTATGGTTGGCCAGTCGGTTTTTGAATAATGACGCAAGAGGAGATACAAACGAAGAACTGCTGCTTGATCGGTTAGAGCATGTGATATCAGTGTTGGTAAGATTGAATGAAAGCTTGCCACGATATTACGGAGAACCAATAACGCTACTGCAAAGAGCAAGGGAGCTTTTGCAAGAGAGGCTAGAAGCAGATTTTCGCCCGGAGAATGCGTTAGTAGTTCTTAGTGGAAGGGTTGGTCGGCCCTCCTTTGCCATACCTGAGAGGCAGCTGCGATTTCTGGTTGAGAAAGGATTTACGTTGAGCGATGTCAGCATGATGCTAAATGTCAGTCCACGTACTGTCAGACGCAGACTACAGCAGTTTGGAATTTCAATTCGTGACCAATATTCCCGTATCCCAGATATGAACCTGGATCAAATTGTTGCTGGCATTTTCGCAGATTTCCCCAACTGTGGATATCGGCGAATGGATGGCTTCTTGAGGAGCAAGGGGCACCGAGTACAACAAGCGCGTATTCGGGACAGTGCCAGGAGAGTAGACCCCAATGGTGTGATTTTGAGATCTCTTGAAATAAACGTTGTTCGAAGAAGAGTTTATAATGTGGTTGCACCTTTGGCACTTTGGCACATTGACGGGTACCACAAGCTAATAAGGTAACAAGAACAGTCTTTGTTTCCTTACTAACAACAGACAGATCAATTCAAAGTTGTGGCAAGATGAATTTATAAGTTGTGATTGTACTTTCTACACCAAACACTAATAGACTCATAGTTTATAAGGAACCGACCAGTTCCTTCCGTACTAGTCGAAAACGGTCTGCTTCTTGCAGAAAGTTACAAAATTCTACTAGCAACCATTCAATTCAATGTGTATGTTTGTATGTAATATTCATTCAAATTTAAGTTTAACAATAATCACACAGATCTGAGAAAAGAAATGGTCTAATTACAATATTTTCTAGTATAAAATTAATTTATTGGCAAAACCTTAAAATCTATTTAACCAACGCCCCCCCCCCTCCCCCAGTTTAAAATGACAGAGATATCATTGAAAGGTCAGTACGACTTTGTTTCCATAATGGTACCTCCAAACGTGTCTTTGAAAGAAAAATGCTCATGAAGAAAAGAAGAAAAAGACCTGATCTCAAAATTTGAGAGAAATGCTGCTTTTAGGATGTTAATAAAATATGTAGGCGCTATTTTCTTGAGATTGGAAGTCTTTAAAGAATTCGTCCTTAACCTTATGCTTGAAGCTGTTGACATTCTTAGCGGACTTTAGGTCAGAGTGTAAGAGTGTTCCAAATTTTAGGTTCTAGGTATGAGAGACCATTTTGCCCTGTGTTACTTTTCGTTCCAATAGAGACCAATCAATGTTATCCGCAAAATACAAGTTGATTACACTGTAATATAAACATTTTTGAAGAAATTCTTGAATTATACTCGACCCAACTAAAGCATTGCTTATCGACTTTGAGCTGCTAAATAAAGTTAGAAGAAAGAAAACAGCGGTAAATAAGCTACCAATGCACCAAAAGGTACTAATGCTTGTGCACAATGATACTATTGTCAATGAAAAGATTAAAATGTTTTTCGCTTTTTGTGCTACGAAGTCCGAATTATTTTTAAGCAGAACGGTTTATTTTTAACCAGCCCAAATGATACTGATGGGCTGAGAAAGCTATATTTGCTACTTCGATTGATTTGACAATCTAAGCAGTTCAATCCTACGATTATTAATAAACTCTGTAAGAAACTGTTATTGACTATTTGGTGCAAAGTTAAGACAGCCTACTTCACGTCCAAGAGCCAAGTAATATCAAGAATAGAATTGAGATCACAACCAACAACCGTATAATTATTGATATTCTCTTTAACTTGGGTTTTTTCAGCTCTAAAGATATGACCATTCTTAACTGCAAAGATATCTGTAATGTTCGGCGCCTTGTGATTCACGCTGGCATCGATGGGTATTCTAGAAGAATAATGTTTATTCGTTGCAGTGACAACAACAGGGCTGCAACTGTTCTTGAAGCATTCCTCTCTGGCGTAACAAGGTACGGTCTTCCAAGCAGAGTGCGCAGTGACAAGGGAGGCGAGAATGTCGATGTTGCTGCTTATATGTTGGGCCATCCAGATCGTGGCCCAGGGAGAGGAAGCATTATCACTGGACGTAGCGTCCACAACCAACGTATCGAAAGGTTGTGGAGAGATGTCTTCTCAGGATGCATGTACATATCCTATGAACTGTTTTGTCAAATGGAGCAATCTGGTTTATTGAATCCATCAGACGAGTTGCATTTATTCTGCTTGCATTACGTCTTTCTGGCAAGGATAAACAGGCAATTAAGAGTGTGGGCTGATGCTTGGGATCAACATTCAATCTCTTCAGAAAGAGGTAAATCACCTCTTCAGCTATGGATACAAGGTCTTTTCTCCGTTGGCAATGCAAATTTGATACTGCATGATGGGGTAAGAAAGTACATTTCTAGCCCATAAATCAGTTGCAATTCCTCTACCTCGAATTTTGAGAATTATCGATAACTCTGCCTTCCGTAGTTTCAACTGTAAAAAAAAGAGTTTAAGCCAGTCTATCCAGTAAATTTTTCCACTCAGCTCTTTGAATATCTTTTATGATAGTCTGGTTTTTAGCGATTTTTAGTTTCTACCAATGAGACATCCTTTCGTGTTAATTTCAAAAATTTTGATCCTGATTTAAGGGGGTCAACACGCACGACTTTAAATTGAGTGCTCCACAAAAATAAAATATTTTCCAGTCATAGCTTTTGAACCATTGGCTCTATAGCAATGAAACAAAAATTATTGCTAATATCCTCCTAAGCTCCTTGCTCAATGTTGGGCAAAATGAGCTTGAAACACCTAATCCAACAGTGAATAGTAATTTTCATGTAATTTTTTTGCTTCCTGTAGAGTCAATTTATGAACGTAACTGCTCTAAATATTAGCATCATTGTCTGTGATAGTAGAACTGCAGGATGCGAGTGTCACATCCGAAACATCATGAACAAGCATCAAACATCACAAACATCAAGGGAAACAAACATCACAAACATATCTGAATTTCGTTTGAAAAAAGGACAATATCAATATTTCATGTTAACTGTTTTCTTTAGGAAGACGCAGAGAATTATGGTATCGACTGGGCACGACCATTACCCCAGAATGTCGCAGACGACATCCAAGAGATTGATGTCCCAGAGATCTTGTTTCATCTTCAGCCAGAAGATTACCAGAGACTGCAGCATAACATTGATCCGTTGCGTCAGAGTGATACACAAGGTGTTGATATTTATATCGAAGCTCTGGAATATATATCTCGACTTCGAAATTAAACCAGTTTTAAGACCGCTTGCATTGTCTTTGTTTCATTAATTTTTGAAAATTTGTCAGAAAAAGGTAAACAGTAGCAAGTTTTGTTTCATGACCAATCCAATACGAGCGCATACGAGCTGATTCTATATTTGTAAAAAAGTCGTTGATACGAAATGATGAATTTACAGTAAACAGAAAACTAAAGACAAATCTTAATCTACCGGGTGAGTTAGAAGCAAACTTATACGTTCGAAACAGTTGAAAATTTGATTTTTCTCCTCACACTCATAATGTGTTTTTTTTCAATTTACCAAGGTCAAATAATCTTAGCAACAGTGGTAAGTACACTAAATTATTCAAAAGCATTCGAACTGATAGCTTGAAAAATCTATATTTTGAGCTAGGAACTTCCAAGACTTTCCAGGTCTTGCTCAAGCCAGCATTTTAAAATTTTTATCATTTAAATTCGAGAAGGTAGATGTGCTTAAAACCTTGTGCAATTTCAGCAAGGTATCAACAGGGCCACCGAGGGGGGTAGCGGGTAATTTGCCCCATGGCCTCAGGGTTTAGGGGGCCTCACAATTGAAGACTTTTAACATTCAGACTTCAGGTAATGTTATGAAATGTATTTTAAGCAAATAAAGGGTGCGATCGGAAAAAAATTTCTGCTCGCTTCACTCGCAAGGGGCCTCGTTTCTCAGTTTTGTCCCTAAGCTTCCAAAAATGAATTGTAGAATACATTGATGACTTCTCAAATGAGCAAACGTTTCTAACTTACCCGGTGCAGTCCTTGAAGGACTACCTACTATTAACATAACAATTAAGGTAACCAAACAAGTTTTCTAATTATGATAACGTTCTTTCTTTATGGTGAGCATCTGTCCTTGTCCACATCTTCGCTAATGATTCACCAAATTCACACAGCAAGATATCAAAGGTTATTTTATAAAATAGCAAGGCAGAAGTTCTATCTGGTTAAATGTTTGATAGTTTTATAGGACACCTGGTGGCTTCGCTTATTGAGAGCTTTGCTTTCTTAACCCTCGAACAACTTTAGGAAGCATTTTACACTGTGTTTTTAGCACCTAAATTTGCAATACTGCAACTGTTTACAAATATACTTTGGTCAAGTATTGTTTTTACGTTTTCGTAGAAATGGACACATTAAGTGTGATTCCCTTAACTAATCATCGACTTTTCTTTGGACCTTGTCTATTTAATATAAGGAAAGGCAAAGCCTTACTTTTCTAAGTTCTAGAATTGTAAGATTCAGATGAAATTCGGAAGTTGGATATATACCTGGATACAAATTCTTCTGTGAATAAGTCCTGTGCGTCTTAAAAAACCTAGTACATAAACATACATCGAAGAAATTTTATTATTAAAGATTCCTGGCTCTTCAAACCACATTAGCAACAAAGAAACTAAAAAAACTAACGTGCCGATATGTAAGATCCCTCAGATTCAGACTTGATCATCATTGTTCAGGCCTCACCAAAGCCAATCAATTCTAACTCGAACGCCTTGTCCATCTTTTCAGCAAATTTCTCATACGTTTCATGCTTTGTGGGTAGAACAAGTTGACAGCTACATGTTCCAGCACCAGGCAGCTCATCACTCTCATCTGCTGCAAACTCAACAAATATTTTATCTTTGAGTCCTGCCGTACCCATTACCTGCTGGCCAGTTGCAAACATGAGAATGGCCTCTTGCCTTGTGAACTTTTGTCCTGTAATAGAAATTGCAATGGAATACCATCTATCGTTGCAATAACATTGGGGGTGGGTCGAGGAAACTGGAATGTTTGAATATTTTAGACAACGTTCATGACTCTAATACTTCGTTAGCGGCTTTAAAACAATATCAAATCTTGTTCAGGAATGTTGAATACAGGCTCAAAAGGTAGATTAGACTAAAAAATGCAGGGAACAATAGACATACCGGGTGAGCCACAAAAAAGTTCCCACTTTTGAAAATTCATAACACCAGCGCTACTTCACAGATTTGAATCATTCAAATTCTAGTTAGAAGCCGAAAGATCAAAGTATTTTTGTGATTTTTCTCGCTGTCCTACCAGCACTACAAATATAGGTAAATTCAACTTTACAAAAATTTCATGGTTAATTGATTACTGAAAAATGGCTAAAAACATCGATCAATTCATAAATGACCTCTCGCACAGAATAATGAAGGAAATGCAACTTCTCGTGGGTGAGAGATATCCTCTAGGGATTAGTTTCCTTGGCATTGAAAATCTTTCGTATTTGTTTGAAAATTGATGTCTTATAACTCTTGAGGGAGGTAAAACACCCATGGCCTATTGTTCGATTTGAATAGAATCCTTAAGATTTGATCAATGTTTTAGGCCCTTTTTCCGTGATTTTGCAACCATGAAATTTTTATAAAGTTGAATTTACCAATGTTTGTAGTGCTGGTAGGACAGCGAAAAAAATCACAAAAATACTTTGATCTTTCGACTTTTAAATACAATTTGTATGATTCAAATCCGTGTAGTAGTCTTGGTGTTATGAACTTTCAAAAGTGGGAACTTTTTTCTGGCTCACCCGGTAGATCATGAAGAAGGTAAAATTGAAGATTTAAAGTACGGGAGAGAACGCTTCAACTTTAGCTTCAGTTGCCAGACCTCTATACTGGGCTGTTAGAATTATAAGACCGCGTTCACACAATGCTGGCACATTTTGAAAACGGTGAAAATGAGACGGTAGCAAGATTTGAGCTACCTTTCACACGTTGCCAGAACAACTTGAAAACGATAGTAAATTTGACGGTAAAAACTCGTTGCAAGACTTTGATGCCAATGATATGTACCTACAACCCAACAATCGACCAGTCTCGTTCCAAACACGTCAAAAACGTTCTGTCTTCATCATTTTGGAGTGTTCACACGATGCCGTTTCCAAAATTTGCCGATTAGAGTTTCGTTTTCAAAATCTAGCCTTTTCGAAATCAGCCGGCAATAAAAGTGCCGTTTTCGCATGAACTGGAGACCTATCCGTCACATTTTTCACTGTTTTCAAAATGTGCCAGCATTGCGTATGCGCGGTCTAAAAATGAATTGGAATGTTCTTATGGTAATGGTAGAATATCGGGTTCATAAACTCAGCATTTTTTGCAGCTGCATGCTTTTTTGTGAACCCTTGCAAACTCTTTGAATATATGACATGCTGTCATATGACAATACATACAACGGCTTTTACATACCATTACCAATTTCAATGAGATCCTCTTTATCTAGGTATTGCATAAAGAATTCAGTTGTTCTCTCTTCAGCTTGCGTTGTTGGAACAGAGATATGCGTCTGTTCAAGAAGTCGTGCTTTTGTAAGCTTTTTATCTGAAAAGACGAACTTTTCTTTGAATTCCTCCGGGTGCTGTTTCACGATTGCTAGCAGGTCTGTTGCTCTTAAGCCATCCATTAACTGATTGATGGCTGTCTGTCTTTTCCACAAGATCTCGTTCAGCAAAAGCGTTGCTACTAGATTTTCTTTCTTGTCGTAAGTTATCAAAGAGGTCCATCCTGCAGGGCAAAAGGACATCTGTCATGAAGAACCTAAACTATCCACTATGATAAACTGTATACTTGACCAATTTGATGATTTGCGACGTAATAATTACCTGAACTTCATAATTAGTTTCTAGGATTTTTGTAATGTTTTCGGTCCTCTACTGTTTGAGCTGCAAGCGGGTTTCTTACAATTTCTGTCTGTAAACAATGACAAAGATAAAAGAAGCTCCATTCACTCTTATCATTAAGGATCTGGATCAGGTTGTCGGACCATCGTGCGATTTAATGAGGCCTTTTAAAAAACTGAACAGTTTGATGAAGGAATCTTTTCTTAACTTTTTTCCATCATTTTTATCGTTGTTGGCTTTAATCATAACAACATTTGATTTCATTTATTTTTGTGGCTACTAAAACATGGTTCACACTGAAGTAAAAACGCGTTAGGATTTGAAAGACGCATTTTCTTAAGCTCGGCATAACGAACAAATGGTTTCATTTTTGCAGGATGTGTTCTTATTGATATTAAATACACCCCCTCGACCTTGGGTCCTTGTGGAAACTTTTCCAAAGTTTGGTAGCAATGAAATTTTCCACTCCAAATTCAGATTCAGTAATCTGAATATAGTCTACCTGTTACAGGTTTCTAGCCCATTCTATTCATAAGAAAAAATAAAGTCTTAATTTAGTAAGCCTTTTTGCAGTGTCAAATCCTTGATAAAATCTAGAACTTTGGAGATTCCGGGTAATTGCTGAAGAGATGCGTCGTCTTCTTCTACATTGAATGAGGAAAAACTAAACAGGAAACATTTGCTAGAGCCTTTTGACCACCCATGAGTGTAAGACCGTACTGATTTACTGCTTTTTCCGACTTGAAGGCAATGCAACAAAAGTGTGTATTAATGATAACTCAATCCTAGCAAAGCAGGTATATTACCAGATCTTTGGATAAAGTCCATGACTTCTGGCTTCGCCGTAAGACTTTCAAATTCATTGAATTCGTTTGTTAGTGCAATCTGTATGAAAAACAAGCAAATTGACCGTTTAGAACAGTGGCAGTGCCACGAGGGGCACTGGGGGAGGGATTCCAAAAGTCGGGAAAAAGTGTCAAAGAAAAATGGCATAAAATTAGTTGGGTATATCCTTAGATTGAAAAGGTACGTCAAAATCCCCCCCCCCCCCCCCACTTCGTTTGGATTTTTCATGGCGCCGCCACTAACTTACAACCATAACGGAACAAGATCATTATGTTCTTTTAATCAATGCTGTTTCTGTGTTTCTGTCATCCTTGTTAAAACAATAACAATCACATGCCAGGATTTCATGTGATTGGTGGAAACATAAGAGAAATGCTAATCCAAGCCAACAAATTCATTATACAATACGTGCAAGTAAAATACGCAGTGACGTAGCCGACGGTGGTTACCTTTAGGGCGTAACACTAAAGGCCCCACTGATAATGGGCTCCGAAGGGGCCCCCAAGCGTCGAGTTACGTCATAGACATAAGAGGCCAAAGTCCCCCATCTTCACTAAGGGCCCCATGTACCTCCGCTACGCCACTAAAAATAAGTCAATAAAATTACAAAGTTCATCTAAAATACAAATAGAACAATGAAAAACTATAAAAACCTGAGTTGAGGAATGTACTGGCTGCAGAGTCGGCAGTCGCAGCCTTCGTTATTCCAAGATTTGATAATATTCTTAAACTGTTCAAGAGAGTTGGGATTCGTAATTTCTTGCGGAAGGGAGTGCCAAATACGCTGACCTCTATAGCGGATTGTATCAGTACCATGATTAACTGTATGTATCATGGGAAGTGAGATGGTGTTGGTATTCTTCAAGCTATAAATGATATTTCTTTGAGGGAAAACTTCGTCCATGAGTGGGGACCATATCAATGGTGGGCCATACAATCTTTGGTGGAAGCTTTCACTGGAGTTTGCGTAGCATACAACGAGATAGTCTCAAAAGTGACAGCGATACATAGTGGATAACTACGCAAGTGGATAACATAAGCAACTGACGAGGGAAATTTCACTATATAACAGATGGAACCCTCCCCCCCATCTCCGAAAGGAGAAAGGACACGACGAGAAACAGAAGTGTCACATACTCATCAGGTAAACAAAGAGAGAGAGAGAGAAAGAGAGAAGGCGGGGAGAGGAGAAAGAGAGAAGACATGTAGTGTCTCTTCTCCACCCCCCGGGTCTCTGCCTCACATACGTTGACCTTGGTCGTTGTTAGAAACAGCATAGTTAAGTAAGTCAGGGTGTCGCACGCTTCTATAACTCCCTAAATGCTTCTCAAAGTGGAATAAAATTCTACCTCGCGTATCATTTCTCATGCCTCCGACTCTGGAATCATGTCAATTGAGCATGTCGGCAAACAATCCTCTCCGTTCTCACTAGTCATATACACATATAAAGGTTCGGCGAGGTACAGAAACCCTGTAAGAAAAGAAAGACAAATTAAAGTAAACTCAATCTGTAAGAACCGAAAAATATCTCCAAACTGGAATTAACGAAAAGTCACTCAACACGGACATATTGTATCTAAATTTTAAAAGCGATATGCATTCTAATTTAATTACAATTTCTCAAAAGCAAATGATGTTTCAATTTTTGGGTATTCCTGTGTATTTATCTTGAATGTGAGCAAATTTTCGATGAATCTCTATGATTGATGAATTTGCTAGATCTTCTTGGGGCCACCAAATCTGGACAACAAAGCGATACTGACACCCTTTCTAGCTAGGCTGGTTTCCAATGAAACAATCTGCAATAGTCTGCTTTGTATTACGGATTTGAGTGAACCTGACAGGATCAAAAGTATCAAATGGAATTTCATGAAATGTACTGCTACATTGTTTATAACACTAATGGTGTCCTTTTGCCTACCGGAAAGCTTTAGTAACCTCCCGGAGGGACTCATTTAACTTTTGAGACTATGGGCCTGGTTTTCATTAAAGGGAGTATATAGACCAGCATGCTTTGTGGGAAGTCAGCGACTTGCTCAAAACAGCTTCCAGGCTAACTGGCTGTACGAAATTCACAAGAACGGAAAAATATTGATTGCAAAGGCTGCTGGTCTTTGTACTCCTTTTAAATCGTATTTCATCGCCGATCATTGTCTTACGGCATCAGCGATGATCGGTTATGCTCTAAGACAATGATCGGCGATGAATTACGATTTAATCAAAACCGGGCTATAGGGGTGGAGTTAAAAGAGAAAGGGCTTTAGACAGGGGGACTTAATCACAAAGTCACAAGACCAGAATATATATGATAGCTTTTTGGTTCATGTACCCCACATTTGCGTAATCAACAAAGTTAAAATGCAAACTTGTTAAGTAAATGGAAAACCTTCGGTAACTTCAGGCTTCTGTAATAAGTAGGGGGGGGGGGGAGGAGGACTTGATAGCAAGGAGAGGCTTATCTATAATTTTAGCTCAGCAAAGAGGGGCTTATTTGAGAGGGGGCTTGATATTGAGGGGCTAAATAGAGATTTTGCGGCTTTTTTAAGTTCCTTATAGACAGAGGGCGAACCTACTGAAAAAGCAGTTTTTAAAAGCTTGTTAGGAAAATCAATTGAGACGGGGGCGGTAGCAGCCACCAAAAGTGGGGTAGACATGATAACATAAGGAGAGCAAATGGGATTTTGGGGGCTTTCCCACAGAAAAATTTCTAGGACCACGCCCCCTAGAACTTTGGAAAACACCCTTTTGCAAGATAAAGTAAGATTTGTGTTCATCATCGATTTAACATGATACACTTAATTTGCAAAGCCATAATTAACCATAATTCTTAAATCACATTCATACGTCGTATATAGATGGTTGGCTGTAAGCTACACAAACCAAACGACTACGACTGATCACTGAATTGTAAACGAGGAGAAACGAGTACTGATCCCTGTGAAGGCAGAAACGAGCCCCACCCCTCCCCCCCACAACACAACCTTTCTTCGTCGAATTTAGAGGAATCAGGAAATCGATCCTCATAGAAAGTGGGGTTGCATGTCAGTGACATGTCCACCCCAGTCCATCCTGTAGTGTCCGCCCTTGAATTGAGAGGAAAGTGAACTTACCAACACCATTATTTGCTATGGAGTGGGAGATCATTTGTCCAACGATCCTAAGATGGCCAAGTCGAAGTGTACTGCTCTTCATGACTGGCAGCAACATATATTCATTGCCCTCGAAGAGGCCAACTTCAGCACTAGCAACAGTCTTTGCCAAGGTTTGAAAAAATTCTTTGCGAGGGCCACCAGCATCGATGCCTTCTTCTCCCAAGAAAGACACCCTGAAGGGTCGTTTCTGATTGCAGTCACGTTTGCAAAACCCAAATGCTATTTGCCATAAGTTTTCTCGCTGTACATCGAGAAATTGTGATGGGCCAGAGAGATTTCTTTCGAAAAACTCGTCAATATCAAATTTGCCGGAAACTAAAAAGAGATTTGAAAATGTTACAATTGATGCACAACCTCGTCATACGAGGGGTGTCAGGACGATGTTTGGATAGAATTGCACTGGTTAACGTCTTTAGGTTAGCAGTCTAAACGTAAACGTAACATGCGTTATGTGCAAAAGGGCAATTCCGACAATCGACCAAGGATTCGAGACTTTCATAACTGCACACAAATTCATTCCACATAATAGACCTTTTAGCTATTCTGAAAAAGAATCTCAATCGAACGATACTTTGCTACATTTTGTAGAATTTTCGAATTTGCACAATAGTGATAGAAGCTCTAACGCCACTCAATCGAACCTCGCGTATAAAAATGTATAAAAATAACGCTCGATCCAAGCTCTTTTCCTGAATAGCTAAAAGGTCTATTCAAATAAAAATACATTTAATTCCATACAAGCCCGGTGTCTAAATTCTATCATCTGTCAATTAAATAAAACTTAGTAGATAATAAAGAAATACATCAGACTTAAGTTTGTTTCGTTGTCAAAGTTTCTCTTCAATCGATGAAGATCTAAGTCAGTAAAGTAAAGTAAATCCTCACTGTAAATCCTCACATTACGGTTTTTTAGCCTGCAGATATTCGTAACATTTCTCATATTCTTTAAGAGAATAAGGCAGTTAATTGATCAAAATGTTTTTAAGTAAATATAACACATGCAACATGCCGCTAGTTGCCTCATCAAGTTCAATTGAGTCATTGTTCTGTACATCATTTTCTGTCCCAAGTAAGCCATCAACGGCATTCTCCAACGAAATACTGTTGGAAAGAGCATTCTCTATGTCGCTCACAGGCATCGTGGGAAACAAGTCACGTAGTTGCGAGAGAGACTCTTCTTGTGTCTGGTGAACTTCCTGCAATTGTCATCATTGTGAAAATTAGTCAGTGTTTGTATACATATTGTAAGCTGCAAGTCAATAGAAGTCAATTTGCAAAATGTTAACGTCTTGAGACACCACACGAACATTTATGCAGAGACTTAAATTTTCTTAAACTGTTAATTTGAAACTTCTGAGAGATCGATGTCTTAAAATGTGTTTTGAAACCGAGAAACATTCGCTAAGTTTAAGTTTAATGATAACGTACACACTTTTGCTTCAATGAATTTGAGTTGTTTTTCATTATTATCAAAGTTGCGCAATTGTCTTATTTATCTAACACCAAAATGGCCCACAGTAATCGTGTACGCAAATATCAAAAACCGTTTTTCCCCGGATATCATTGGAGACAGATCTTACATTACCTCACTGTCGCAAGGATCTCACATAGGTGGTTGGCTCACCAACCATGTAGTAAAGGCATACGCTACATGTGCTAAGGCACACAGATCTCAGGTGAGCCAGCCCACCTGCTGAGCTGGCCACCATCAGTTAAAAAAGCCTTTTAGTGCACTCGGTGTAATTAAGCTCATACAGACTTCAACAGTTTGCTAGCATTCAATTAGGAAAGCAGCTCAAAATGGATTTACAGACAAACACACTTTAAGATCTACTCTTGGCAAATTACATACCTGAGAATATTCCGTAATATCCATTGTAGTAGTTGGGTCTGCTTCAGTTGTTTGGAGTGTTGTAGAAGTCGAGACTGGGAAGTATCTCATCAGACTGCCGCTAAAAAGCATTGGCAAAATTAACAACGTTGTGTGCATACAACTGACAGAGTCGTTAATACCGAGATGAAATCTGCTAGGAAAATGTTATACACTGGTGTAATTTTCCGGAAACATTTATCAAAAAAAGGTATGCAAAGGCAAATGTTTGTAGTTAGAAGTTGCAGCTTTCTGAAAACCGGTTGGCAGAATCCCCAATTCACGAGTCATACCCCCTTCATATGTTCTCTGACATTCAGGCATGAGCTAATTGCAGAGCTGTTTTACATTTACTGGTGTATTTTCTGTTACTAAATTGATTGAGCCTCTTATTTGTCTCAAACTCCTTGACTAACCTTGTTCCCTGTTGTGGATGAGATGATAGCAGGTGATCTTCCATCAAGTCTATTTCGATCATTTCTTGGCATTGCAAGCATTGAATTTTTGGCATCTAGATTAAAAAAGACAGGCTGTTTTAGCAGCAATGTAACCAGAAAAATGAATGGAAAATTGAAATGCTACTATCCAGAGCCTGGTTTCCATTTGAACTCTGCCCTTTATTGCTCGTTTTGGCAGACTCTGGTCTTGGTTATGCCTTAAAACTGAAAGCAGCATAAGCTCTAAATGGAAACGCATTCCAAAAACCAACAGCAGCGACAACGAATGACAATGAGCAGCAAATAGGACCCAGAACAGTAGCAATCAATCATCAGTAAAATCTGTACGATCGAAGAGAACGAGCAATAAAAAAGACGAAAAGTTGAAATGGAAGGCTTTTGTTTCCACCATTTACCACAAAACAAATGGGAGTTCTGTTACTCAATCGTTGTTTAGATAAAATCCAATATAGATACAGGCACCGGGCATCTGCTCACTATGCTCGATGATATGTGTACGCATAAAATAGACAATTGCGCTAAAAGATGGCGGATTTTTCGTGGCCACACCCTTCAGACTCTCGGAAAACGTGGGAAACGTGCCTTTTGCTTCATTTTAGATCATTTAGCTGATCACTTAATCTTCATTCCTCCTGGAATGTAAACTGGTGTTTTTGTGCAAAATTTAACAGATCATCAGTTGGGAAAGTAAGGGGCCATAAAATGTATACCATAGGCACCGGTTTGGGAATGTCTATCGCGGAAATAAGCACCACCATCATGGAAGTGAAAATCATAAAAACGCAGTATGTCTGAAAAGTTATCAATGTTCTCTTAGCTTAATATTTCACTTTTTAGAATCTTTACTTGTATTCAAAAGCATGCTCTCCCTCCAGTGATATCAAAGTGACTTGATCAACATTTTAGGACTATCACAACCAAGGGTGGGCATGTCACATTGAGGACGATGGTCCTACCTTTGTCCGAAAACCGGTAGTTCACGAAAAAAATTTTCACCATCTTTTTCCCAAAAACTGGTCGTTTTGAAGACAAATTTACGTTGTTATTTTTCTTCGATTTGATGGACAATTTAATCACTGGCGATGTTTGTCCCGAAAACCGGTAGTTTTCGGCCATTTACCTTTTTCAAAAGCAAGTGGTACTCTTAGCCATGAAGGCACAAATGTCCCAAAATTGGTTTCTTTGCTCACCAAAATTCCATATCGTTCGCAGCGAATCCAGAGTTTATCCCGCAGGCATTGTAATTATTTCTATGAAGCAGCAGTGTCCCAAAACTGGTAGTCTACAAGCAGCAATTCCGAGGTGGTCCCAAGGCTTTGAAAAATTATTCGTTGATATGTCTCCTGCTTTGTCCCAAAACCGGTCTTTTTATCTTCATTTGACGGACAAAGGTAGAACTACTTTAGTGCAAAAATGGAATTCCTGGTCTTTTTTGTAAACCTTAGTGGACAAAGGTAGAACCGCTTATGTGGAAATTTGAAATACGGGTCTTTTTAGCTTACATTTGGCGGACAAAGGTTGTTGTTGTTGTTGTTGTTGTATCTTTATTTTACATCGATTGATTTTTTATCTAGTCTGCTATGTATATACATATATACACGAAAACTAATCAAAATCGATGAATACATTAATTAAAATAGAACAAATAAATATTTTTTCAAACGGTTTGTACATTATTTACAGTAAAACGACAGGCATTGCAGTTGCACATGGGACCATCCCATTGTGCTATCAGTCTTTTGAAAGTATTAAGGCTTTCAGCCGATTTTAACTCATTTGGTAAGCAATTCCAAATCTGCGGTCCTAGGAACTTGAGACTGTGAGTACCGAAAGTAACCTGATTTGGTCTGTAATGAGCAAGGTTATTAGGATTACGTGATGAATAATTAGAGGATCTAACTTGAAAAATATCTTTCATGAAGGATGGATTCAGACCATTTAGAGTCTTAAAAATTTCGATGGAGATAGCTCTAAGTCGGTGAACATGCATGGTACATCGCTGTGATTTCAGTAGAAGGTCATTATATGAACTGCCATGATCATTATGAAGGAACCTAAGTGCACGTTCTTGTACCTTCTCAATCTTATGCATTGATTTTGCTGAACAAAAATGCCATACCAAAGGACAGTAATTGAAATTAGAATAAACAAAGCTCTGAACAAGGACTTTTCTCGCATCAAAACCAATATAAGCTCGAAGCCTCTTTAGGACATTAAGTTGAGTTGCAGCTTTTTTACAAAGTGCTGAAATGTGCGGATCAAAGTTTAATTTATAGTCTAGTTGAATTCCGAGAAGTTTGACTGAATCTTCAGACTTAATGGTTTTTCCTTGAATACTTATTCTCTCACCACTGGTAGTCGTTTGGTCTTTTTTAATTAATAGTGCATGAAACTTTGATGGATTTGCAATCATATAGTTTTCCTTTAACCAATCTAGTGCAACGCCTGCTTCTGCCTCCAAGGCTCGCACCAAATCTGGTAGAGTCTTAGAGAAACAAGCAAGCGTGTTGTCGTTGGCATAGTTATATAGCGTTGCCTGTTTAATAAACAGAAGGGGATCATTTAAGTATACATTAAAAAGAATAGGGCCAAGCACCGAGCCTTGAGGGACCCCAGATAAGATTGTTTGAAAGGAACTGTAAGTATTGTTTATCCTCACGGATTGCTTACGCCGTTTAAGATATGAATAGATTAGTACCAAGGCATTTTCATCCGCACCGTACGCATTCAGCTTCGCAATCAGCAGATCGTGTGGGATGCAATCAAATGCTTTTGATAAGTCCATCAATAAAGCACCTACAATGTAATTATTGTCAAGTTTGGTCTTCCAGTCTTCGAGGAGTCTTATCAAAACGTGCTGCGTGCCGTATGCTTTTCTATATGCGCCTATGAAAACCGAGAGCGTAGTATCAAGATAGACAATTAATTGCTGCTTCATGACTTTTTCATAGATTTTAGAGAACGTATTTAGAACACTGACAGGACGAAAATTTTTCTCAGCTGTGCGATTTCCTTCACCCTTATCTAAAGGGCATACTGCTGCACGCTTTCCTTTATCTGGAAACCTCTGGTTTTGTAAGCAGCTGTTTATTGCAAAGGTTAAGGGAGCGGTAAGTTCATCTGCAGCCAGATGCACTAGTTTTGGCGGAATTTGATCTTCGCCGGTAGATTTTTTTCCATCCAAGGATCTCAGTAAAGCCCAGACCTCATGATGTTGCACCTCGTGAAATGAGAAAGAATTTGAAGTATTACTACCTTCCCTTATGGCAAGAACACACCTTACTGGTAGAACCACCTTACTGGTAAGCTTTGGGATTTTGACTAGATAGGAGGCGAGAAAACTTGATTTTTGTGAGAAATTAATGGACAAAGATGACTGATTTTGAAATTTGATCTTTGTCCCAAAAACTGGTTGTTTTGTGCAGGAAAGTCATACTGTGTCATAAAAGAACCGGTTATTTTTTCCAATTCCTTCAGACAAGCATGGGGTCAGATATTTTACAGTACTTGCCTGCCCCTGCACAACAGAGGACATGAGGTCTTCATCATCATTGACTTAGACCATTTAGACGGGCTTGCCATTAACCAAGTTATCGTGCAACTGTCCTATGGTTATTTTGGGGGTTATTTTAGGGAGTAAAGGTATGAAACTTAATCGTTTATCTAAAAAGACAACGGTTTTTACGAGAAATCTTACACTTTGGGGGGCATGGTTCCCGTCCCCCCTCTCGATCCCACCTGATCAGGGCACTGTTTTTCGAAGAAGGCGCAGAGCAAATGGGGGTGACTTGGCAGTGGATTGCACAGAGAATTGGATATTTATCATTAGAACAGCTGAGGTAGGTTTATGGACTTTCAATTATCGGTTTGTGTTTGCTTTCTGCTGAATTTTGTTGGATTTGTTACGCAAAAACGAGCTTTAAAATGCCACAAATCGGCCATTTTAGCGATCGAATAGCGATACCGAAAACACTTATGGCCCAGCGTATGGAGAATCTTCTCCCGTTGAAACTTTGAAGAAAATCGACTTATCTGAGCATGCAACGTCTTTTTCGGGATGATGGTCAAAGCAGTCAAAGATGGCCTAAACTGAAGATAGCTAAAGTCCGGGCCTTTGTGCCCCGGGCCTTCCGGCCCTGCACATTCGGGCCATGAATCTTCAGGGCCTCGTGCCTACCTTACAGTTATGTTTTGAATTTTTCTTCCTGTAGTGATCTTGGACTTTGTGATCTCGGTGTCCGGACATTGTGATTGGCTTTCTTTGGCCATCTTCATACTTTTCTAATAAACCATTTCCTTATAAAAACCGTCCTGGCAAAAAAATGATTTGATCAAACTGGCAAATTCTGCGGAGTTCAAACTTTTTAAAAACATCTTCATGCTCAAGTATCTGCTTCCAGGTGTCTGCATTCAGTAGAGTCCCGCCTTTAACAGGCCTGATTTCGCTGAATAAAATACCTCCTCTGCAAGAAACTATCCAGGCTCATTCATGTTCAGTTTCATTTACAATGGTACATAGTAATATTTTATGGCACATATATGAATATGTCTGCAATAGGTCTCATTCTCTAGAAGCAAGAATGAAAGTTTTAAGCCAAGATCGTTGCGATTTCATGAAACTTTCAGTACTGTCTCAGACTATTAGAGCCTTGAACAACAGCCCATATCTTAAAATGCCTTTATTAGCATTTACTTGCCATTCTTCTAGCCAACTGTAAATAAATTGTATTATTATTATTATTATTATTTCTCATGTCTTTTTTATTTACAACGAGTTCTGTCTTCAAGTGTTTCCACCCCTGAAATGGGGTAAGGTATCACTGTTTGTTTGCATTGAGTCCCAGTCTTCACTAGTTCCATGGTTTCACTAGTTCATTAAGAATCTTCTTACTGCGTAGAACGTTCCCAATAATGTTATCTTTTGTATCTCGAAGATATTGATCTTTCCTGGATCAATACCAGATCTTTCCTTTTATTATCATTATTATTATTATTATTACTATTATTATTATCATTGTCATTATTAACACTTTTGATAGCAGTTTCTAACATGAAAGTATACACACCCTGGTATACACACCCTGTTTTGAGAACCGTGCGTCGTCCCCTTTTTTCAAATTGAGGATTGAGCAACAAATGACGCAAAAAAATCATTGCCATTTCATTTGAAGGCTCCTGGGCCCAAGAAAACTGTGATATTGGAAGGCCCGTAGGGCCCGCCCGTGGGGCCAGGAAGCCTGTGCCATTTGAAGGCCCGAGGACCCGTGATATTTCATACTCGCCTAAACTTTGCCGCAAAACACGGCAGTAAACACAACGACGGCACCTGATTGGTCAGTTTTAGGTGAAAATGTGATCTGATCAGAGCATGGCCGAGAAACCATCGGAGATTGGTCAAAAGAAAACATTTGTCAACTAGGCTATGCTCCCCAAGGGGTCTTTTCGCGAGGGGCTTGTTTTTGCCTTTGTTTCTGAGATTAGGGCTAATGCGAAGGGGGAGAGTTAATGGAGTAGACACGGCAATATCTCATTACGAGTCACATTTCTTATTTAAAAACTGGGTTTCGCACGAAAAATAAGTGTGTTAAAGGGAAAATTTTCAAAAATCATAGTATACCTGTCTTACTGCCGTTGATACTCCAGAGTTTGCTGATGATGGTGATGACTGGATAGGTACCATTGTTACTCTAAGAGAAAGATCTCTTTGCATTGGTCATATGTAACAAGTAGCACTTCTCAAGGGTGAATCGTATTTCAAATATCGTGCGGTGTAACCGCCGTAAGGTATTGGAATAAGTTCCAGTCGTTTGCTTTCTCCAGAACCACACCTGCTTGTTGATCGTAGTAGCAGAAACCCTCCAGCATCACTCAATGCTTCATATGCATTGCAGAAAGTTTGCTCGAAACTTTTGTAGTCCCCATTTTTGCGAAACGATATCATCTTTTCCCCAAGACCAGCTGCTTTCCAACTGTCCTTTTCTCCAAGTGATGGTGTGAATTGTAGGTCTTTGTATGGCACAAGGCAAAACTTGTGTGTCCATGTATTAGCTCCTTCGAATGGTGAATTCCTTCTTTGCCTGGAGCTGTATCCTCCGCTCGGAGTTACAGTAGTACTGTTATTGGGAAGCAGCTCCACTGCTTGATTCATCAATTTTGCAGCCTCTACGCATCTATCTGAATTTCCCGAGGACATTGTACCGTTCGGTTCACTCAGAATAAAATGCCAAATGAAAGAGTGGGTTGGGACAGCCGGATATGAGCCTTTCCCATCAAAGAAAGGCTATACAATGCGGACCACTTCCCTTGTTGCAAGAGAAGGACACCTGTTTCAACTGGGTGGAGGCAAGCCGAATTTTGGCAAGACCAGGATTGTTTATTCAGTATTAAATCTAGAACGGGATGGATATTTTGTGTAGATGCGATTAACTACATTTGCTGCCGATATTTACTGGGTATGACTTCTCCTGTGACACATGGAAGAGTGGGTGCACCTACTCCCTAACCCTTTTTTGTGAAGAATGTTGTAATGCTATTTTCCAGAAATTTCATATTTTAACCAAAATCAGCACATGCTGTATGTCTAAGTAAATGATCTCTCAATATTGCTATCAAGTTTCAATTTCTGGACACACGATAAACGCAATATTTTTTTTCTACACACCCAAGAATCAAATTTTTCCGTTCCGCAATTTACCTCGTTGAAATGACCGAAAATAGCTTACAAACTGTGGCAACTTAATGAATCGCTGCTCTCATAAACATCTGAGTAAAGTTCCATCTTAAGACAAATCCGATGTCTAATGGTGGGACAGGGGGGGGTTTCACTACAACCCTCATGTTTACTGCCTGTGCCCTCATGATGCAGGAAGCAAGTGGATATGGGATAAAAATATGTTTAAGGCTTTTTATAAAACTAAATAGTTTCTTAAGTAATATTTTCCTAGTACTAGAGTTTCTTAATTTTTGGCGATGTGAGAGTTGAGTTTCTTGTAAGTAACTTCTTATTGGTAGACAGGGCGACCTAGATGTAGTATTTGCGTTATTAGAATATACTTAGTTGGGGGCCCTATTGTGACATTAAGAGTTAGGCCCCCTGTGGATTGTTGTTGTTGTTGATAGAGCTGAGATCGTGTTTCCTGTGAGTGAAAACATGCCATGTATTTCATGAGTGAAATCCTTTTGAATCCTGAGACTGGATACTAAATTTGGCGACGAGGATGGTTAGAAAAACATTGTAAAAGGTTTTTCTTGCTACTAAAGTCAATATGGGTGATAAAATGAATCAAATGGATGTTTCCAGGCCTAAGTCACAGTTAGCTGAAAAATGGCGTGTTTGGCTAAGAAACTTTACGTTTTTTGCAGAGGGCAAAGCCAATTTAAATAATGCTGAGAGGAAGAAAAATGAACTGTTATTTCGAGCTGGCCCTGGAGTTCAAGATATATTTGAGAATTTAACAGTGGTCCCTGCTGCTGAGGGAGTAGCGGACAATAATTATCTTGCTTGTGTCCGTACATTGAATAATTATTTTCATGTGGAGGAGAATGTGGCCTATGAGAGACACATTTTGCATCAGTTAAAACAAGAGCCTGGGGAAGATGTTGATTCATTCGTATTGCGTTTGCAAAAGCAAGCTCGACACTGTGGTTATGATGCAGATGGTGCTGAAGATGCTGTAAGAGATCAATTATTGGAGAAAATCGGTTCACAGGAGTTGAGAACAAAGCTGTTTGAAGTTCCCAACATTCAGTTACAACAAGCATTGGCTACTGCAAGAGCATGGGAAACTGCTAGGTTGCAAGCAAGCAAAGTTGTAGTAGATACAAAGGAGGAAAGTATTAATGCAGTTTTTCAAAAGAAAAGAGGTGAGAAGGAGAGAAATAATGGTAAGGCTACAGTAAAATGTTTTTCTTGCGGAAGAAAGGGACACTATTCTCGTGATCCTAAGTGCCCTGCAAAAGGACAAACTTGTGCTAAATGTGGAGGTAAAAATCATTGGGCAGTGTGTTGTAAAAGTAAGGCTGATGGGTTTCAAAAGAAGGAGGGTAATAAGCAGAGGGGTTTTCAAAGAGTGAATCAAGTAGATTGTGAAGAGGCTTTAGAGCCATTTGCCTTTCCTGTTATTTTTTCACATGCAATGCAGGATAATGTTGTTTCAGTTAAGATAAATTGTGTATCTGTTGATATGTTGGTTGATTCTGGTGCACAGGTGACAGTGATGGGTGAAACTGAGTTTGAAAAGTTGAAAAGCAAAGGTTTGAAAGTGAATTTGGAGCTAGAGAACAGAAAGTTGAGAGTTTATGGAGATGGGCGCATACCCATTGTCGGTTCAGCTGATGTTGTGATTGGATTTGGTGGCAAAGAAATTACTGATAAAATTGTTATTGTTAATGGAAATGGTCATTGTTTGCTTAGTAGTCAAGCAGCAAAAAGTCTTGGATTGTTGAGAGTTGGTCCTGAAGTTTGTTTTGTTGGTGGTAGAATGGAGGATGTTGTGCAGAAGTTTCCAACAGTTTTTTCAGGGGTTGGGAAATTAGCTGATTACAAATTAAAGCTTCATATTGATCCAAATGTTGTGCCAGTTGCACAGAAACCAAGAAGAATTCCATATCCATTAAAGGATAGAGTCTTGAAGAAAATTTCAGAGCTAGAAAGTTTAGATATTATTGAAAAGGTGACTGGTCCTACTTCTTGGGTGAGTCCAGCAGTTTTTGCACCAAAGCCAAATAAAGATGATATTAGAATTTGTGTTGATATGAGATGTGCAAACCAAGCAATTTTGAGAGAAAAGCTGCCCATGCCCACTGTTGATGATGTTCTTGAGGAGATGAATGGCAGTTCTGTGTTTTCAAAGTTAGATTTGAAACTTGGTTTTCATCAAGTTGAGTTGGATGAAAGTTCAAGAGATATCACTACATTTGCTGTGGGGGAGTCGTTGTATCGCTATAAGCGTCTGAGTTTTGGAGTTTCTAGTGCCCCAGAAAAATATCATAACATAATCAGGCAGACAATATGTGACATTCCTGGGGTGACAAGTATAGCTGATGATATTGTAGTTTATGGGAAGAGCATTGAGGAGCATGACAAAAGCCTGTACATGTTGATGAAAAGGCTTGAAGAGAAGAAGTTAACAGTGAATCAAGACAAGTGCAACATAGGAATGGATGAAATTCAGTTCATGGGGTTGATTGTCAACAAACATGGCATAGGCCCAACTGAGGAGAAAGTGAAAGCAATTAAAGAAACTAAAGAACCCTCAACTATTTCAGAGCTTAAGAGTTTTTTAGGCCTTGCCAGCTTTTGTTCAAGATTTATTCCAGATTTTGCTACTATTGTGGAGCCTCTGAGAAAGCTCATTCGACAAGGAACGGAATGGAAATGGGGCTCAAAGGAACAAGAGGCCTTTGACATGTTGAAAGATAAAGTTGGAAATGCTTCCATGATGGCATTTTTTGACAAAAATGCACAAACTGAAATATGGACAGATGCTAGTCCTGTGGGATTAGGAGCCATTCTTGTACAAGAGCAGAATGGGGTAAAAAGAGCAGTTTGTTTTGCAAGTAGAAGTCTGAGTGATGTTGAACGCAGATATAGTCAAACAGAAAAAGAAGCATTAGCTGTTGTTTGGGGGTGTGAAAGATTTCATTTGTACCTGTATGGTCTAGAAGAGTTCACTCTGGTAACAGATTGCAAAGCACTGGAGGCCATTTATAGTGTGAAATCAAAGCCCCCAGCAAGGATCGAAAGATGGGTTTTACGTTTAATGCCCTTTAAGTTCAAAGTTCATCATGTGTCCTCAACACAGAATATTGCTGATTGCCTAAGTAGATTAAACAGAATTCCTGCTTCACCACATGAAGGAGAAGAGATTGAAGAGTATATAAGAGCTGTAGCAGTGATTGCAACACCACAGGCAATGAACACTAGAGAAATTGAGAGAGAGTCTGCAGCGGATCAAGATTTGTCTGTTGTGCGTCGATGTTGGAGATCTGATAACTGGAATGATGCTCCTAAAGAATATAGTCTTATAAGGAATGAGATAACGCTGGTAGGAAATTTAGTTATGAGGGGTGTTCGCATCATCGTACCAAAGAAGTTAAGAGGAAGAGTTCTTCAGTTAGCCCATGAGGGTCACCAGGGAGTTGTCAAGACAAAGGACAGACTTAGAACAAAAGTTTTGTGGCCAGGTATGAACAGTGATGTTGAAAGGTTTTGTCGCAGGTGTCGTGGGTGTCAAGCTAATACACCCTCTTCATTTCAGCCATGTGTGAAGAGTACTGCAATGCCATCAAAGCCATGGAGAGATTTAGCTTTGGATCTTCTGGGTCCTTTGCCCAAGGGTGAATATCTCCTGGTTACTGTAGATTATTACAGCAGATGGATTGAAGTTGACATCTTAAAGAATGTAAACAGTGAGGCTGTCATTAGATGCATAGAGAATCATTTTACAAGACATGGAGTGCCTAAAACCTTGAAAACAGATAATGCTGCTAATTTAGTAAGTAAGGAGATGGGAATATTTCTCATAGAACATGGGGTTGAACATAAAAGGGTGATACCTTTGTGGCCACGTGCAAATGGTGAGGTAGAGCGCCAAAATAGAACTTTATTGAAAGCGCTTCGAGTTGCACAAACAGAGGGAAAAGACTGGAAGAAAGAACTTTTCAAATTTCTTATGGCTTATAGATCAACTCCACATTCAACAACAGGGGTTAGTCCAGCAAAGTTAATGTTCAACAGAGAGATTAGAACAAAACTACCTGAATTTGAAGATTATGAAGAGGAAGGTGAAACACAAATCTCTGAAGCAAGGGACACTGATGCACAGAGAAAGAGGAGATACAGTGACAATGCTAATAAGAGAGTACAAGAGTCGCATATTCAAGAGGGGGATAAGGTTTTGTTAAAAAAAGAAAAAGAGAATAAATTGTCTTCCATTTATGACCCAGACCCATTTAAAGTGTTGGCTAGAAAGGGAGATATGGTGATTGTGGAGAGGGGAAACACATTGTATAAGAGAAATGTTGCTCATGTGAAACACTTTATGCAGTCAGAGATCCCAGCAGACACCCATGAAGAGAAGGAGAGAGAAGTTTTGCAGCCTACCATGTCTGACAGAGTAGAACCTAGAGAAAGACATATAGAGATTACAGAGCCTATGAGAGTAGAGCATAGATTACAAGAGCCATTAAGGACAGAGATTAGATCAGAGATTGTTCAAGCTCCAAGATCAGATCAAAGGCCAGAGGAAAGTAAAGAGACTGAGCCACCAATGCAAACAGAGTCAAGTATTATCCCCAATGAGACTGTTGACGCACAGCCATTGAGACGTTCTCATAGAGTAAAGAAAAAACCAGCATGGTTTAAGGATTTTACTGATAAGTGAACAAAAAAAAATAGCAAAAGGGAGATGTAGTATTTGCGTTATTAGAATATACTTAGTTGGGGGCCCTATTGTGACATTAAGAGTTAGGCCCCCTGTGGATTGTTGTTGTTGTTGACAGAGCAGAGATCGTGTTTGCTGTGAGTGAAAACATGCCGTGTATTTCATGAGTGAAATCCTTTTGAATCCTGAGACTGGATACTAAACTAGAGGACTAGAGGACTCTTTTAGAACAAGGGATATTGACATCGTTAAGCTGAAAAAAAGGAAACTTTGAACGTTGTGTTAAATACTGTAAGATTCATACAAGGGAACAGATTCGTTAAAATCGATGCACTGAAACTAAAATGATAGATTATTGCGCCAATTTATCCAGTACCGTGGCGCAAGAATAGTTCCATATGATGTGCTTCAGAACAGACCGTGGTCAGGGTTCTTTGTGTCAAATTTAATCACAATGTTTGTTTTGCAATCTGCAGCATGCAACAGCTTAATTAGTCACTCTAAATCTGCAAAAGCTATGCACGGCGACTCCCTATTACTATCTGCAAAGACCTGCTATTACAAACAAAAATTTCTTAAAATCTTTAGGGGACACGGCCCTTATAAGTCGCAAAAATTTCACGACTAAATTTAAACTTTGATGCCTAGTTTGCTGCACTGTATTTCGTAACAACAATTGCAGTTTCATGGAAAACTTTTGGTTTACCCATGGTCACTATAGGAGAACTCCGGTCTAGCAACGCGGCAAAGATCAAACGCGCCTCTATTGTGAAGCTTTCTGATGTTGAGAATGCACAAATCTCCCGCTGTGAGTGCACACTTTATTTCAAAATGGACGCTTCTGACCACGGTTCCGCGACGGCACTGGAAGAATTTGATGAACTGGAGTTGGATTCAGACTTTAATGACGTTTTAGCTGCATTGGATGATGAAAATAATATTCAGGTTCAATTTTCTGAGGCTGTATCGGAGGTAAGCAACTGTAAATTTCGAAAATTCGCCTTTTATAACTGTAGGAGGCAAAGCCCACGTTGTGCCGTACCACCAAACCAGAGTGTGCCATAACGTTCTGGAAAGCCAAACCGTATTTCTGTAGCAAGTTAGTTAGTTATTCTTCTAAGGAACGCTAAGTTTAAAGACCTGAAAAGGTTTTCTGTTGAAGCGAGAGAATACTTTATTTATGGCCAACCGTGAAACTTCCGAAAGAAAACATTGCAAAACAGCCTATTTTTACTTGAGCCATAACCACAGATGGGGAAAAGTGAATGTTATTGAGAAGAATGAAAAGTGAATGTTACTGAAAAGAAAGAAACTAATATGATAAAACATACCTTTAGTGCCTCTCATCCTTTCTCTTGCAATCTGTCTGCCTAACCACTGGACTGCTAGGTAGGCCCATCTCGAAATTTTGAGATGGGCCTAACAGTCAAGTGACAGACAGATTGCAAGAGAAAGGATGAAAGAAATGAGACACTAAAGGTATGTTTTATCATATTATTTTCATTCTTTTCAATAACATTCACTTTTCCCTATCACCTGCGCCATAACACTTCATTTCATAACAGTAACAACCCTCGCATAAGACAAGAACGTACTATTTTTTTGCAAGTCAGCCGGGGTTCTTAAACAATGAATACGATGGATTGACTCTTATAAAACAATTGAAAATTTTCAGCCTGTTCACTACCTGGTTCTCTCCACCAGGTTTGTGTGCGCCAATTTTTACTGTAGCGTACTCCTATTAAGAATTCAGAATAACAAATACTCATTCATTGTCTAGGAATAACTCATGTTGTCCCTAAGAAACTTCTGAGTTTCAGAGCTATAATTTGATATTTCAATAAGCAATTTCTGGAAATCTTAAATGCAAATTATTCTTCCATAGATTTTGCCTGCAGATACAAGATGTGGTCAGTGCAACAAGAAATGCAAAAGCCAAGTAGGTCTCAGAAGGCATATGCAAATGAAACATGCAACTGATACTGCTGGTAGTGCAACGACTGATGAAGTTGTAAAGATCTTTAACCCGGAAAAACTTTCTTCTCTAATCTCAGTTGCTAGGGATCAAATTGTAAGTGATAAATGTTTTCCAGACAGGTACAAAAATGAACTGCATTCGTACCAATTTGAAGGCAATGAATTTAGTGAACTATATCAAATCGCAATAAAGCTGTTTCGTAGTTTGCTGAAAAACAATGATATTACAATGTTTTATACAGACTATTTTGGTTCAATTCCTTTGAATTCTGAGAAGTACTTCATCCCACTGCCAACCAAAACTGCAACACTTATTTCAACGAAACTTGCAGATGTGATAGTGAAATACTATAAGGAGCAGTCCAGCGCAAACCAGGATCCCCATCAACATAAAGAGAAAGTTCTTACAAAGAGGGAATCATATTCACTACAATACCTTGCTGGTTATGTTGTCCATAATTTGCACAAAAAGTTTCGAAATGCGCAAAATTGGAAAAGTAAGGAGGCCCAACAATGCATTTCAGTTCCAATGGCATGCAAGGTTGATGATGAATCACAGAGGCTTGTGTCAAGTCTGAGCAGAGGGGGCTTGTGGGCTGTGGTAAAGCCTGTCCATGACATTTTGTCACTTGCCGAGAAGAAATTCTGCAACGAAACTGAGTCACATCACATTAGCAGCATTGATGTGCCAGCTATGACAAATGAGCTCACAAAGAACCCTTCTATCATTGCATGGTTTAACCTACTCCTTGATGATGCAGAAACACAAACTGAAAACCATGTTGCAAAGAATCTTCTGTATAAGATTATTGAATTATACCTCAAAGTGAGGTCACATTCTTATGCGAAAGATGTCATAGAGAAATGTAAGATGAAACAAAAGAAAACAAAATCAAAAGCATTGCGAAAAGAGCTTAGCAGGGCATCCACTGAGACACAAGAATGATGTACTGTATATATTCAATGTATGTAGTGTTTTTGAAATCTACCCATTGGGGGAGGGGTGTGTACTTTCAGACATGCTTATTTGAGATTTTCTTCAGCACAAAGAGTATAGTATGCCCTAAATTTTAGACAAAACATACAAATATACATACATACATTGTTTACTCGTTTAAGCAGGTTTAAGAGTTAGGCAGCAAGCATTGCTAAACAAATAGTCATGGTTTTGCAAACCCAAAAAGAGACACCAGTTTTCAGGAACCCCAAAATGTAACAATGCCCAAATTTAAGCCCAAAAACAATGTGCAGTCCTTATTATATTTTGTTGAAATGCTCCCTTTCTCAGTAGAGATCAGCAGTATAAATATATTCTATTTGTGTTTCAAAGGAATTTTTGGTTTTTAATGTTTTGTACAGACTTAACTTCCTTTTAGCTTAAAAAGACTAACATTTTGCATATTGAAAATTTCTTAGACAACAATTCTTTGCTTTGGTACTGACTTTCCTAAAAAGTTTTGCAATTGTTTCTGTGAATTGCTTGTCGTGGTACATCATTGTCCGTACAAAATGAATCAGGTTGGTCTCATGTTGGATATCAGCTGAAATTCCCAAGTACAGAATTACTTGGTGCAAAACTCTTATTTTCTACTGCAGATGCACACTTTTTCACTTGAGATTCAATGAGAGACACTTTCATCATATGACACTTTCTAAAATATGTCCCATGCAAAACTTGTCATCTCATGACTTTTTCCTTTTTCTTTTTTGCAATTTATCATCAATGACGTCAACCCATTCTCCTCTTTTTGACCGCAGTCTACCACGACAATTTCCAGTACCACTTGAATCAATTACCCTCTGAATTCGTACCACATTGTCATTATAACCAAATGTCCTAACATCTGGGTTATCAGAACGTTGTCCTAATTTTCTTTGAACACCAAAGTATTCCTCTACTAAATCCTGACAGAAGCGCTCTGATAACACAAATTCACATCCTTCTGACAGTAAGAATTTTGCACCCTCTATAAATGAATAAACGGTAATCTTGAGACCATCGTATGTTTGCTTTGAAATGAACATCCTTGCACGTTCATCACTTGTGAAATCTCCTTGTCTTCTATTGACGCTCTCATCCCAATCTGACAAATAACCCAGAAAGTCATTTTCAAGCCAACTAAACCTTGCATCTGACACACTTGCATATGGCATCAAAAATTCTTTCCTTTTTCTTTCGCCCTCTTTTGTGGACCTAACATTGAGGCAATCAAAAAACTTATCAAACATCTCACAAAACATGGCTGTGCCAGCAACTTCTGGAGGTCCAAACTCCCGAAGGACAGCTGCCATAGTGCTACTCAAAACTTGTGCAGCTAAGTTTACTCTCATCTTTGAATATGATTTGAGCTCTATGTGTTCAATAGTGAGTTTGGGTAAGAGGTGTAGGCCTGTTGCTTTGTCTTCCTCATACATCTTATTGATTTGAGGCCAGATAATGTCAAATCCATCATTCCACATATATCTAACATTTTTTCCTCTTCCAGATGAAAACAAACAGTTCCTTGCAGTCTTTAGCAAATGGGGAGCATCAGATAAAAAATAGATGAATCTGTGTCGTGCATAAAGATTGACTGCTCTATATGTGACACTTTTCCCAGCATTTCCATCTATCTGTTTGTGCATCCCAAAAAATATTCTGTTTGGTGTTGCTCTATCACACACTGCTGCAATCACCCACAAATTGCAGGTGAGCTCTAGAACTGCCACTGCCCTCCAAAAAATTGGCATTAAAACTTCAGATGAAACACCACTTGTTGCAAAATGTGCAAAACTAAATTTCAGTGTTGAGGACAGTCCTCTTAAGAAGAAGGTTAGCATATGTGTTGCAATCTCTGCAGGTTCCATTGCCACATAATTCACATTAGGGTCACCCAAATCTACATACCCTATGAGTTCACCGGTATGCTTATCCCAAACTAAATTGTTTTGAATTTTCATCTCATCAAAGCCTAGAACTATATACCTTTGATGGTCAAAAAGATGCTCAGTTTGTTCAATTAATTCTTGTACAACTTCATGATTTATTCCTCGCTGGGGACGAATGTAGTTTTTATAGTCACGTAAAGTTCTTCTACTTGGAAGCCTCAGGATATGCCGAAACTTGTCATAACACGCACCAGATGCTGAAGCAACGGATAACGCAAACCTAATTATCATCGGATGGAAGCGCGCCCCTTTACTGGAGCGTTGCATAGCCTTTTGCTGTTGATCCCAAAAGAGTTTCATGAATGGGCTCATATTTGGAGAGTAACTGGACATTAAGTCTAACAAATCTCTGCTAAGATGTTCACTGACCTGAACAGATGCCCTAGATAACTCTTGCCTCATTGCCGTAATTTCTTTCTCAAGTTGAGCACATTTTAACCGATGCTGTTGTAATGTTACTTTTATGCGTTGTGGCGATGTTGCAGAAACAGGGGCTTTTAACTTTGCTGGAGTTACTTCATGTTTCCTTTTTTTGTTTGTAACATACTGCTGTTGCTTAGATACTTCTTTGCAACAAGGGCACATCTCATCCTCACTGCACAAAACTCTACAATCACGAGCACGAACAGTGCTCTCACTATGAAATGGAGACATTGAAGGCTCTTTTAAGTGATCAGAATGAAAAGGAATCAGATGTAATGTTGCATTTGCGGTCAAGACACTTCTACCTGTGCTTGTACATACTTTCCAAATGTCAACTATCTCTCTCAATAAATTTGAAACTGTTATGTTTCGCATGGATCTTCTATAAGTAGTGTAAATTTCATGATCCTCTGGCAGCATCCATCCATAAACATACAATATAAAGCCCAAACTATCATCGATTATCACTTCAAATTCAGGTACAATGTATGGAACTTTAAATTTTTTGAAAGAAATTTGACCTGTTCCAATTTCTGTTACCCATTCTTTAAGCAACAACTTTCCACTTCGTTTAAGTAACTCATTAAAATCTTTATAATGTACAATGGGACCAAACTCTCTAGCTGGTAATATTCTTCGTTCTGCCTTTTCTGTGGCTTTGATTGATTTCTTAGGCAGGGCCAGTGTTGCAATAGCCCCAAAAACAAGGTTGGTCTTGGTCTGTTTCTCTGAGGCAACTAAAAAAGGAAAATTGAATATTCCATGTCAGGGTTTCAGTTAGGAACCTTCTCATAAGTATTGACAAGTCTGGTTGATCAGTGAGAAAGAAAATTGTTAGAGTATTCAGGGTTAAAGTGAGCAGGCAAGGAGTTAAGTGATAAGTGTTGATTGCTCGTAATTTACATAAGTTAAAACAACCTGAAACGACCTGAAACGAGCTGAAACGACCAGAAACGACCTGAAACCATCTGAAACGAGCTATCCAAATCGGGATCGAGGCTGAAACGACTTGAAACGACTTGAAACGACCTGATTATCCTAGCAACGAGGTGTAGGTGTCAGGGGAGTCCTTTTGTTCTCAATGTATTGTCGCATTCTCTTTAAGAAACGATAGAAGCAAATCGAAGGGGAGTCCTTTTGTTCGCTTGTATTGTTGCATTCTCTATTAGAAACCAAAGAAACAAATCTTAAGGGATTCTCTTTTTTTTAAGTATTCTCTTCAAGAAGCGACAGTGATGACTCTTAGGGGAGTCCCTTTGTTCTCCACGTATTGTCGTTAAGAAACGAAAGAAACAAAGCCTTTGAAAGCAAAGTTGACAGTCGTGTTCGAGGGGCAAATAAATTCTCAAATTGACGTAGGCGATTTTGTGATTTTAGAATTGCGTGATTTCTTTCTGTATTTTTTGTGATCTTTAGTGATTTTTTCGTGTAATTTTTCAGTAATTTTTCAGTAATATGTGACTTTGGTGCTTTTTGCATGCGATTTTTCTGTGATTTTTTTATGTGATTTTTTTGTGATTTCAAGGAAGATGTACGAAAAGAATCAGTGATTTGCTCCTCGGCCGTGTTGATAAATCATAAATGCTTGTAAAGATATATGCTTTTAAAGGCTCTTATTCAACCAGCATGCTTTGCTTGCGCGATCTCTTGGTTCTCCTTTATTTTCGCTATTTTCATGGGCCATGAAAATGGCGACAACAAAGGCCAGCCAAAAGGCGACACCTACAAGGCATGCTGGTTGAATAAGAGCCTTTAAAGCCTGGTTCTGAAAAATTACTGAAAAATTACAGGAAAAAATCACTAAAGATCACAAAAAATACAGAAAGAAATCACGCAATTCTAAAATCACAAAATCGCCTACGTCAATTTGAGAATTCATTTGCCCCTCGAACACGACTGTCAACTTTGCTTTCAAAGGCTTTGTTTCTTTCGTTTCTTAACGACAATACGTGGAGAACAAAGGGACTCCCCTAAGAGTCATCACTGTCGCTTCTTGAAGAGAATACTTAAAAAAGAAGAGAATCCCTTAAGATTTGTTTCTTTGGTTTCTAATAGAGAATGCAACAATACAAGCGAACAAAAGGACTCCCCTTCGATTTGCTTCTATCGTTTCTTAAAGAGAATGCGACAATACATTGAGAACAAAAGGACTCCCCTGACACCTACACCTCGTTGCTAGGATAATCAGGTCGTTTCAAGTCGTTTCAAGTCGTTTCAGCCTCGATCCCGATTTGGATAGCTCGTTTCAGATGGTTTCAGGTCGTTTCTGGTCGTTTCAGCTCGTTTCAGGTCGTTTCAGGTCGTTTTAACTTATATAAATTACGGTTGATTGCTGGAAAACAGATACTGCACTCATAAATCAGCATTCTTCACTACATCAATGTGGGTAGTTTGCTTTTGTAAAAAGAGATTGTGAAAAACTATTTTAGCAAAACTGATCTAAATATTTCCCCCACCTATTTTGCCCAAACACAATAACTTTACCCCCAGTAGACCCATTTGTGGTAGTACTTTTATTTCTGTGAAATGTGGCTGCTACAACGAAGTAATAAATTATGATTAAGCTATAGCACTTTTTTATATCCTTGTTACTGTTTGATCTTGTCTTGAATCAGAAATTTTCTGTTCAAAGCTTTTTAATGCCTGTCTTTTTTGTCCCTCCTTGTTCTAGTCATGTATTTGCCCACACAGGCCTCAGGTTGCCTGCGCATCCATCCTCCGTGCTAAATTGGTTCTATCGAGATACACACATAAACACATCTCTAGTTATTATCATTTACTATAAATTGGCATATCTTTATTAACTTGTTCTGGTTTGAAATGCCTCTCACAAATGTGCACTTTGTCTTTTTCCAACTGCTCCTTAAAATGCTTGTCAGCAACTCGATATTTCAAAATGACGTTCAGGATTTCTTCCCTCCACTTTCGCCACTCAGCGTTCTTGGGCGGTTGTGCTAAACACCGGAACCATCCAGAACCAGCCAGAACCATCCAGAACCAACCAGAACCATCCAGAACCAGCCAGAACCATCCAGAACCAGCCAGAACCATTCAGAACCACCTGGAACCATCCAGAGCCAGCCAGCACAAAGTTCTAGGTAAGTTCCCACAAGCCCTTTCAGTCAGTGGCAGAACTTATGGAGGGTTTAGGGGGCACTGCCCCTCAATTCCATGAGACTCAGAAATTTTTCTTAAACGTCGGAAATTTTGTGGCATTGAGGAGACCGCAATGGGGTCATAGTCAAGAATTACAAAACTTTTTATAAGAGAAGCGCATTATATAAAAGCTTAAAAACCATTTTAATGTTTCTGTGCACTTACATTCCTTTTAAAAATAACGGAGAAAGGCAGCGGTCTGGTATAGATCAAGTAGGTTAGCAATATTTCCGAGTGATGTTGGAATGCGATCGGGAGAGTCGTTCTAAGCCAAAGTAACGTTTAATGTGCTTAAAACTTTTTCTTGGGATGCTACATTAAAACAACTATCAGGGATTTTTCAAATTTTTTCATTTTGAGGTCAAGTAAAATTGTATTGTCAGAAGTGCTCTAAGACAAAGTAGAGGTTACTTTTCAGCAAAATTTTGAGTGTCAATCGCTCAAATCTGGTACTGGAGATCAAAATTCTTCTTGAAAGAGGTCTTCTGAGCAAAAGTAACAAAAAGTTTTCCTGGCGATGCTAATTCACAATTTTCAAATTTTCAAACATTCTGGAGTTTGTGTATCTTACATAAGAGAAACAATTTGAGCAAAAGCATGTGGTTGCAAGAGGCATTGTTAACAAAAGCAGAGGGCATTCTATCAAAAATTTTCTTGGGGGCTTCGCCCTTGGAGTTCCTTGTAGGGGATGCACCTTCTGGTAAATACTATTTTCTATCAACTGCTGCACACGAATAACTTTGAAATCTTATTGCAATTGAACAGGGCTATAACTTTGAAATCTTATTGCAATTCAACAATAGACTAAGACAAAGGGCAGTCCTCGGTATCCTCAACATCCCCGTCTTAGTACCCACCCCGGGTGAAGAACACGGAAAATCAGGTAACAAGCGTTCAAATTGCTTATTTTCAAATGGTCCGCGAAATCGTTGTCCGCATTTTAGATTTTCCCCAATGTGAAAATCTTAAACGCGGACAAGAAAACCGCGGACCATTGTTTTCGTTTGGTCCGCGTTGTCCGCATTGTCCGCGTTTTAGAACTGGCCGTGTATCAGCCAACCCAGGGGCAATCCTGTGCGCTGCATTAGTTGACACGTGGGGAGTTGGCTTTTTGTTTGCCCTTTGTTTCATTATAATGCGTTTTGTCCAAAACACCCCATTTGGCTATTTGAAGCGTTTACACAACCCCGTGTTGAAATGACCCGCTTACACATGGACAAATTGTAGAAACAGCCAGCCTTCCTCAACAGACCAACCTTATCTTCAACAACGGTTACCCGCCTAGGCGGGTTGACCTGAGCTGGCTCCTGGGCAGCTGGCTGGAGCCAAATCCAGCTAGTATAAATAGGCCTTAAGTTGAGGGTCCTTATGCAGTGAGCCTAAGCACAGGAGACAAAAAGGACAAACAAAGCAAAACAATTTTTATTTTAGAGCTCTATTTTGTACTCCGCCAATTTCTTTGAGACGATTCTGGCAACAAGTGAATGGATTTTTCTATGGCTTACCGTGTCGGATGGTTCTGGCTGGTTCTAGATGGTTCTGGATGGTTCTGGATAGTTCTGGGTGGTTCTGCATGGTTCTGGGTGGTTCTGGATGGTTCTGGATAGTTCCGGTGTTTAGCACAACCGGTTCTTGGGACTAGGCAACTTGAATATCCCAACGTTCTTGAACGTTTTGCGTCGTGTTGTACCACATTCTGGCATACAGCAGTTGGATCCAGGCATAGTTTAATAGATAAGTCCTATAATCAGTCGTTGATCAGATAATTTCATCAAATGATCAAAGAAACAAACAGTTTTGAAGCATCGTAACTCAAGGCGGCCTATGAGAGCAAGACTCCGTCACATATGGCGTGACTCGACTGTGCACTCTGGATCAGACAGAACAATAGAAGGGTTCTGACAATAACATGTGCGTTTGATCTTTGCCGCGTTGCCAGACCGGAGTTCTCCTATAGTGACTATGGTTTACCTAGACTTTTAGTACGTTTCCGAGAGCTATACCACCCCCCGGGTGATCAACAGGAGTTACAGTAGCAAGTGATGATAGAGGGTACTGTGCGTGTGTTCCACTAAGGGCAGAGATCCTCCAGCATACATTCAGGCGCGCTTTTTGCGGTAATGACATTTTAATAACTACATTCGCTTAGGGGTTGACTGAACACAAATTGGCATCACTTAGAGGTTGACTGAGCACGATTAGTAACTTGAACTGAATCAACAACATTGAAAGACACTTTGAATGCGCAAACTGAATGGACAAAATGAATACACGTTTTGATACATGAAACTGAATGCACAAACTGAATGAACAAAATGAATAGACATTTTGATACAGCAAAATGAATAGACAAACTGAATGTACAAAATGAATAGACGTTTTGATACATGAAACTGAATGCGCAAACTGAATGGACAAAATGAACAGACATTTTGATACAGCAAAATGAATAGACAAACTGAATAGACAAAATGAATAGACATTTTGATACATGAAACTGAATGCCCAAACTGAATGGACAAAATGAATAGACATTTTGATACAGCAAAATGAATAGACAAACTGAATAGACAAAATGAATAGACATTTTGATACATGAAACTGAATGCCCAAACTGAATGGACAAAATGAATAGACATTTTGATACAGCAAAATGAATAGACAAACTGAATGTACAAAATGAATAGACGTTTTGATACATGAAACTGAATGCGCAAACTGAATGGACAAAATGAACAGACATTTTGATACAGCAAAATGAATAGACAAACTGAAACGGTTAAACTAAAAGCAATTCATGTGAACAGCAAAGCAAACTATCAAATTGACTTTTAAGAATGTCGTTTCATTTTGTCTTTTAGTTTACATATCCTATTTAGAATCGACTCGAATGGCTTTTCATTTTGCAGTTTAATTTTGGCCTAAATTACGCTTCATAGCACTAGGTATTTCAGCTTCTTTACAGCTACTTTACAATTGCAGATCAACAGGCTAATATCATGTTCAAAGATACAGGGTGCCCAAACAAACATGTATGCTGTCTGAATGGCTACTGTGGAGGAGCCATAAATCTAACTTTCCCATTTTTCACATTTTTGAATAGACAAGATTTCAACTAGTCAGGTGGATAAGGGGAAAAATCGTGACAGACTGGTCCAAAGCATGAAACTTGCCAGAAGGATTCTTTAGGATGTTGATAACCATTTTAGAAGGGGTGCCAAAGGAAATTTTAACTGTACCTCAAAATGGCGGCTTCATTAAAATTTGCTGACGTCATCATATATGATAAAAACTTCTTGTCAGCTTTTGGTTCTGAATATATCTATAGGTTGAGCGACAGAAAGTAAGTAAAATTTGTATAATAATGTGCTTTGTAAGGTGTTTAGTTTGAAAGATTGAGATGCTAAAGATAAAGATCTAAGAACACAAAAGTATGTTCCACAAATTTCCTTTTCAACTGACATCGAACCATAAATCCATAGACCAAAGAAGGAAACAAATCAAACGCATTTATGGGTTGAAATGTTCATAAAGATGATTCAAATGTTTAGAGCTGCTTATTCAAAAAGCAATGTCCTGAGGCGTAATCTTCACAGCTTGTTCTTGATGATAGCTTTCAGATCTTGATGATAGCTTTCAGATGATATATAGTTTTATTCATTTTTGAGGACGTTAGCAATTTTGAACTTAATGCCCACCTGAACTAAAAAATGAGAACTCAATTGTGAGATTTAAGAAGAGATGTAATGACTTTGATTTTAATTTTTAAGAAACCTTTATGTTGTAAATGATAGATTTTACTACTTTCCTTGGAGTTTATAGCAGCTTTTCTCAGCTGACCAAGCAAACCTGTATGAATATTGATAAATTGTTATTATTATTATTATCATTATTATTATTATCATTATTATTATTAATGTTTAAGACGTCTTATAAATAATAACAAATGTATTAGAAAAATTTTAATGACCAAAATTGGTTTTCTCAATTACTATATATTGTTTAAAGGCATTTCAGAATATTTGCATTAGCAATTAGGGGTTTAAATTAAACAATGACAAACTGGTGTACATAAATAATGAATATATGTACATAAATATTCCAACCTTGTTTAGAGCGGGTATATCACATACACTAAGATTTTCCAAAAGTTTTTTCCCATTCTGCATCAAGGCATGGAATGACCTTGGCCCTGATATAAGAAATGCTCCGACAATATCTTCATTCAAAAAGTCACTAATTTCCAATATTCGCCCCATTCAAAAATCGTTGCACGGTATTGTCAACCGTTGGGAGTCATCCATCATAACCAGACTTCGAGTTCATTTTTCCGACTTACACGAACATAGATTTGATCATAATTTTGCTTGTGAAAGTCCTATGTGTGTATGTGATTTAGGGGTCGAGTCTACCATTCATTACTTCCTGCACTGCCGCCAATACTCACTTCACAGAAGGAACCTGCTTGATAAGGTATCTGATATAGTTGACAATGACATAACTCAACTGCCTGACGACCATTTATGTGATCTACTTCTTTTTGGAAGTAATGCTTACAATGAGAGAGCAAACGAAATGATACTGAAATGTACTGTTGAATTCGTCAAGCAAACAAAACGATTTCAATGAGTTTTGGTCGTTGTCCTCTGTATCTGATAGATTGAACTCTATGGCCTTGGACTGTTATGATGACGTGTACATGGTAGTTTGTATTTTGTCCCGTATTGTGATTTTCTAGTTTATGTATAGTTCTGTCCCTTGGGGTGGCTTTGCCCTCCCATCAGCGGAGGGCAGAGTTACCCCTAAGCCGAATTTGCACTTGAGGTGTCGTCCTCAAAGCACTTTAGATATAAGCTCGGCTGCACGACGGAGTTGGATCAATCTGACACTGCTGCGTGCGCCACATTGAAAGATCACCTCAATGGCAAATTTGGCTTCAGTATTATTTTTTTGTTGTGTAAAGTTTATTTCACTTTAAAATATTCGTATAATTGTGATGTTGGGTGTGGAGGCAACTCGATAACGTTATGTTTTTTGCCTCCACCTCAACAAAATTAAATTTGAGTTTGTTTTTCGTTTTTAATTTTAGTGATATAAAAAAAAAAAAAAAATATATGATGTAAATAATGGGTAGGAATAGATATTATACCGCGGACTATTACTTATTGATGCTTTGTGATACATTCTAGTCTACTTAAAAAAGGGATAGTCAAATAAAAACTTACATATTGTCAATATTGCGAACAGCAAGCAAATACTGCAATTTTCTTCAATTATAACGTCATTGTGACGTCATAGATCTAATGTAAAATGAAAAAAGTAACCTATTGTGTAGATTTTGTTAGTGTACACCACTGTACCAAGTTTCGTTCTCATATCTGAAATATTGGCGACTTTACGGAGGGGGGGGGGCACTTTGTGCCCCCCCCATATTACAAGGATCCAAAAAGCCCGGTATTAATAGCGTTAATTATGAGGGTCACATGTGCCTATGCATAAATCATTTATAGTCATTATGCTCGTTCCAGGCTACAAGAAGCAGCGGTGTTGTAGCTCGTGCGTTCAAAGTTCCCGGAATGCTACCTTTGGTTAAATGATTAACTACATAAGAAAATAATCAACACTGAAAACGAGGGATAAAAGATAAGAGAATATACGTACCAGGTCACGACGACACCCAAAGCCAGGTGGTAAAACCTTGTTTTGCTTGCCGCTGGATCCAGTTTTCCACCTGGCAGCACTAGAATAAAAACCAGCTCCAGTTTGGTCTTCGCCATTTCGAAGCCATGATTTTGTTGCACCCCCCACTTCCAATGTAATTCTGCATCCATTTGCAACAGTACGCCGCACACCCCTTGCAATTCGCCGAGTTACTTTCTGGATCATTTTTTCCTGTCTCGTACAATAGCAAAGCGAAGAAGAAAGTTGCACTGAGAGTGGAAATGTTTTACTTTAAAAGAAACCCTTCAACTGCACTCCAAAAATAGCACAGTGAGTGACACCTATGAAAACAAATTCATGAAAACTAGAAAAATTGTGGGATTAATCGACAGCTTAAGGTCGCAGAGATCAAACCAGTAAAATACAAGTTCAGAAAGGCTTAAGCTTGGGGGCTTGGGCAATCTACATCGCTGGGTGTAACACTTCTCCTCTAAGAAAGGCATCCGTACCCGTTGTTTTGAAATTGGACTTTTAGGGATTTTCTGACTTTTCGGACTTTCCTGCAAATATACGGCTTTTGTCAAACAGTACGAGATTTTAAAGAGTTATGTCATACACCCTCTCGATCAAATCAGGCACAATTTTACGTGAATCACCCATAGTTTTACCCATACTCTGGTAACTAAAGAGGAGCGGTTCCCATCAGTGACTGTTGCCTACATTCTTGCGTCTCTGCGGGGCAGCAGCCTTTGTCTATATTCTGGCTGCTATGGAGGAGCGGTTCCTTCAGTGACTTTTGTCTATATTCTGGAGTTGCTGCGGAGCAGCAGCATTTTTCTATATTCTGGCTGCTGTGGAGGAGCGGTTCTCTTCAGTGACTTTTGTCTATATTCTGGTGTTGCTGCGTGGCAGCAGCCCATGTCTATTTTCTTGCTGCTACGGAGGAGCAGTTCTCTTCGGTGACTTTTGTCTATGTTCTGGTGTTGCTGCGGGGCAGCAGCCCTTGTCTGTATTCTGGCTGCTACGGAGGAGCGGTTCTCATCAGTGACTTTTGTCTATATTCTGGCGTTGCTGCGGGGCAGCGGCCCTTGTCAATTTTCTGGCTGCTACGGAGGAGCGGTTCTCATCAGTGACTTTTGTCTATATTCTGGTGTTGCTGCGGGGCAGCAGCCCTTGTCTATATTCTGGCTGCTACGGAGGAGCGGTTCTCATCAGTTACTTTTTTTTTTTTTTTTTTTTTTTTTTATATATCATCCTAAAATATTAAAAGTATACAAAACAACAACAACCGTTAAACTAGAATACACAAAGGAAATTATGTCGTTCGTAGCGAGAAAGGACACAAGGTCATCGAGTTCCCACTATGAACGACATATTACAAAAATTGAATACAACAATAAATCTAGTATAACAAAAAAAAACATACATTACAAAAATTTGGGTGTACCAGGTGCGTCAAAGATATACATCTCTGACTCACCTGGTAAGGCAGATTTCCACTCAGCCAACTCCTCCGATTGGGCATGAAATCTTTGGTTGACATGAGAAAATGGCACTCTGAAATTGAATAAGATGTTGCGCGTGACACTCCAATAAGCGATTGTGTTAGGGCTGTTTTCCAGTCAGCGGGATTCTCCGAGCGGGCGGAATTTCTATTGTTGCAAGAGAAAATGTCGCTCTGAAAATGAATAGACAGTTACGGCTGAGCAACCTTTTACTGTCTAAAAATTCCGCCCACTCGGAAAACCCAGCCGACCGGAGACTGGCCCTAAAATATGTCCGCTCAGAAAATTTTACTGAGTGGAAATCAGCCTGTGGGGTGCGCTGTGATTCAATGGTTTTATTTCTAGCCTAGTCGCTGTGTTGATTTGATAAAGGAAATGGTCGCTTCCAGAATTATTCTGTTCACAATCACATTTAAGTTTGGGCTACCGAACAGTAGTAATTCGCAAATCGTCTCACTATCCAAACTCCCAATATCAATGCCAGGAAGGTCCCCGAGCTGACCAAGGAGATCTCTACGCTGCAATTCAAAGAGAGGGCAATGCAGGAGAAAGTGCTCGTTATCTTCTTTACCTGTGCCACAAGCACAGATAGGGTCCAGACATTCAAAATTATGCCTAAACTTGTGCTCATTCAAGGCACTAAAATTCAAACGAAGCTTAGTCAGAAGTCTAATACCTGCTATATCGTGTATGTTATAAGTAGGCTTTTGAGCAGGTCTTATGATTCCCAGCAATTTATGCTTGAACTCAGCAATTGATGTAGAATTTCTTATATCAAGGGTGAGCGAGTTCCATTTAAAAAAAGTATTCTGGAAGTAGGTGTTTGAAAACCGGACAGTTCTACCTATGTTTTGTTCATACAGACGCGCACTTCTGAGATTATACATGACTTGACGCTCGGGTTGAATTTCAGCATACAAATACTCAGGATGATGTGAGTTCTTTAATTTGAAAAAATGACATAAGCGTCTATACCATCTTCTCTGATAGAGACTTTCCCAACCCAGTTCCTCATACAGCCTTTGCCTATTTGTACCTCTCCATGCACCAGTCACCGCCAAGGCAGCCAAATATTGAGTTTGTTCTAACTTACGCGTGAAGCTTTGGAGCATCTCAGGGTCGTGCCTGTGGTAGACAATGTCACCATAATCTAAGTGAGGTCTAACGTAAAGCTTGTACATCTGATTAAGAACATCCCTAGAAACATAATTAGAAATGTGTCGCATTAGTCCAATTCCTCGTCTTGCCTTTAAAATAGCTTCCTTGATATGACTCTGGAAATCCAGTTTGGAATCAAGAATCTTGCCAAGGTGCTTATGCTCGGCCTTTTCTGTAACCACATCGTTTCCTAACAGTAGGGGGGGATGAAAAGGTTTAACTCTTTTTGTGGAGAAGATGATTTCGACAGTTTTGTCAGCATTAAACTGCATTTTCCATTGCCATGCCCACAGATTAACTATCTCCAAATCACTGTTTAGCTCTTCAGCAGTTCTGGCTACATCATTTACAACAGAAAATAGAGATGTGTCATCAGCAAAAATCTTAACATCACTCTTCAAGTCATCAACAAGGTCATTTATATAGACAAGAAAGAACAAGGGACCTAAAACAGAACCTTGAGGTACTCCAGCAGAAATTGTTGCCCATTCAGAGTTTTTCCCATTTAACAGGACAGGTTGTTCACGGTTTGCAAGAAAATCGCGAATTAGTGCGAGGAGGCTTCCAGATATCCCACTGCACTCAAGTTTATACAGCAGGCCCTTGTGCCAAACTCTGTCAAAGGCCTTAGATAGGTCAAAAAAAACAGCCCTAGTTTCTTTACTTGGAACATCGTCAAAGGCGCAGTAGATTTTATGACTTATTGCCAACAGTTGGTTGACTGTCGAATCACCTGGACGGAAACCCGATTGATGTTGAGTTAACAAGCCGTTATCGCATAGGTGCTCATAAATATAATCATAGATCAATTTTTCAAACATTTTTCCAAATAATGGAAGCAAAGAAATTGGTCGATAGTTCTTTTTGCATTGTCGACTACCCTTTTTGTGCACAGGAACTATATTTGCTTTTTTCCATATTGAAGGGTACTTTCCTGTATCAAGGCATTTTTCAAAGATAAGGCACAAGGGCTCCACAATGGAACAGTCACAAATTTTTATCATTGATGCTGAGATATCATCACATCCATGAGCTTTATTAGCATTTAGGTTACGTATCAACTTAAGAACCTTATCCCTATCGATAGCAATGTTTTGTAGCATTTTGTTACAACGGGGTAGAAAATCAGGAAGGGTATTTCTCATAGAAAATCAAGAAAATCATTGACTTTTGTCTACATTCTGGCGTTGCTGCGGGGCAGCAGCCTTTCCTATATTCTCGCTGTTACGGAGGAGGTTATCTTTACAGATTTAACCTATATTCTGGCGTCGCTGAGGGGCAGCAGCCTTTGTCTACATTCTGGTTGCAATGGAGGAGCTCTCCTGACAGAGGTTGCTAATTTTGCCTATATTCTGGGGATTACGAGGGAGCGGTTCAAGCACGTGTTTTTGCTTAGGGCAATGTTTTAAAACACTGAATTTGATTTCTTTGGTAAATCAGCTTTTGTTGAAGGTAATTAAATAAATTTGGGCTCAAATGAAAGGTCTTGTTGTCTTCTACAACGTGGTAGCATCAGTTATTGAATTTGTTTGTTTACAAAGGAGAGATAAACACATTTGTCGATATTCTGGCTGTTGTCTATATTCTGTTGTCTATATTCTGGCTAGCGCTACCACCACCCCTCAATCTGACCAGTGCTCGTTGATTCATTGAGAAAGTCAGTGGTTGTTTCAAAACAAGGATTTTATCTCTGTAGTTAACCCTATAACTTGAATTGTAGCATTATACGCACTTATGCTTTGCATTTATGTCAGGAAACACAATTTGGACCATTAAGTAATGACCACGTAACTTTGACCAGCCATTCTGCTGAATTCGATATTATAGGTTTGAAAGGACTTTTATCACTTTTGAGAAGCAAAACGAATGATGGATACATATCATGGCCTGCAGCACTTCTGTTCCAAAGCATCTTGAATATGTTCAATATTTATCACAAATCTAATTCATGGCTACATGTTTCACTTTCAAACATCTTGGGCTAGGTACATTTTTTGATCAATTTCTTTGAATTTTAAAAGAATGGATGATACAAAATGCTCTGGTTTGGAGGCAGCCAATGATTGTGACATTTTTGCTTCACAAATGAGCAACTACTTGTCAGATTCACTCAAACTCAGTGTGTCAGACCATGAGTCTATTTTTTTATATATATATCTTCATCTAAAATTTACAATATACTAACAAACAATTTACATTACAAGACGATAGTGCAAGGAGCATGAAAAAACATTGCAACCCTGCACTATTACACTTAACATCACACTACGTCGTTACTCTACTCACTAATTGCATATTTACACTTAACATAAATACTACTTAACAAAGATACTAATACTAATACTAATACCAATACAAATGCTAAAGATACTAAGACAAATACAGGAAAATAATCTAACAGGAACTACACGAAGAAAAAAGAACCGCTACAGTGACCACTCCACACAACGAAACCGTCAGAGAACCCGTGAATGAATCTAAATCATCGTTAAACAAGGGGTCTGGAGAAACTGAGAATAGCCTGCAAGGGCTTATGTCCCTAGGAAGTAGGTGCTTAAAACGAGGGTCCACTGAACAGCGGATCCACTATGCGGAGAGGACACTGTACATATGTTAAAGAAAAGATGGCATTGGTTCAGTCAAAGCGTTCTGTTGCGCATATATAATTAATTGTAGCCTCAAGGACCATGGTATTTGACTTAAGTGGCAACCTTTCATCACCATAAAGAAGGATTTTGAGAAGCGCTTTATTAGAAAGGCTTGATAAGCCTTGAGGTTCTAATATAGGGTTAATGGTATCGAGAAGATCCTGTCTTTGCACATCGTAGCTATGGCAGAGCAGCAAAAAGTGTTCCGTATCCTCAATTCCATCGTTGATGGAGCACATTGGATTTACTGTGTCTTTAAAGTTGTGCTTAAATTTGTGAAGATTTAGTTTCAGTTTCAGTTTCAGTTTAAATTCACTACATACAATTTATATATAATACTAATACTACAATTAAACTAAGATGAAAAATAATAGAGAAAATTAATACATTGATACGGAAAATTAACACAGTATACAATACATAGGAACAGGATAAATTGTATGGAGCGAATTACTTAAAGGAGGAGCTCTCTCAATAGGTAAACTAATCGAGGAGAGAGCCCCCCCTGTCCTTCAATAAATTCAATTCATTTTGATTGGATTATAAAGTTTTAGGAAAGATTGAATGTGCCACAAGTCCCACTCCCCAACCCCGGAGAGAGCAAAAAGAAAAAGAGAAAAGAAAAGAAGAAAAACAACTTCTTCCCTTCCCTCCCATCCCTCTCCCCCCCCCCCCCCTGATCAGAGAAGGAGACATGGAGCAATTCAAAAAATATATATGGATTTGAATTTCATACAATAAGATGGAAATTGTGCAGGTATCAAAAATAGCTCTGAATCAATGATTGACCTTGTTTAGTAAGAAAATTTTCAGTTGCTTTTTAAATGATATTTTTGATGGAGCATTCCGCAGTTCCACAGGTAATGAATTCCAAAGTTTAGCACCAAGATATCGAATTGACTTTAGACCATATTGAAGACTGTTTATTCGAGATGTGTATGAATCACCGTGACTGGCCTGTCTTGTGTAATACTGATGAACAGATGAACTGAAAAGGAAGAAGTTATGAAAGCAACAAGGTGACGTTTTATTAACTGACTCAAAGACAAAGATTAAAAAGTCTGAGTTCAAAGATTTCAGAATGTTTGAGAAGTTTAAGATCTTTAAAAATTGGAAGAGAGGGTGACAAGCGAGGCTGAAATGAGATAGCTCTGACTACTTTTTTCTGTAATTTAAAAATTGGATCAACGTATGATGCATATGTTTGACCCCAAACAATAAGACCATATTGTAAAAAGGACAGAAACAAAGCATTGTACAAGCAAAGTAAAACATCTAATGGAAGTAATTTTCTTATTTTGAAAAAGATTCCACATTTTCAAGCTAATTTTTTAGAAAGTTCACTGAGATGGTATTTCCAACTTAATTGTTCATCGAGGAGGAGTCCTAAGAATTTAACAAACTTAACCCTTTTAATATGTTTCTTCCCTATTTTTATTGTAGAATCAGAAGAAATATTCCTAGAAGAGGAATGAAAAATAATATAGTTGGTCTTATTAATGTTTAATGGTAATCTATTAGCATCAAGCCATCTCTTTATAGCTCTAAGTTCTTTGTTAGCAATTTTCAATAAATTAGGTAAATCTTTGGATTCGCAGTAGATGTTTGTATCATCAGCAAAGAGATAGAATTTCAGTTTCTTATAAGCATTTGGTAGATCATTGATGTAGATAAGAAAAAGTAATGGGCCCAGTACAGAACCTTGTGGTACACCACAAGTAATTGAAAGTAGGTTGGAATCACTTCCATTGACAGAAACATATTGCTTTCTGTCAGATAAATAAGATCTAAACCACTCAAGGGCACAACCACGCACACCATAGTGCTCCAATTTAGATAATAAAACTTTGTGATTAACAGTATCAAAAGCCTTCTGTAGATCAATGAAGATACCACAACCAAATCTTTTATTGTCAAGTGTGTTTCTCACAGCTTCTGTCAAACTTACTAGGGCATGATCAATGGAATGGTTTTCTTGAAATCCAAATTGTAAAGAATAAAGAGTATTATTTAGTTCAAGGAATTTATACAGTCGTCTGTACATTAACTTCTCAAATACCTTACTGAAGATGGGTAAGAGAGAAATTGGCCTATAGTTAGATGGTAGCTCAGGATTCCCTTTTTTGAAAAGAGTTATCACCTTAGCTATCTTAGCTATTTAGTTTACTTAGACCTACACGAAGTTGTGTTAGAATTGCCAAGCCTTTCGGGTCGTGAATGCTGTAGACTGGTTGGGTTAGGGGACGAATAAGTGAAAAAAGCTTCTTTTTAAACATTTCCAGAGTTTGCAATTGTCTTATCTCCGAGTCAAGCTTATTCCATTCCGAAAGACAGTTTGGGTAGAAGCTTGCACCAAAGCTCATCGTTCTTGCACATATTTGCCCGATTATAGCTGGTCTACGAAGGCGATAGTTAGATTGTGGAAGCGGTGGAATAGGCTGCCTTGTATACTCCGGTGTTAGGTTGTTAACAATCTTGAAAAATAGAGCAAGACGCCTGCTCCAACGTCTGAGATTAAGCGATTCCCATCCAAGCTTGTCATACAGTTTCTCCCTGGATGTACCTTTCCAAGCACCAGTTACTGCTAATGCAGCAGAGTATTGAACAGATTCAAGTTTTTCCTTTATATGATTCAGTTTCAAACTTTCACTGTAGTCGCCGTTAGTGGCAGGTATGTGATAGATAACGTCACTGTAGTCCAGATGCAGCCTTACGTATAGCTTATAAAGCTCAGTAAGGGTCTGTCGAGGTAAATACTTTGAAAGATATTTAATCATTCCTATTCCTCGTCTAGATTTGGAGATAGCTGACTTGATATGACTATTGAAAGTTAACTTCGAATCAAGAACTAGACCTAGATGTTTGTGCTCATCAACTTTTAAAACTGGCGTATCATTGAATAGGATAGGTGGATGGTCAATCGGTTTCCTTTTCCTTGAAAATCTGCTATAACTAAGCGGTGAGCGGTGAGATCAAACGAAAAACGCTAATCCATACGTCACTGAGATCTCCTTCTTCCCATCCGGGTAGCCCGTGCATTTATGCGTCAAAAAATCAGCGAAAATACCTAAGTTCCACAAGTCGGCTTCTTTTCACCCAAAAACGCCAGGCGGAGAGGCCAGGAGCGAAAAAGCCTGCTTGTGGTTTCACTTGAATATCTGCAGAGCTAGCCCTGTGGACAAAATCCCTTGCCCTGTGGAAACCGCATCGTCCGCAACGAGTCTTAAGAGTGAACAATCTTCGTTTTGCAAAAAACTTCGTTCTTCGTGTCCTTGAGAACATAGATTGTTTTGAACAAGAGAACGTTATTGTAGCAAGATCAACTATCAACAGGCTTGTGAAAACAGAACGGATTTCCGTCCATTGGTCGAGAAACTAGACTGACCCAAAGCATGCTTGCCAACTCTTTCAGTGAGAGAAACTATCCTCATAACTGTTTACTTTCACCGTTTTTAAAGATTTAAGTTTACTTGAAATCTATAGATAACAACGAAGAATTTACCTGTACTATTACTCTGCGTGCTGCTGAAATCCCAGTTCGAAAATGTAAACCAAACAGCTTTTACTGGGCCTTTTCTATGTTGCTATAGTTAGAAATTACACGACGGAGTGTAAAAATCGTTTTGGTCTCTGTGACTTTTGCTCTCTATTACATTAGTTGGATGGATATTTCAATACGTTCATTTTAGGCTGCTCGGCAGTCGGCACCGAGAAAGTGATGCGCGAAGCGCGCCACTTGATGAGTGAACGATTAATCATGAAGTCAAAGAATCGTATAAAAGAGAACAGTGGAACACCGGACAGTAAATAAGAAAAGTAACATTAAGATTATCGCAGAAAACCACTTCTCTCAAAGCCACCCTGTTCACTTTCCAATTAAATACTGTACAAGTTTTCAGTGCAAGGAATACTGTACAAGTTTTCAGTGCAAGGTATCTACCCGGAGGGGAGGGGGGGGGGGTAACATCTGAAGTCGAAACCCGAAGTTAGATTTGAATGGACACAAATTAGCATACCTTGAGAAAATTAGGTTAAAAAAAGCTAATTAGACTAGCCATAGTTGAAGGGGGAAATAAAAGAACCTTCATTGGGAAGAAATTTGAGAATGCAATTTTTTTTTGCATGGGTAAATACTGAAGTGACCAATATGCACCATAGACAGAATCGGCTAAGGTTTGTCTACACCCATTTCAAGTCATGTGATGAATCTCTTGATAAAACTTCTTTTGATTTCTCTGACATATTTCGTACCATGCAAAGTTGTGCCATGAATGCAAAAAGTAGAATAATACTAAAACTTCCCAATGCTATGGTCACATGACTTGAAATGAATAAAACAAACCTTAGCCAATTAGGTCTATTCCGAAAGAATTTCTGTGCACGTTAATCTTCAAGACGCTTTATAATTAAATATCGTTTTGGTCACTATGACTTTTGGTCTGTATCACATCAGCTGGATGAATATTTCAATGCTTTCATTTTAGCCCGCTCGGCACTGAGGAAGTGGCGCAAAAAGCGCGCTACTTGATCGGTGATAGCCGCCGAAGGTGCCAAGCCCTCCGCAGGAGCTAGGAATTGCAAACCCGCCCGCAGCGCGGGTTTGGATTCCTAGTGTTATTTCAACCGCTTGTTTGGCTGGGTCTGGATTGAAAGACATCCTCCATTTGTTTGCCCATTGGCTAATGAGATTCAAATCATGGTTCAAATCACTCACGGCAGACACAGGGTCACGAACAACGGTGAAAAGCGATGTATCATCTGCAAAAAGTTTTACGTTACATATCAGATTATCTGTTAGGTCGTTAATATAAACTAGAAAGAAAGGAGGCCCTAATATAGAGCCTTGGGGAACACCAGCAGAGACTTTTCCCCAATCAGACGTTTTGCCATTCAACACCGTACGTTGTTTTCTGTCTGCAAGAAAATTTTGAATCAAGGACAGTAATTGACCAGAGATACCACAGCGACGTAATTTGAAAATAAGACCTTTGTGCCACACTCTATGAAATGCTTTAGATATATCAAGGTACACTGATCTTACGTCGAGTGTTGGATTACAGTCAAGAGCTTTAGATATGGTATGTGCTATTGATAACAACTGATTAATGGTCGAATCACCCGGGCGAAATCCTGACTGATTAGGGTTGAGCAAATTGTTTGAATTCAAATGCTCGTAGACAGTATCAAAAATTAACTTTTCTAAAATTTTCCCAAACAGTGGAAGCAATGAAATTGGACGGTAATTTTCCTTCAAATTTTTGCTGTTCTTTTTATGCACAGGTACAACATTTGCTCTTTTCCAAGTTTCAGGGCAGATACCATGGACTAAACAAGCTTCAAATATTAGCTTCAGAGGCACAACTAGAGTCCAATCGCATATTTTTATCATTCGACCTGATATTTCATCCCAGCCATGAGCCTTGTTTGGATTCAGTTATCGAATTATCTTTAATATTTTCTCATCGGAAATGTGAAAATCTGTAAGTGGTGGTCCATTTGGCTGAGGGTCAGAGGGAATTTCACTTGCAGTATCCAAGGTTGTACACTGGAGTACAAAATAATCATTAAAGATTTGTGCCTTGGCAGAAAAATCCAAGACAAGTATATCATTTTCTAACAGTGGGGGAATTATTGGTATTTTAGCTTTGTTCAAGATCTTATTGATCAGAGACCAGTAAGTTTTTCTCCAGCATTAGGATTCGACAGGGTGCACCCTATGTTCATCAAATACCTCCGCTTTGCATCCTTAATAAGCTTGGACCCTCGGGATATCATATTCTGTATACCCTCTAACTTATCTGGTGGCTGACCATTTTTTACGAAATTTTTGTATGCTAGATTCTTTTTGCAAATAAAATTTTTGATAGGCTGGGTTATCCAAGGAGACTGCTGAGGCCTAACTGTGATAATTTTATTAGGTATGAAATTTGAAAAAATATTCAAAAGAACTTCATTTAGCTTTACCACTTTCAAGTTTGGGCAAGCAATTCCACCGAGAGTTTCATGCCAAGGAAACTTGTCTATGCTTTTCCTTATTGAATCTACATCAGCTTTGTTGTAAGACCAGACTTTTCGCTTGAATGGCGGAAGGGTTGAGTTGTCTACTGTCAGCTTACCCCAAATGACTTGATGATGGCATAGTTCATGAAGCGAAGGATGAACTCCAGAATCGATAAAAAGATTGGGCTGATCCGTTGATATCAAATCGATACATGATCTGGAATCACCCATAAAATGAGTTGGTTCAGAAATTAGTTGTTGAAGCCCAAGATCCGCGATAAAAGGCTCGAGGGATTTTCCTGCGTCATTTTCTAAGTCATTTTCCCACCACTGCGGGGAGCGAGCATTAAAATCTCCAGTAATGATGACACAATAAGGATTCTCAGCAGCCATCTTGGATAACATTAGCTCAAAATTTTCCATAAAATTAACCAACTCAGTTGCACTCTGACTGGGACTTCTACAGATGGTGGCAAAAAAGTACTTTTTCCGGTTTTCTACAGATGGTGGCAAAAAAGTACTTTTTCCGGTTTAGTTGAATTTCACAGACAATGCATTCAGAAAGTGTGACGATGTCAGGTCTATTTGTAGCTGGAAAAGAATCTTTGATATACAGCGCAACACCTCCCCGTTTTACACTTAGTGGATGATTTTCTTTAATGAACGTATAACCATCTAGCACCAGATTATCGTCTTCAACGGTGCTATCAAGATGAGTCTCAACGATTCCTATAAGGTCATAACTATAGATTGAGTTATACGCCTCAATTTGAGATAGTCTGGTGAAATCATGTGCAGTGATGCTATTTAGGTTCCAAGTACAAAAATTAAAAGTATTTATTTCGACGTCACTGCTTAGTAATATGGTCCTGTACGTGATCCATTGCATATGCAACATGTAGTACAAAACAAACGAAGCATAGGGGTATCCGAAAACATGAGGTAGGCGATTGACTATCAAGCATTTGGATGCTGCAGGTATAATTAAGTGAAGCCTTTTGGTCAACTCGAGCACTGTGTAAAGCGTTAATTTTGCATATGCGTATAGTCTAGCAAATACATGCAAGAAACTGGAAGAGGGGTAACATGTGTACTCAGCACAGACTTGGATGATAATGGAAAGGGGTAACAGCAGAACTGACACCATTATGAAAAAGCAGCAAAAGAAGTAGAACCTTAGGACCGTTAAAACCATCAAGAGGAATGAAAATTTGCGCATTTGTCTAGTTGCGAAGGAGGACAAATGGAACGTACCGATTGCTGCCCGCCATTGACTTAAATCAACCTGCATCATCAAATACGGATCCTCTCATACATAAATAGCTACATAAACATTTTCTAACGCTGGAAAACCGATTCATGAACCAAGCCGGGGGAGCATTTGACACAGAACGAGTACTAAAAGGAATAACGAGCGATACAAATAAACATGAAAACACAAAGTTATCACACTTCCAAGCACAACGTAGACTTTGCATCTTCCACCTCGTTTGTGCGTGATACGGGTATTTGTTCTATTGTAAGAGCATGGTGTTTTTCTAATTTGTCGAATTTCTGCTCTATAGATTTAGATTTAAGGATGCTATTTTGAATCCTCAGGGGAGAAAAAAACATTTTGGTGGCCCGAGAAAATGTTTGAAAGCAAAGGACTTGAGATTTACGATACTTTTGGAAAATGAAAGTTTAGAAGGAAAACTTGCACGGAAAAACTGTTCAGCTCAATGCCCAGGAGAGTATTGATTCGTCTTGTTTTGAATATCAAAAGCCTCAAGGTGAAGCCTAGCTCTCAGGGCGTACCTCCATGAGTCTATTCTATTGAAAATCTTAAAAATGGAAAAATTAGATTCATGGTTGCTCCACAGCAGCCACTCAAACAGCGCACATGTTTTTTTGGGACACAGACAAAGCTGGCTGATGCTTGTTTACACCCAATTCAAATAACATGATCAATTTCTTAATTAATGAAACAACTTTTGAATTCTTTAAAGTTTCTTGTGTTATAAAACTTTGAGCTAACAAATGCAAAAAGCATTAAGACAAAAAGAGCATGGCCATATGACTTGAAATGGGTGAAGAAAAGGTTGGCCAACTTTGTCTATTACTTTTGGGTCACTCAGCATAGATCACTTTGAGAGCAATCCACTTTTGATTCTTATGGGTACATTTGATAATTGTGAAAACTTTTCACTCTGGCCATCTTGTTAACACTTTAGACATATATACTGTAATCATTGATTTTGTTCAGTCTCATAAATGCTACAGATCAAGCATTGTTTTGTTACGTTTTGCACAGATTAAAGTTTTGTTTCATCAAAGTTTGTTTTTAACCCTATTTTGGTTGGGGGAGGCAAATTTGCCCCCCCCCCTAGTAGATTTTTTTGAATAACTCTGCGAGGAAGAATTTTATAGCCATGAAACTTCTTGACTTTTTGCAACTACTTATTGTGCAACTTCTCAAAAAGTTTCATTGAAATATTTTGAAAAATGAGGGGGCGGGAGACAATTTTCTGGGACTGACCCAGGAAAAATCGCAAATTCTCAAATCTCAATTATTGCGGAAAAAGGAGTAGAAGTGGATTAGTTTGCAAATTTCTCTTGTAATGTTGTGTTATTTGATGCATTCTATCATAAATATCATGTTTGGATGGAAAATATGCTCCAAACTTAAATTTTTCTCGATTTTCCTGATATTGACCAATTTTGGTGCTTTTCTTGACCACACAAAGGAAAATGCCGACGTAAGCAAAAATGGTGGCTATTTTAGGTTAATTTTTATGTTTACAGAAAGTACATGCCTGAGGCTTTTAGCACACCAAATTTGGTCGCTCTACCTATTACCAGTCAAGAGTTAGGTAGGGGGCTTCTTTGCCCCCCCAACCAAAATAGTACTATCAAATAGCCCAACCACTATAGGGTTAAAAAGATAAATGCATTTGAAGCATCTCTTGGCTCTATATCTTGCAGATTGGGAATAATTCGTTCACATTCTTCACGGAAGGGTGGGTACAAGTAATCATCAGTCCCTTCATGTACATTAGAAAGTTCAGCAACTTCATCCAGGTGACCTGCTTCAAGCTGCGATCCACATTTGGTACCCCCATATTTCTCAGGAGAACAGTATATGTGATCAGGGATACCATCAGGCAATTCCGTCTTTGCTTGTCTTCTGCCTCTGTGGCTGTTCCAGATGGTGTTTTTGAAAATATTCAATTCTTTTCGAATCAGCGGTTAGTGGCGGAGCCACGGGGGGGGGGGGGGTATGGGGGGGTAAATACCCCCCCACTTTTTTGAAAATATGGTAATTCAGATTCGTTCAAAAACGTCATAAAAATCTTAGGGTAGGGGTAGGTCCTCAGCTTTTAATCTCGCTTTCTTAATCAACTACTGCCACAACGTGATTTGATCGAACAAGATACGAACTCATTTCTCTGAAATATTTTTCTGTGTTTGTCCTCTTACCTGCTCCCGTTCCTGTCTTTTGCGGTTTACTGTTTTTAGCTTAATTATTGCATTCTGTGGATTGTTGTCATCTCCTTGACTTACGTAAGTATTAGGTGTGGCTTCTGACAAGGATACCAAAAGCAGCCTACGCAAACGAAACTCGTAGTGCTTTGCAATCAATTTAGATTTCTCGACTCCTCTTTTTCCTTATTCACATATCGTGCTCGTGAAAGATGGCTTCAAAGTTTGCTCGAGATCCTTTTAATGAAAATATTGTAAATATCGATAATGTCCTACGTTTAGGCCCGGTTAGACCAGTTGTCGACTTTCCACGATCTAAATTCGGTGCAAGTGATTACAGATTTCAAGAAAGCTGGTATTCAAAGCATGATTGGATTAAATACTCATGTGAAAAAGATGCTGCATTTTGTTTTCACTGTCGCCTTTTTGGTACCAGTGGTAAGTTACTTTTGCGTATATCCCGTTTTGGCTTTAACTGTAATTATTGTCAGAATCTTACTTTTCCTTCGTAATTTTAAAGCCACTGGTAACAAATATCGAGATGTCTGCTGATTTATCGCGGAAGAAAGATCCCAAAATCAGCACTTACAGAGCAATAATCAAAAAAGGAATGAAAAATAGCAAAATTGAAACCTATTTTGGATTGCCATGCGTTGTTGCCAATGAGATCTCATTATTTGATTTTGCTGAAGAAATGCAGACTATCAAGGAAAGGAAACTGTGGCCAAAGATATCAGTTTGACAAGGTTGTGCCTACCTGTTAGACCTGCGTAATGATAGGTACCTAAATAAACCACCTTTGCAGTTGTAGCAGTCGGTTAATTGTAGATTTCTCGTTCTTTTCAGTTGGCTGTGCTGACGATGCCTTTGTCAAAGGGGGATTTAGAAACTGGAGAAAAGCAACCGGAAAAACAGGTAGATTTGAGAAACATGTGAATTCAAGGATGCACCAGTTGAGCAGAGAGAAAGCAATATTCCGTAAGTCTCAAATACCAGTTAATGTTCAGTTATCGGAAGCTGAGGCCGTTCTCGCATCAAAGAGACAGCAGGAAAGAGAGTCAAACAGACATGTTGTTCAAATCATTTTTGACGTGGTACGCCATCTTGCTTTACAAAATGAGGCATTCCGTGGTCATGACGAATCTTCTTCATCCCTGTATCAAGGCAAGTTTCTGGAAGAGATCAAGTTTCTTGCCAAGTACCATCAGCCCTTGCAAAAATGGCTCGATAATCACCCAGAAAATGTTTCTTGGCTTGGGCACGACATTCAGAATGAAATGTTGGAAATCATTTCAACAGCAACAATGGATACGATAAAGGAACAAATTATGGCCAGTGAATTCTACTCTGTGGAATGCGACGAAGTTACAAGCCATAAGACTGCATATATGTCCATTGTTATTAGGTACGTTTATGAGAATGCAATAAACGAGCGATTGGTTGCGTTGAAGCACGTAGAAAGCATAAAAGGAAAGTTTCTTTCTGATGTGTTAGTTGAAGAGTTAAAGAAAATGTCTATTCCATTAAAGAAAATGGTGGGGAAAGGATTAGATGGCGAAAGTAACATGTCAGGAAAGGACAACGGTATGCAGCAAAAACTGACAGAAGCAGGGGCTATTCTCTCCTTATATTTTCATTGTTTTGCCCACAAACTCAACCTTGTCCTTGCAAAAGCGTCAGAAACATTGCAACCTGTGCAAGATGTTTTTAACACAATTGGTGCGATCTACAAAGAATTGGAGGGCTCCCCCAAAAGGGAAGAGGTGTATAAAAGCTACCTGAAGACATACAAGATTATTGAAGGAAGAACGGCTCTTCGATCAGTGTCAGACATACACTGGACAGCAAGAGAAGACAACTTAGCAGCAACTCACAATGCGCTACAGGCAATAATGGTGACTGTCCAAGAGCTAAAGGGTGGTGACAGTGCATGCTTGGGGCTGCTGAAACGAATAAATTCATTTCAGTTTGTTTTGAAGCTGGTTATCTTGAAAGATGTTTTCATGCTCACAAGATATGCCTCTGAGTATTTACAACGAGAAGATATGGATATGGTCACGGCAGTAGACGCAATGCAGACACTCACAACTCACCTCAAAGAATTCAGAAATGAGGAGAAGCTTGCAGAATTCGTCGAAAAAGCAAAGGAAAAGGCCGTCAGCTGCGGAATTCATGAAGAATTTGATGCCCAAAGAAAAAGGAAGCGTTCTGTTCCTACCAGATTAGCAGACGGACAAACAGTAATTGATGCAGCCTTCAGCCACAGTATTCCTACTCAAAATCAAGAAGAAAACACAGTAGCAATTGATGTTTTTAGGCGTGAATTCTATTTCCCATTTTTGGATCTCCTGTTAAGCGAGTTGCAGAAACGTTTTTCATCAGAAGCATGTGAGGTTATGGTTCAGCTCTCTGCGTTCAATCCATACAAATGGAACAACGACAGCTGAGATAAGTTGACGAAATACGCACAAAGGTATGGCATATCGGAGGAGAGCCTTCATCAGGAGCATTCGTTATTTGGAAATTCAGGCTTTTTCCAGTCACTGTTAAGAGAGATGGATGAAAGAAAGAAGAAAGGATGGAAAACTCCATTTCTTCCTTTGATCTTGAAGAAGTTTAAAGATAGCGATTTGGACAATCTCTATCCAAGTCTGCACAAAGCTCTGAAGATAGCAGCTTGCATTCCTGTCACAATTGCATCGTGCGAGTGATCGCATAGCAAAGTGAAGCTGATAAATACGTACTTGCGTGCAAAAATGAGAGAAGACCGCCTTGAGCAGTTGGTGGTTATTAGCAGTGAGAGAGATATCGCTAGTTTGGTAGAACTTACATCCCTACAAGAAACATTTGCTATTAAACCGAGAAAAGTTCCCCTTTGAGCATTATTAACGTTGCAGGCTGACTTCTTTTAGCATGCATGCTTTCGCACTTGTGTTCAAGATCAATTATATATTTCATATTCTTACATGATTCATTAAAAAATTTTACAAGTTGTGATACTCGTTGTTATACAGTTCAAAACCCTGTATTAAGGTTTCTCGTAAACATAAATGATTTCATCTGTCGTTTTTTATCCAATAAGGACGTACTTTTATATTCAAAAGGGCGTATTTCTGTATTCAAAAGGGGCGTTTCCCAAAGTTCTAAAGGGCGTGGTCTCAAAAAATTTTCCGGACCCCCATCATTCCCGCTGCCGCTGTCAGCGGTATGTAGATAAATGCAAGCATTGACCTGGGGAAATAAACACCAATTTTCTTTCATTCAGGCTGGTTTCATGTAAATTTTTCCATGCAATAGATCTTTCATTATGAAAACTCAAACACCATAATATCAGTGGCGTACACATAAGGGGCATAGGGGTAAAATCTCCTCCAATGTCGGTTAGAACAAAGATCTTTTGTTTGAAAACAATAGAAATAAACAATACTTTTTACTGAAACAATAACCCCCTAATGTTTGGCATTGTGAGCATGAAATAAAATTCCAGCTCTTGGATGTTAAATTTGACATTCAAATTATATGATGCAGTTTATTACGTTTTCTGATAATAATACCAGTTTAGGTTTAAAAAAATCCTTTCTAAATATGATACTGTATATGTTAAAAAGACCTCATAGACTGGGATTTTTCCAAGCTTATTGATTTATTCATTCTATCTGTGGAAATTATCTTGTCTCTTTATTATGGAAGGATCACAGCTTTGAGCTCTTGTAACTAAACCAGCATATAAGTGATTCATGCTAGACTCCCGAAACTGGAACATAAAACTACTTCATGGTCCACCTAATCTGAAAGCCCCTTGGAGGGCCCCTTGAAGATCAACTAGTTGAACGGCTACCCTCCTTGTATGTAAATGAAATGAAAAATGAAATATATGTAAATGAAATAGCACAATTTCAAGGCTAAGTGCTGAAAAGCTGAATTGATTAAAATTGCATCAAGATGAATACCTGTCATTTTCATTTGAAGGGTCATATTGACCATCTTCTAACAGTTTATTTAATTGGGCCTTGAAGTACCTTTCCATGCGTTCTAATAATTCTCTCCACCAACGCTCAATCTTTTTTTGTGTAGAGGGTCCATACAAAACAGTTTCTGATGCATCTCTTATGTCATTTGCTCTTTCTTGTAAATAACAATGCATGGCAGTCATGATCCCAGTCTCAGTTCCCTTATCTACACGCAACCTTGTTGGTAGCACTGTAAATGGAGAGTTGAATGAGGGAGTCAAAAACCTGCTACTGTATAAATTAGTCCTTCATTTCATCCATTCTATCCATGAGAAGCAAAGAAATTCAACTTTGAGATCACTGAAATTCAAGGAAACTTTGTTGGGAAATAGGAAGCAGTGTTTTCAAGTTCTTAAGAGTTGTTGTTTGAAATATTTTATCTTCCACAAGGCTTAAGAATTCTTATCATGTTGATGTGTGCAACACGATGTGCTCTATGGTACCAAATGCATTCAAGTACCTGTTCAACAAAGTATTCAGTATTGTATATATCTTTAATAGAATGAAAGAATTTAATAACATGTGATACACAACCAGATGAAAAATCAACAAACCTTTGTTTTCATAGAGGTAGTCAAAGTAAAATCTTCCAATGACCTCTGGTTTGTCACTAGCGTTTCAAATTCTTAGGATGGTAATCTTTCCACTGAAAGTATCCTGGCCCCCGTAGGTGCGGGGGGGGGGGGGGAAACATAGACATCTGGAAGTCACACAGTTTATCATGACCATCTAAAGACATAGTATGGTCTGGTCCCTGTGAAAAAATGAAAGAGGAATTTTATTTTATCATTTCTGTTGAAAAGCAATCCCTTATCACTAATATGTGATTATTGTACCTGACTCATTTTGTTATCTCTTTTTAAGGGACCATCTACCACAGGTTACAGCGTATGGTAGTAGTAAAATTGTGATAGTATGCCCTTTTGTCTTTCCTATTATCGTTCTCTGAGTTATGACGCCCGTCGGCATCATAACTCAGAGAATGACAATAGGAAAGAAAGAAAGGGTATACTATAACAACCTTTTATTCTACAACTATCATACGCCGTAACCTGTGCATCAACTTGTGACCTTCACATTTTTAACGGCATTTGGCCGTTAAGATTGTGACCCCACCCCTTCTCTGTTAACAGCCTTTTACCAAAAGTGTTTCCGATTAGCCTAAAATTATTGGCCTAAGTAAGACTTTGGGAGCTGCAAATAGATGCCTTATGGAACTGGCTGGACTTCAACCACAGATAGGCCATATCTGGATGTATAGTGAAACTTAAGTGAAACTTATTCTACATTCTATAGACCCCTTCCATTCCAAGATAGGGGAAATTTGCATTTAGGTGTCATGGCCGCCAGATCCAATACGCGCACGCTTTGCCGCGAATTTGCATGAGGTTAGAAATCTTCGAAAAAGGGTAGAAACATCAAGGCATCGATTGCAAAATAAAGTAAAATGACCAGGAATATGCAGTCAATATTGTTTAAAAATGATGAAAGTATCAAGACCTAATGGGATTGTCACAGAAAACTGTTGGGTTTTAAATCTGAGTGAATGTCTTTAGAGGAGAAAATGAAGTTAGGCCCATGTGTGATGAACAAAGGCAAGTACAATAATTCATGAAGTTAAGTCAAATGCGAGTCTTGCCGCACAACTTCCTTCATATGGGTTTGTAAAGGGAATTCTGGGCTTTCATCTGATGTATAGGGGTACTTTGGCAAAATTGCGGTTCATTAGTTACAAGGATTTGAAAATTGTGCTTTTTGAGAATTCTCCAAGAATGCTAAGAATTTCCTATTTCCAGACCCCTTTGAGAACTAGCTGAAAAATAATTTTTTAGTGCAGAAAATAGGCTTGCTGCACAACTTCCTTTACGTGGGTTTGTAGAGGAAATCCTGGGCTTTCATCCGATATATAGGGGTACTTTGGCAAAATTGCGGTTCATTAGTTACAATGATTTGAAAATTGTGCTTTTTGAGAATTCTCCAAAAATTTCATGTTTTACACCCGATTGAAAAGTATCTGAAAAATGAAATTTAAGTTAAGAGGAATCCAGGGTAAGCATAGGTGGATCTGGCAACTCCTGGTCAGATCCTTCCTGTCAGATATCAGTAATTCCTAAATGGTTCCTTGTGAATTGAGGCTTACAGTTTTTGCATCATTTTGTATCAGGTTTTGCATTACTGCAAGGCTAATAATGTGTACTTGATTCTTTAAAAATCAGGCTTAGTTGTGAAAAAAGGATGTTGGTTGAATTACCATGTTTCACCATGTTTTGACAATAAAATGACCAGGTTTTGATCATGTTTGGGTTTGAAATTTGTAGTTGACCCATTGTCAAGACATGATCAAATATTTTGATGGTAGGCTATCCATCCATGGAATGATTTTGCTGCTACAGTATATGGAGCATAAATGACAAAGTATGATCAACAATTTCAACATGAGCATGCTGAATGACAATCAGTCACATAAAACTAATAAACTGCAAAATAAAAATAGAAAATGTTAAAAAATTTTGACCTGAAAAATATGAATTGAATTCTGCCCTGCTTGAGGAAAGATGACCATAAACATTAGGTGGTCAACCTACTGTACTGATTACACGGCAAACGTGGCCAGTACATTTGACCATGTCCAGACATGATTTAATGCATTATTGTGTTGCTATTTGAGCAACAGGTGTGACAAAATGAACTTTATGTTTTCAGAATAAAAAATCCAACTTTCTAATTTTAATTCCATTATATCATCTTTTGAAATCAACAATTATCTACAATGGTACTACAAAGCCAGGTGCTACAAACATGCCTGATCGTAAATGCTAAGACATGACATGACACATATCTTGATATGAAATTATACAATATTTAAAACTGGAAGTTAAAACTGAAGATCATCAAGCAATGTGTATAACACTGGAAATCATAATGATTTGAAACTGCCAGCAGAATCAACTTTAGCCCTAGTATACTTTAGATGTTCCTATTTTCATTGTTTCATGACAGTAGTGGTGCCAGCTCCGAAAAATCCAAAAGAAGTAGGGGGGGGGGGATTTTGACATAATTGATCAGTCTAAAGGTGGACCCAACTTGTCAATATGGAATTTTTCTTTGAAAATTTTTGCCAAACTTTGGGATCTGGGAGGATAAGTCCCCTAATCCCCCTTCCATGGTGCCACCACTGTACGTGGTAGGTTTTACACATGGAGGTACTGTACATGACTTGTGGATGGGCAGGGATAAGCCACCCCAAAGCTACTCACATCTAACTGCCAAAATGGGCCTTTGTGCCCCCTTTTATAAAATTTTGGTGGAAACCATTTGAAGTTAGTTTTTCAGTTTTGGCCCAACCCATCCATCTCTATGGACACTCTGCCAAACAGGACCCTTGATTTCAAAATGTTTGACCCAAATGCCACCCATATGGGTTTACTTGCCCATAAAGGCCAATTTCCAGTCAGCGGGATTTTCCGAGCGGGCGGAATTTTAGACAATAAAAAGTTGCTCAGCCGTAACTATCCATTCAATTTCAGAGCGACATTTTCTCTCGCAAACAAAAGAATTTCCGCCCGCTCGGAAAATTCCACTGACTGGAAATTAGCCTTAACGTCTACATATCATACTGTATATATCCCCAGAGCCTTTGCTTTACTGGCTGACATCATTGTGGAAGGGACCTCGTGCACAAGTGATGGATAGATTACATCATGAGTTACAGCAATGTCCACAGACTCGATTGTTAATCTGTGCAATAGGTAGGAGAACCTCCTTGTTGGACATGGACCATCAATGGACATCTTCTCAGAATAATCACAACTGGTCCTGGAAAACTGAAAAAAGGAACTTTCAAATTAACAACTAGCTCTGAATTAAGGAGACGGTAAGGAAAACAGTGGGCACAAAATTCTTAAATTTATCAGAAATTTTCTTCAGTTTCTGTGATGGTTCTTCATGTTTCATCCATTGGTGTGGGATCTCCTGTCCTTTGCAAACACTGTCAGGGGCCAACAACATCTAGATTTTGTTTTATACCCACCTCCCCCCTCCCCTCCATCATTACTGCCCAACTAAACATTGCCCCAAAACAATGGTCATTTGTTTTGAGACCTTGCTAGTGTTCCTTTCATTTCAAGCATCCTTCTTTTCTTGAATTGACTGGAGTGACAGTTAATAATACCACTTGAATAGCTCTTGAATATGCATTCTGGCCTAAAGATCTACTGTACCTTTGAAGAATCACATTCAGCTTGCTTTCTCAAAAAATAATTTTACTTTTGGGGCTAAAACAGCTGCAAAGTCAAAGATCAAGACTAAAACGGGCCTAACTAAAAAATAAGCACAAACGTCAACAAGAGGCCTAAATAAAAGTAGGCCATCGATGTTTGGCACTCCTTCATAATAACAAGCACCGAGAGTAACGTTGATTTAATAATCACATGAGAATATCAGTTAACGACAGAAGTATGCTGGGTAGACCAACCTTTGCTAGATTTGTTTTCCTGTCTTTGCTGCCACTGAACTTCCATTCCCTCATTCGAATTTCACCTTGTACCCATGTGGGATTCCTGCGCATGTGCAACGCAAATTTCCCCTATCTTTTCCGTCGTTTTTTAAAATCGATTGGAAAGAAAAATTAAAAGTTAAATTTTTCAAAATGTTTTGAATGTGAAATTTAATTGAAAATGTAAGAAATTAGGTCAGAGAAAAATAATAAGAAAAAGTAATAGGAAAATGGCAAATAATGTGAGTAGAAAAAAATGAAATAAGAAAATAAAAAATTGATCAAAACAAAAGTTTAAGTGAAAAGTTATGGAAAGAATACAAAAAGTATAAAAAATGAAACTAGAATAAAAGGAAAAGAAATGAAAACAAAACTTTTAAAAATAAAATGGAGAAGAATTTCATTTTGATCATCAGTTTGATCATCAATGACCTAGTGTGGTGAACTGGACTTTTCTAGTACTTTCCTTTTGCTGAATAATGCTTACTAGTAGAATAATAAGAACTGTGTAGAGAAGTTTCTAGGGTGAACATTACGTAAACTGCCTTATCATGCTTGCCTAAAATACTATATTTGGAATCCTGTGTCACTATATTCTAGAACTTTCATGTAGAACGCTATATAAGGGGTGCAGTAGTTTGAGAGTTTAGTTTTGGGTTAGATTCATGGAGTGACAACGTTCATCAAGAGTTAAGATTCAGTAAAACGCAACACATTGTTGATGTTGTCTTCACTGGAGGAAAACTACGGGCCTAAACTGGCAGGATACACCAACAAATCGAAGGACTACTTACGTTAGCGTTGAAAGAGACGCATCTTGTGAACCTATTCAGTGTGTCACTGGAAATATACAATCAGAACAACGCGGCCTTGGATTCCCCACACTGAAAGTGGCGACCACGAAGGGACATCGTAGCATTTTCTTCGAAATTGGCTTCTGGAAAGTTGTGAAACAACTAGTTCTTGCTTCTCGCTCTAGGGAAATTGGATATCGACCAGACAATTCTGGAACGTTCGTGATAATTCGGAAGGAAAACAACGATTGTTTAACTCAATTGGCACGCAAAGTGATAAAGCATTCCACGAATTCTTCAACTTGTAACGCAATACTGGGTTGCAAGGATCTCCTCCGCAGATACAAATTCAAGTGTAACTTTTCAAGAGGATATGGCAGCGACACAAAAACATGGTAAAATTTTGCAACTGGCAAAAATCACCGTTAAAGAAATTTCTGATAACATCGACACAGGGGATGAAGAGGATTGGGAACTGCAATACGAGCAAATTTGTGAACTTGTGAAAAAGGTAGGACTCTCCATTGATCGCACCAAGGATCAAATGTTGGACGAAGACAAAACACTCGAAGAAATTACTTCTTGGTCAAATGCACAAAAAGAGGAATTGAGAGCATTTCGAGATCTGAGGGCAACTCTTAGGAACAAGATATCTGAGAAACGAAGGGAAGAAACTGATCGCGAGTTACAAAGGGAAATCGAGAAGCAGCGTATCATAAACGAAGAAACTGTGCAAGCAAGACTTAGAGAACAAAGGGAAATGGAAGAAGCATCAATTCGTCAGATTCAACGAGAAGAGGAGTGGATCACACGCAAATTACAACTGGAAAAGGAGGCACGAGAGCTTACTGCCTACAAGGAGAGTTTACCAGCAAAATCAGCGGCTCAAGCTGTAAAGCTTCAGAAGTACACGATTACCCCATTCAGCGGAGACTACAAGGATTGGATTCGCTTCTGGAACCAGTTTGAAGTCGAGGTCGACGGCTCAAGTATCTCGGACATAAGTAAATTTCACTACTTGCTGGAACTCACCAAAGGGAAACCAAGAGAGGACATTTTGGGGCTACCACATACAGTGGAAGGATATAATGAGGCGAAGAGAATTTTGCAATCAACGTACGGCAAGGACATCAAGGTACACAAGGCGCTAATCAAAGAAATCGAGAGTCTTCACCCCATAACTAACGTCAACAAAATAGTCAACATTCACGACTTCTACAACAAGCTTTCACGTGTGGTGAGGACACTGGCAACAATGAAGAAACTGGATTCGGCACAGAGCACGGTTTATACCCTTATGGATAAACTTGGACCAGTTCGAGAGATAATTGCTCAAGGAGACGATGAATGGGAAGAATGGAAGTTGGAACAACTCACTGAGAATCTGCGAAAATACGTTGACAGAAATCCAATGAGATCTGGAGATGAAATCAAGCCGGACAGTGTCAATCGAGAAAGATTTCGAGAACGAGACAAGTTGCTTCTTGGCAACAATCAAAACAGCCGAAGAAATGATGACAAATGCGTATACTGTGGAAACAATCAACACAAAAGCTCAAACTGCACAAAGGTTCTAAGTGTTGCAAGTCGGCGAGAGATTTTGAAGAGGAACAAACTCTGCTACAATTGCACGGGAAGTGGGCATTCTGCATCAACATGCAAATCAAGAAATTGTCTCAAGTGTGGACAGAAGCATCATACATCAATATGTGAGAAACAGCAGTCAACCATGCCTGACCAGACGTCCTTGTCTGAGAAGAACTTGAGTGCTTCTAACAGTGAAACAACCACTATTCATGCAACAGTCAAGGCAAAGGTGAACGGGCAAGATGTCAGAATCATGATCGATACAGGGGCAAGCAGTTCATATATTTGTTCGGATTTGGTAACAAAGCTGTCACTCAGACCAACACGCAAGGAAACAAAGTGTATCGAACAGATGTATGGCACAGTGACAAAACGTGTGGAGATCTACAGAATCAACGTCACATCGAATGCTGTCGAAGGCTTCAGCTTGGACGTAGATTGTATCAATGCCGAGAAACCAGTGCTGACACACCTGCCAAACCCAAAGATCACAGAGCTGAAACGGAAGTTCCAGAGGCTCAAGAGAATACAGTTTAGTGATGAAGATTCGTCTGATCAACAACTTCCAGTGCATATCATCTTTGGTGCAGCAGAGTATCAAAGAATACGCTCCACTGAACAGCCTATTGTGGGCGTGAATCCAGATACCGATCCGGGAGCAGAGTTTACAATGCTAGGATGGATGCTGTTTGGAAGGCAGATATTGGAGTCATCAACTGCTGAAAAGGGATTCTTCGTGAAATCAAGTCAAAAAGACTTTGAACAGCTTTGCAACGTGGATGTATTAGGCTTGACTGATCCTCCAAACAATGATTCGGAGTTTCATGAAGACTTCACACAACACTTGCTGAAGAAGGAGGGAGGCTACTACGAAACTAGGCTACCTTGGAAAGCTGATCATCCTGATTTGCCAAGGAATAAAGAGCTAGCAATGGCGAGGCTACGCAGTACAACAAGAAGACTAGAGATGACGGGGAAGTTAGAGGATTACCACGATGTCATGCAAGAGCACATCCAAGAAGGAATAATTGAGAAGATTCCGCAGAAGCCATCAGGAGAAACTGTTCATTACATTCCACACCAAGCAGTCATTCGTGAAGATGCAGAGTCAACAAAACTAAGGATTGTGTATGATTGTTCTGCGAAACAAAACCCTCAGCTGCCCTCACTCAACGACTGCCTTGAAACTGGACCAGCCTTGCAACCTCTGCTATTTGACATCATTCTCAGAAATCGGATGAAAAGATACTGCATTACTGGTGATATCAGGAAAGCGTTCTTGCAGATCAGAATCAACGAACAAGATCGTGACGCTCAGAGAATACTTTGGTATGACAATCTCAAGGATCGAAACATCATGGAGTACAGATTTACCAGAGTCATTTTTGGAGCCGGGCCTAGCCCATATATTTTAGGAGCTACACTGCAGAAGCACGTCTTGGAATACAAGGAGGGCTACCCTGAAACAGCGAATGCCCTTCTTAAGGACACTTACGTGGATGACATCCAATATGGGGGAGATTCAGTTGAGGAGCTTACGAGATTTAAAGACCAGGCTACTGAAATCATGAAGGAAGGAGGTTTTACATTACACAAATGGCACAGCAATGTCGCATCAATGGAATCTACTGTGGTTGAAAAGGGAAGAGAAGAAGAGGATGGAGTCAAACAACAAACAAACTCTGATGAAAAGCTGAGGAATACTTCCAAAATTCTTGGAATTCAATGGGACAAGGAAGAGGATCTACTGCAAATGAACTTCAAATCGTGTTTCCAATCTGATCAGCCAGTAACCAAGAGAAAGATGTTAGCAGTCATCAATGGTATCTTCGACTTACTTGGATGGGTCTCACCTGTATCAATAACTGCGAAGATCTTGTTTAGTGAGCTTTGCCTGGAGAAAGTGTCCTGGGATGAAAACTTGCCTGAAGATGTACAACGACGTTGGAATTTGTGGATCAAAGGACTGAAAGCATGCCCAACAATCACGATTCCCAGAAGCATTGTGAATACAAAAGCAGGAGAGCTGTCACTTCATGGATTTGCTGATGCAAGTAAACAAGCAGTATGTGCAGCTGTATATTTAATGGTGACAAGTCCCGATGGAATGGTGGATACAAACTTGCTCGTTGCCAAGTCCCGCATTTCACCGAAGAATACAACGATACCTCGTTTAGAGTTGGTTGCAGCACATACACTGGCAAAACTGTTAAGACATGTTACGGAGACGCTGAGTTCATTCGAAATTGATGACATTCATTTGTGGTCTGACAGCACAACAACTCTCTTCTGGTTGGCAAGCAAAGGAACATGGTCACAGTATGTCAGAAACCGAGTCAAGGCGATACATGATTTGGGGGAGTGGCAATGGCACTATGTACCAACCGACCAAAACCCGAGTGACCTTGGAACAAGAGGTGTGCCACCAGCAAAGCTTGATGACTTCTGGTTCAAGGGACCACAGTGGCTAAGCGATATTCATTTCTGGCCAATTCAACCAGAGATTGCAGAAACAGAGCAAGCAGCCAGAGAATCTCTGCCGCGAAAGAAGGAACAGACGCTCATGGTACGAGAAAATGGAAACAATGATCGACATGATTGGGGGAATTCATTGATCCAGAAGTTCAGTTATTGGAAACTACTTCGTGTAACAGCACTCGTCAAGAGATTTGCCGATAACTGCAGAGTCAAGGAGAAACGTAAAGGGCCCATCACAACTGAGGAGATCAGTTCAGCAGAAACCTTTTGGTTAAGATTTGCCCAAGAGAATCAAGAGTTAAATAGCCCAATGGAATTGAGAAAAGACGACATGGGAGTATGGAGATGTTTTGGAAGAGTACCAGGTTATCATCCAGCCTTCCTACCTAGGAAGAGTCTCCTTTCAACAAGGATCATTCAACACTGCCACAAGGCAACAGTACACGGGGGAGTACAGTCAACAATGGTTAGAGTCAGAGAGCAATTTTGGATACCACAGTTGAGACAAATGGTAAAAGCTGTGTGCTTTAAGTGCAATGGATGCAAGAAACATAGAGCCAAAGGTATGCCATCACGAGGAATTGCAGCTTTACCGAGTTTCAGAGCTGAATTTTGCGAGCCATTCGCAACAACTGGAGTTGATTTTGCAGGCCCTTTATATTACAAGGCAAACAAGAAACAAATCAAGAAGGCTTACATCGTACTGTTTACATGCTCAAGCACCCGAGCTGTTCATCTTACCCTGTGCAAGGATATGACTACAGAGGAATTCAAGAAAACACTAAAGTGGTTTGTTGCAAGGAGAGGCAAGCCGCACCTCATGGTTAGTGATAATGCGAAGACTTTCGCTGCAACCAAAAAATGGTTGGAGAGCTTACAGAATAGTGAAGAAATTAATGGCTACCTGGCATCACAGTCTATCAAATGGTCATTCAACCTGTCACGCGCTCCGTGGTGGGGCGGATTCTTTGAGCGATTAATTGGAGTTATGAAGTCAGCACTTTCGAAAGTAATTGGAAACGCATTACTCTCTTTCACAGAGCTCGAGGAGACCTTGCTAGACGTCGAGTGCTTCATGAACAATAGGCCACTTACCTACCTTGGTGAAGAATTTGACAAGCAAGTGATAACTCCAAATATCATGCTACGTGGAGAACGAGCAACACTCTTGGAAGACAACGTGGAGACACTTGAAGATCAAGCAGACGTGGCAAAAAGGCTGAAATACATAAAACGATGCAAAGAACAGCTACGGAAACGATGGATCGGCGAGTATTTGCGTGCATTGGAGGAGAGAAAAAGATCACATGTTTCACCCGACGAGAATAAACTTAACACTGGTAGAGTCGTACTGATCAAGGATTCAACAAAAAACAAGGGTCAATGGAGGATTGGTAGAGTTGAAGGAGAAATCGTTGGACGGGATGGAGTAGTTCGAGGATACAAAATACGTACAGGGAGTGGCTATGTTGTCGAACGGCCATTACAGCTAATTGCAGACTTGGAGGTCGGCGGTGACGTTCAGAAGGAGCAGGAAGACCAAGGAGGGAGCAATCTGAACCCAACAGCGGAAGAGTTTGTGCCACAAGGCCGAAGTAGAAGAGGAGCCAAAGAAGCTGCGATGAACAGAATCGTTGGTGTTCAACTAAATGAAGCCGAGGAAGACTGAGAACATGTATTAAAGCTGCAGTCGCACTTTAATAGGGGGAGAGTGTGGTGAACTGGACTTTTCTAGTACTTTCCTTTTGCTGAATAATGCTTACTAGTAGAATAATAAGAACTGTGTAGAGAAGTTTCTAGGGTGAACATTACGTAAACTGCCTTATCATGCTTGCCTAAAATACTATATTTGGAATCCTGTGTCACTATATTCTAGAACTTTCATGTAGAACGCTATATAAGGGGTGCAGTAGTTTGAGAGTTTAGTTTTGGGTTAGATTCATGGAGTGACAACGTTCATCAAGAGTTAAGATTCAGTAAAACGCAACACATTGTTGATGTTGTCTTCACTGGAGGAAAACTACGGGCCTAAACTGGCAGGATACACCAACAAATCGAAGGACTACTTACGTTAGCGTTGAAAGAGACGCATCTTGTGAACCTATTCAGTGTGTCACTGGAAATATACAATCAGAACAACGCGGCCTTGGATTCCCCACACTAGTGGCACGTCTGGGCCACCATAGATGACTCTCAATAGTATGATACTAAAAATCCAGGTAACTTCCAAGCACTGTTAGACTTTTGAATTAGAGTTGGTGATGTCGTGAAGAAATCCTTAAGGTGATGTCCTGAAGAAGTCCTTGATGTCCTTAAAAAAATCACCCTCTACTATTAGTTTTCGTCGTAAACTCAAAGCCTTCCTCTTTGAAAAAAATGATCAAAATTGATCTTAATTTTAGTTGGCACAAAATGGTCACCATCCGCCCTAATCATATAATCTCCATGTAAGTCATTAATTTTATGTGAAATATTATAAAAATTGGTGGTGCTCTCTCCTCGATTAGTCTGACTACTGAGAGAGCTCCTCCTTTAAGTAATTTCCTCCATACAATTTATCTTTATTCCTTGTTTTGTTCAATGTATATTGTATTATTATTATTGAATGTCTCTTAAAGTCTTTGTTTTTTCTTCTTGTAGATCCAGATCTAATCCATAGTTCTTAGGACATACAAGGTCTCATAGGTCAATTGACAGAACTTTCCTGAGGATATGAGCAGTGCCCAGCAGTGTGATCTTTTGTAATTCTTCTATGCTTATTTTGCCTGGTATCTTTTCAATGTTTGATCTCATTCCTTTCTTTATAACTCCAAGCGCACCTATGACAACAGGAATTTGTAATTGTTTTCATTTTCCACATTTTACTTATTTCAATTTCTAGGTCTTTGTATTTTGAATATTTTTTGACTTCTTTTATTGATACATTTCTGTCCGATGGTACTGTCATATCAATCAATTGGCACGTGTTGTTGATGTGGTCTTTGATAATGATGTCTGGTTTATTAGCCTTTATTTCTTTTTCTGTGTGTACTTGCATATCCCATAGTAAGGTAACTTGACCATTGCTGACGACGGTTTCTGGGTTGTGGTTATACCATTTATCCACTACAGGTAGGCTAAACGCCTTACAAATCTTCCATTGCATGTATAACGCAGCTTGGTCATGCCTCTGCATAAATTTTGATTTTGCTAGAACTGGACATCCACTTACAATTTGATCAATGGTTTCATTATACTCATTGCAAAGTCGACATTTGGGGTTCGCTCCATTTTTATTGTTTCGCTTTGATATTGTTTCGTCATTAAACTTTGGTCCTGTGCCGCTATGATTAGCCCTTCTGTTTCCGATTTTAGTCCTGAGCTTTTCAACCACTTATGTGTTTCCGTTTCGTCAATATCTGCTCTCTTCACTCTTTTCAAATACTGACCGTGCAGCGGTTTCTGTTCCCACCTTATTCGTGTCTGTTCCTTTCCTTTTTTTTTACTAGATCCTTCACTTTTTTGCCTTTCATCCTGACACTGTCGGTTTCCTTGTACTCTGTTTGATCGATTCTTAGCTCTTGACAAAATTTAGCAGCCCCCTTCGCAACAGAGTACAGCTTCTTTCTCTTCTCTTGCTCTAAGACCAGCTTCATCATTCTGTCCTTGCTTTCTCTCAAGTATGTTTCGAGATCAGCAGTCGTTATCTTGTAAGTCAACTCTACTTGTATCAATCCTCTCCCTCCCTCGTTTCTTGGTAGGTAAAGCCAATCTACGTCTGCTTTTGGGTGGTGCATTCTATACATTGTTAGAAATTTCCTTGTCTTTGTGTCCAACTTCTTAATATCATTAATCTGCCAATTGATTATATTCATGCTATATGTGATGACTGGGATAGCAAGCGAGTTGATGGCTGCAATACGATTAACTGCATTAAGTTCACTCTTGAGTATCAGCCTGACTCTCCTATAATACTCATTTCTTATCTTTTCTTTCATCTTTGCATGTTCAATACCTTCAGCTTAATTAATTCCAAGGTATTTTTAGCTATCCTCCTGTTGCAGCTCTTTGATGGCCATTTCTTTGTCAAGAACGATTAATGTTGTTTTGGTCAGTTTACCTCGCTTGAATTCTGCTGTGGCACATTTATCTAGCCCAAATTTCATATTGATGTCATCACTGAATCTGTTTGAAGTAAGCGCTCTTGTTGTTGGCTGTCTCTGCCAAATGTCTTCAAATTCTTATTATTATTATTATTATTATTATTATCATTATTATTATTTGAACTGAAGAAGATTTTAATATTGTAACGTATTTTTAAACAGTTGTGTTTTTATATTATTATTATTATTATTTTACTGATGTATTAATCTTCTGTATCATATATTTGTGTAGTTTAGTTATTTATCTGCTTAGTTTAGTTGGTTCATAAATTGTATGTTGTTGAATTTAAAATATATGAAACTGAAACTGAAACAGAAGCACTTTGAAACTGCCCCAAAAAATCCAACATACAGATCAAAAACCATCCACAACAAGTTAATTATGATCTATGGTCATCAAATTGAACAAAACATAAAGAAGAAGTTGAACAAAGTTGATCCTTTTCCATTTTGGCAGATGAGGTCTCAAGAAAGAGCAAATGGCTCTCATTATCAGGTATGTGGCTCCAGATGCTGAAATAACTGAACGCTTTATCCGATTCATACACTGCAATGAAGGCTTGTCAGGTGATAGTCTGTCACAGAAAATTCTAGAGGGAATGAAGTCCATTGTTTGCCTTTTTTGTACTACTTTAGGCTCCAAAGTAAGAGAAGTCCAAAAACAGGAGTGTGGCACAAAGATACAGAGGCATTTTGCTTGTGATGAGAATATGATGGGAATCAGTGCATAACTTACCATCAGTTTAAGTGACAGCAGCATAATGTATTCATGTGCATGAGTGATTTCTCCAAGGTCCTCCATCTTTGCCAACTGTGAGAACAGCTTTATCCATTTTGCCAACCAGAGGCAGGGCATGTTGTGAAATGAAGTCCTCAGTATGAAACGCATTGCATCCAAGTTGCACAAATAACACTGTGTCCCTTGTTCTGATTAGTGAAAGATCTGATCCAGATCATTGACACTGTCACTTTTTCCAGCTTGCTGGTTCCGTAAGGGACACTTGAAGTAATGTGTCAAATGTTGTTGGAGAAATAACGGCATACATTTCCATTGTTCAGCTTGGTCATAGTAGGTCTTGCAGCTACTGATGATTGTTCTCATAGTTGGTTATCCAAGTAGTCGGTCCTTATAGCTGGTTACCCATGAAAAACATGGCAGATAATGAGGTACAGACAAATTTATGTGTTGAGAAAGGAGACAAGAGTCGGTCTCAAAGGAAAGTACAAGCTATTAAAGTCATACCTCTACCTGTCTCTCCTCAGGAACACTATCAAAAGGAGGGAAGTAATGGATCCTGAAGTGGCCTTAAAGACTATTTTTCACCAATTTCTGGATAACCCACCTACATCAAAGGAAAATCTGCCAAAAAGGAACCCTTGTTTAGAGAATTTTGGGTGCAAAGCCCACCCATATGAGTGCCACACACCCATACCCTCAACATGCTACGTACCTTCCCCCTGGCCAGTTCTTTACGGTCAGCAGTTAGATTCATATCAATATCCATGTTTACGTACCAGATTTTTTTTCTAACATAAGAATTTACAATCACGAAATTGCCTAGAACACCACTTACATACTACTTTACTACACTACAAGAACGATGGCATGAGGAGCAGAAAACCACAACTACCCCAAAGCCATAACAGAAACAGTAACTAAAGTTTGGCTATATCTAAATATACAATCAAATATTAATACAAAAGGATACACACACAATTTCTACTCATAAAATACTAAGTCGGGTTCACATTCGATGTCAGGCAATTGCTGTGTTTTCGATGTATCCGTTTATTGTTCTGAGGGATGGATGCTATATTACATTTTACTGAAATTTGAAATTAAAATGATTTTGGCAGTTGTCTGAACTAACATAACACTGAATTCCCAACATTTAATTTGAAACAGGCGTAAACAAGTGAACAATAAAAAGCAAGAGACAATGACTTAGTGGCTGAGTGGAGTAAACAAACAACTTTTCAGATCTATTTAATGAAACCGACCCGTATTGTGGAAGAAAACTAGTGTCAGTTCAAGTACACTTTTGTTGAATTCAGTTGAAAGCTTTTTGTCACCATACAATAGAATCTGAACAATAGCGTCGTTGGGGAGGCCGTTTATTTCAGCAAATGGTTGTAATACTACCAAAACTCCAGCGAGAAGATCTCTTCGTTGAACGTCAAATGAAGGGCAAAGCAGCAAAAGTGTTCCGTGCCAGATACCACACAAAGGGAAATTTGAAGCAAAATTAATATTTTTGCACACAGGAGGTAGACAGAATAAACCAATTAGAGATGGAAATAAGAAGATATTTTCAGCTGAAATTGTGCATGCGCTCCATGCCATCACTTCCTGCACAGCATCAGCATCACTCAAGATGGAGGACATGCTCAAAGGACAGCAGTGAACAATTCCAAGGTTGGCTTTAGATGGCATAGGTTTTCTCTTTACAGAAGATGCTGGAGCAGACAAAAAGACCCTTTAGGTTGTTGATAAGAAACTGCTCATAAGATAAGAATCTCAGCTCTCACATTGCCAAAAATGAAACTCCAGTACTGAGAGAATGTGACTTACGAAATCATTTATTTTCACAAGTATAATCCTTTACATAGTTTTACTTCTTTCATTATTTTCACTTTTATCATGTATCATATTACTTGGAGCTACTTAAATAATGTATGAACAAGGTAAAAGCATGAAGAACATTGATTCAAAATGTTCATAAGAGAACAGTTAGTCAACACAAAAATTGTTATGAAACCTTTAAGAAGAAACTCTTTAGAAAGACCAATCACTCAAAGAATGATGATTTTCAGAACTTCCAGTGCTGGCCCAAACACTTTGTTCCTTATAAAATACCTGAATAGGAAATTGCATTGCCAGATAATGCTATAGAAGGGCAATGCTGCAGCTACGAAGAACATAACTGAGAAAAAATAGAGCCTCATGCGTTGAACATTTAATTCTGATGATGTAGCAATAACAGACTAGTCAAACACTACCTTATTCTAATTATTTTTTAAACGAACAGATTTGTTGTAGTAACCTTGGAATTGTCTTAACTGGAATTGTCAAACTTGGAGTGCCTTTTTGAATACGAACATGCTTATCCTTTCAATTCTTGTACTCCATTTTTGTGAAGCTTCAATTTCCTGCCAATACCCCAATTTCTACACAATATTTAGAAATAAAAGTACAGTTGCTTATCTGCTTTGAATGATTGCCTTCTCTTTCAGTTCAGTGCATTGTTGCCACGTTTTCCCTAGAAAGACACTGTCTATTCTCAGTTTTCAGAGCTTGTCAGTATTTTGCCTTTTTATGTTATTTTCTGGAAAATTGTCAGGTGCAGATCAGTTTCTAGTTGGTACAAGAGAGTTCAGATGCTGTTGGGATGTCCAAGAAGCCCTTGGCAAACTCACTTTTGAAGACAGAGCAGAAACAGTGTAAAAAAGACGTCATCAAACAATCCGAGATAAGGAAGTGTGTGGAGAGATAAGCTTTTCGAAATGATAAATCAAGAGTTTAAGGCTCGAGGAAGGAAATATCAAGTGTTGACGAAATTTGGGATCTGTTGCAGGGAGCTAGGTGGACTCAAAGTTGCGAGTTTTCGCGCATGCGTGCGCAGTTTCTGCTCTGTCACTTTTGAGGGAATAGTAGAGGCCCCTTGTGTGATGTTGTCTTGCATGGCTTTGACCAATCACACAACGTTGAAGCAGGTTGGACCTCTGCTAAAAGACAGGAATGGATAGGGATATAGGCACCGTGGAAATTAACCCTTTCCTGCATGAATTTTTCTTTCGCAAAAAAAAATGTTTTCTTGATGTTTTCTGATAAAAACCGGTAGAAAGGAGACAAAAAAGGCTTTATTCATCATTAATGTCTCCAAAGGAGATAAATTTTTCGTCGGGACCATATGATCCCTACATGCAGAAAGATTATGTGTTGATCGTGGGACCATATAGTCCCAATATGATTTTAGCATTATTTAACAACAAATGAACGACTTTGAAATTGATCTGATGTATCAAAATCATTAGAAGGTACTAAATCATCCATCAACAAATACAAAAATCAGACATGATAGTCTCTAAAGCAGTTTTTATCGCTGGTAAGGCACAAGGCAACATTGCACTTTGTACACGAAACTCTTGACTTTGCTTCTTTTGTTGTTTTATCTTTTGCTCTCTTATCTTCACAATCCAGCACCTACTTTTCTTTCCTGGAGCTGGCCGGTGGTCAAGGTGATCTTGTCTGACATTGCCTTATGGTGCAACACAGGCTGGACAATGCCTTCTTTGTGGTGTCTCAATTGACTGTAGAGGGTCTTCCTCTTTTTCTTGACAATACTTTAATACTTTGTTCACCTTGAGTAATGACTGAACAACACACAGAATAAAGTCTATGAGTGGCTCTTTGTTCTGCTCTGCTTTGATTTTTGCTCTTGAGGCTCAGATGTCTCTTGTACAGTAACCAACCGTTGATGCATGGGAGCTGCAGTGCCCAGTACGACGCATGTAGTAATTTTTGTTTCTTCTGTCAATGCGGTAAAAGGCCATCAACGTGTCAAATTTGTCCACACCTAACACATTCTGGTTGTATTCAGAAATCATGAAAGGTCTTTCAACAGTGACATTTGCATCCACCTTGAAATCAAAGCTCCCTCTTCCTTTCTTTTTCAATATCTTTTCTGATTCCAGCTCACAGTCTCTCATCCTGTCTGCTCTCAAGGTGCCAATTGTCAGAATTCCCTGAGCCTTAAATTTGACAAGCAACTCCAGTGAAGTAAATTAGTTTTTGACGTAGGGTTTGTGACCATTGTTGTTGTTTTGTGTGCCTCATAGCTTTAGAACCACATCTCCTCCACATCCAAATGATTCTATTTCTGTTGCATTTACCGTTGATGCTTCTGTAGTAGGTTTCTTAGCACCCACATAAAATTCAAAATCATAGGTCATGCCACTAACTCCATTCCTGGTAAATACTTTGAAGCCCAATTACATAGCCTTCTTGGGGCAATACTATGGTGGCCCATCGTTCTCATAGTGTTTTTGAAGTGAATCTTGATAGGAAGATTTAAAACTGTAAAAAAACACATTTAGAAAGAGATAAATAAAATTTAAATATTTAGAAGCAAGTAAATTCCAAAAAAATTAGCACAAAAATATAAAGAAGGAAAAAATCAAATAAAGCCTGATGAAAACGGAGCTTAAATCATTTGAAATAAAAAGAATGAAAGAAAAGCACTGCAGAACAAACTGAAAATTCAACAGAAAATTCTACATCAATTAGCTATACATCCAACACAAGTTTTTCAAACATTGAAAATATACACAGAAATAGTCATCCAAAAAATCACAAGAAGCAACATGAGAAACAACTGAATCGTCAGTATTTGAAAGGTGTGGATCTAAAAGCGGAAGTGAATTTGTCAACAACTGAAGTTGTCACTTTCCTTTTTATGATGTCAGTTTTTTCAAAGTTGTTTTTCAAAGTTGTTTTTCAAAGTTGTTTTCAAAGTCGTCTTTCAAAGTTGTTTTCAAAGTCGTTTTTCAAAGTCGACGGCGTGGCCCATCGTTCTCATAGTGATTACGCTGGGTGCGAAAAACCCAGTTTGGCTAGGCCCAGAAACAAGTGTGGGTATCTAAAATGTTTACTGGGGCTCTTGATTGATGCTAGGTCGGTAAACATCGGATCACGTCAACCTGCTAACGAGTTTTTAACAAGAAATTCGATGCCCTCGTCTGCAACCAGCCCATCGTTATCATAGCCCACGCACCCACTATCCAGCGGCTGCTTTGCGTCTATTTTTGAATACAGCACTATGGGACATCATTGAACTGTGGGACATGGCTATACCACAGGGATACAAGGGACTCATCGTCATCAGTCTGGTGTCACTGCAGAAGTCACTAGGCCATCTCATCTCATGCCTGTGTGTGGAGAAAGTTCAAGTTCTCAAAATGATTCGTATTAGGAATGACGCATGGGAAACTGATGACACTCTGCACCATGATCTTCGCAATTACGTTGCTGAAAACCTTAGGAGAGCAGAGATTCTAGATTTTGTCAAACGGGACTACCCAGATTATGCTTGGAGCTTAGGTACTCTCAGTCGCAGGTTGGCCTATTTTGATATCAAGTACGTCGATTACGAGGTGACTGTTGGTCAAGTGGAGCAGGCATTCCTTGAAGAAAACAGTGGCCCCGGGCAGCTCCTTGGTTACCGCGCCATGCATAAGAAATTGAGACAAGAACACAATCTCCAAGTACCTCGAGGTCTTGTTTATGACACCATGACAAGAATTGATCCAGAAGGCCTAGACAGAAGGAGATGCGCGGGTCAGGCAAAGAAAAAGAAAAGGGGACCTACTGGCACATTCACCTCATTGGTATGGTCTTGGTATTTTTACACTTAAGACACGTCGTAATTTTTTCTGTCAATTTCCGATCTATCTATAGTTAAAGTGGAAGGGGGCTTATGGGAAATACTGGAACCCGCAAACCCGGACTGAAATTAGCACAAACCCGAAATCTTACGCCAGACTGGAAAGTTTGTATCAGGAAAGTACAAACTTTCCAGTCTGGAACCCACAGGCCCCGGGGGGGAGGGGCACTCCCACCATGCTTGACTTGAAAGGATGTGCCGCTCAAAAGGGTGTCTTTTTACGGTAAAAATTTTGCGACAGGGTATCCTTTTCTTATAAAAATTATGCGACAGGGTCTTACAAAGAGAGACGTGGCCAAGTGGTTAAGGCGTCTGACTCAAACCAAAGGTCGGAATGGTCGTAGGTTCAAATCCCAGTTCAAATCCCACGCTGGACCGTTTGGTCGATGTCCGCAACTCTAGCCCGGGTCAACCAGTGCCATGTGAGGGAAATCTGGTAGCCGCAGCGGGTAGCTGCGGCGGACTGATGGTAAAACATCTGTGGCCCCTGCTGGAAATACGTCTCTCAGACTTTCGCAGGCTAGCCACATTAAATATAAATGCCTACCTACCTAATAGATAAGAAAATTGTGCGACAGGGTGTGGAAGGATGCCTTTCAGAGTTCTCTTGAAACAATGGATTTTGGCAAAATTTTTATGCAACAGGGTATACTTTTAGGGTATTTTTATGCGACATGGTACAGCATGTGGAAAGATTTGCCACACACCCCCGTCACTTCCTTAGTCAAGTACCCTCCCCCCCAGGCCACAATGGTCCTCCCTAGGGTTCTGAAAGACTGCTGAGCAGTTTCTTGTAACGGATGAGTTATGGTCCAGTATAAAATGTCACATGTATCATATGCCAAAGTAAATGTATATAGTTATATGCACATATCTTTTTGTAAGAAACTGCTAAAAAACTCAATCCGCAGATCACCAAAAATTAAGAACTCCAGCACTGGTAAAATATAACTTTTACCAATACTAATGTATGTAAGAAAGTAGTTATTTTGATAAATGAAATCCATGACATATTTCTATTCCATTTTTAGTTGTTTCCTGTATGTACAAAGAAGGTACTTGAGTGATGTCTAGACTTTGGATGGGCTTAAGTAAAAATTGTTTTCAAACGCTCAGGTAGTGAACATGAAAATTGTTGTGAAACGTCTTTAGAAACTCTTAGTATATACTATAAATCTGATAATTTTAAGAAACTTTCAGTAATGGCCCAAGTTCTAAGTTTCTATACAAAATAATATGTGTACTGTACAGTAGCTTGAACATGGTTGGGGCATTTGAAGCAAAATATCAATGTTGATTAAACTGAATCTGACTCAGTATGAAATGCAAGTGTCAATCTTAAGTTTTGTTGAAATTAGATCCATTGAAATTAGTTGTGAAATTTCATGCCAGTTGTCTGTCCTATTCCAGGGGTCAAACCACACTTTCTCGGCAGATGGGCATGATAAACTTATGGATTTCGCCAAGGATACCTTTCCTCTAGCAGTTTATGGAATGCAGGATGTCTTCAGTGGATTCCTATTGTACCTTAAGCTCTGGACTTCAAACTCTGATCCAAAACTTACAGCAAGATGGTACCTGGAACACCTTTATGAATCAAAGGGTAAGCACAAACAAGAAAACAGTCTACTGTTGTCTTGACAAGCTCTAACAGTGGTCAATCCTAACAGTGGTTGTAATTTTGAACTGAAGCAATGAATTAAAAACTTCATATGTACATATAGGCATACCGGAAAAAGAGGACCCAGGACCCTCAACAGGACCAGGACCAGGACCAGGACCCGGAAGAGAACCCGGAAGAGGACTCTAAGGAGGACCCGGAAGAGGACCCTGGGGAGGACCCGGAAGAGGACCCTAGGGAGGACCCGGAAGAGGACTCTAAGGAGGACCCGGAAGAGGACCCTAGGGAGGACCCAGAAGAGGACCCTAGGAAGGACCCGGAAGAGGACTCAAGGGAGGACTCTAAGGAGGACCTTTACCAGGACCCTAGGGAGGACTGTTGCGATTAAAATGTTTCTTCTTTTGTAACGTTCAAAAGTAGAGTTTTGGCATTGCACCTCACATTTACCATTGATTGTATATTGTTTTGGGTGCGAATTCCTGTCATACATTTTTGATCTGAATAGATACTTTGAAAGCGTTTGAAATAGCAGTTAGAGCATAAAAAATTTAAGAAACTTCTAAGAAACCTTTGGCTGTAAAAATGACCCAGATTGTAGAAACTGATATCTGAGTTCCTTGCGTAATGCAAGGAGTTGCACAAAAGAATACAGCCTCAAATTCCTTGCTAGGTTTCTATTTCAATTCGCGCTTCCATGTAATTAGCCTACGCATGGTTTGTAGATACCATGCTTCAGCTTTGCCCAAAAAATAAAACTTCCCAATCATAGACGTTTGACCGGGGGCACTGGGGGCACGTGCCCCCCAAGATTTTGCAATAAACAGCAAAGTGCCCTTTCTATTTTAGAAAATGCCTTTATTTTAGAAAATGCCCCTTTTTCTTAAGGAAACAGTGCCCTCGAAGCGTCGTGCCCCCCAAGTTTGAGATGCTTCCTACGTTCTACCCTGGGTACCAGAGCCTCAAAAGAAAATAAAATAAGAAAGAAACACGGCGTGAAACAGGTCAGAATACGGGAACAGTAAACAATACTATCTATCAGCAATACGGACGTATACGGACATAACGGGAATAGAGGAAATGAAGGAATAATAATGGTTTCCGTAGATCACCGTATATTTTCTGTTAAATTTATACGGATATATACGGGACTATGAACCTATAACATTATGAATACGGAATCCGTATTTAGAAATGTCAAATGTATATTTATGGAATCATGTACCGAATCATGAAGTTTAATTACGCGAGTTGTGCTCTATATTTTGATAGTTGATACAATCATATCACTCGAAACTGAAAGAATCTTGTAAACTTTTAGTGAAAATCAAACTTTCTTGCTTTCTTGATAAAGGACGGAAGTATTTTTGATGTGATGGGAAACTCGGCCTGGCCGAATTGCTGTGTGATTACTGTCAGAGGAGCGAGTAGTGATTTTACCCCAGGGGGGGGTACTTCACTATGGGGTAAGACAGAGATGTGCGCCAGTTTTTGGTAGTTTTTGGCCTGAAAATTCTGGGATTGGGATATACTTTTACTTGAAAATTTCTGTGATTGGGGTATACTTTCACTTGGAATTTTCTGGGATTGGGGTTTACTATTATACTAAAAATTCTGGTAGTGAGTGTTGAATGAAAGTACAACTGGATAATTCTTCGAGCAACACTTGGTCAGTTTTCAGGTGAACAGATTTCAAGTATTTTTTATGTTTTTAAAAACGTGCTCAGATCAGAGACTCGTTCCAATGGCCACTTGGGACAAAAATTGTCGTTCCCAGCCCTCGATCCCTTATCCCTTTGACGTCGAATTGGTTTTGTTACTTCTTCGAAATTCTGGGATTGGGTATCAACATCTGACAAAAATTCTGGGATTGGGCATCAATATTGGACCAAATTTCTGGGATTGGGTCGTAGCAGAAATCCTTGCGGTGCACACCCCCGTAAGAATTTATAGTGAAGTACCTCCCCCGGGGATTTTACTTCATTAGGAACATGCGAGAGGTGCGAGAGGCAGCAGCTACGAACTACGACGCTGCGGGGTTTGTTCCTCCTGTGCAAGTTTGCTGCGCAGATCACAAGCTCTGTAGAAAACTGAAAAACAATGCAGAATTTAAACTTCAAACAAATATAAAAGACCTGCTTTTCTGAATGTCCTATTGTTTGCAATAATTCACAGTACCTTTTGTAAGGCACCTTTTTGTAAGGTACCTTTTTGTAACGAGTCCCTAGATAGCAGTCATATTTGATATGCAACAATAGCTTCTTCAAAAGGTGCGTAGCATCATATTCCCTATGCCTTTACATTTTTGTGCGCCACTTTTAGCACAGTTGTTTGATGATTTGCATTTAAATCTCTGCGAGAACAGATAGTTGGAACGAGCACGCTAATGATGAAACAAAGGAAAGCCAAGACAGATGAACACCAAAGCATCGTCTATATTCATTTTATCGGAGAACTTGCGGACCGTGAGCTTTAACATCCAGCTTCAAGGGTTCAAAGGGCAAATCCTGCAAAGTCAGAATTTGCCTGCCAGTTTCAGGAATCCAACGCGAAATTCACAGAAGAATCTATCCAAAGAAAGGTGAGCAAAGTGTATCCTTAATTCCCGTTTGCTTCTTAGTCAGACAGGCTTGAAGAGAAAATAGCTATCGCAGCGAAGCGAAAACAGAATAGCTATAAATATGTATCTTCATTGGTCTGATTCATAGAGAAGGAAGACAGTGGGATGCTCGGAGCCCCCTTAGTTGGAGCACTGAGCAATCTTTGAAGACAACTGCAGGAGTCATTTGAATCTTTCCCTTTCAGATCAGGGTTTATCCAGATGTTTTTCATTGCCCTATTGTTGTCCAATCCAGATTTATATTTGAATTAGGCAAATATGAATGGAATGGGGGAATATGATTGATTTAAATTTTTAAGTTTATTTCGTTTTCTATATTCTCGATTCTGGCCTTTGTCCGCCATCCATGACTTCTCCCCTTGGCCTTTTGTTCCGAAGACGTGTTTGTTTGATATTGTAGGCTGCGGCTGCGAGGGACATTGCGCTTTCCTCACGAACACACAGGGAAACAAACAAATCAAATTTTAAGAAACTCTAGTACTATGTCTGAGATACTTTTCAAAGTTAAAAGCATGGATATTATAGCAAATAGATTGTTTAAGTTTTATTCTTTTGCACTATCAACCAATCATTTGTGTTTTCATCAAGACAGAACACTGTTTATTCCTATATGATGCTTTAAATGTCAAGAAACACTTCTGCAGCAATGACGACCACATTGACAATTCATGCATTCAAAAAATAAGCAACCAATTAAGAAACTTTCAGTACCAAAAAGGCCAAAATTTCATGTTGAATTAAGAAACTTTTAGTACTATTGCCTGATCCAAGTTTCTTTTTAAAAAACGTGTAATGTGCCCCCCTTTGCAATGGATTAAAGCTCATGCGCCAGTAAGAGCTTCAACCCCAAAAAAGCTACTGTGCATGAGCTTTTCATGAGTTTAACCCTATCTGACCTGGGTATGGATTCCACTACACCTGCAATTACATTTTCATTTATGGGCTTTTCCGTGTTTGCGGAATGCCTCTAGGACATAGTAAGTTTAACTTTTTATCATTCAACAATGAAATTGTAACAATTTTGGCGTTCTATTTTTAGCCTAGTCTACATGGTAACCAATTTTTCATGCCACATTCTGTATCACTCTGTGAAAGATGTACTATCTCTTTAATCCAGTTCAATTGGTCCAATTAAGTCTAAACTATGAATTTTAATGTACTTTGATCCATACATTACGTTTCTTTGTGAAAAGTAAAGTTTCACAACCTTTTAACACACTTTCATTTTTATAATGACATATGCAATCGCAACGATAATCATGCTTTAGCAACAGCAACAACAACAACAACATCAATAATTAAACTATTGCTTCAAAGATTCATTGTTTATATAATGAACAGCCTTTCTGCTAAATTAGGCTGCCATATCTCAAACAACAACAGAGATAAACAGGGGACGGAATCCGCCCCCAGGCATTGAGTGTTTCAAAACCTCCAGGTCAGACAGGGTTAAACCCACTGCGCAAGGGACACGTAAGTTGCCTCAGATGAAGCTTATTTCGTTTACCCAACAAGCAAGCACAGGATGGTACATGAATTCCATAAATTTAATTGAATTTCATTTGTGAAATAAGTAAATAAATTGGATGAAAATATAAGAATCTGACCTATAGGAAGCTTTGTGAACCACGTCCTTCTTTTCGGCTGGAACCTCAGAACTTGTGGCCTACATTGATTGATAACAAGGCCCAGCTATTGATATTATTAACTTGCAATAAATGCCGTAGTAATTCTACATCCATTCAAAAACACCTTTTTACATTGAATTCCTGTGTACACGATAATTGTATACATATGTTCAGGCTTGCTGAATTATCTTTTGTTTGACAGCTTACTTTGTCACGTCAATAATCTTTTGTTTGTAGAGTTGAAAGCAGAACCGTGGATAAGACTTGAAAAAGAAGAGGGACAAAGAGATTGACTTGTTTGTCTCATCTGGTACTTCTAGAGTGACTGTGGTGAAAGAAGGCAAGTTTGATGATGTCATCGTAACTTATTATCCTGTTAGGTTTAGTGATCAGAAGTGGATGATATCAAGATTTGAACACGGTATTTTGTTCAAGCTTCCCATACCACCAACCAAAAGTTCACTAAAAGTTGGATGAAAGACTGTCCCTGGAACTGCCTTTGATGTTATGAAACATGCTGGATTTTCTTTTACGATATGTCGTGCATATTTTGTATAGCCCATATTTAACTCCTAATAAGGGTGCTTCCTTAAGTGACACTATGGTGGATACAATTGGCAAATTTTACGTTTCAAATAGTTATATAATCGACAAAAGCAGAAAATGATAAGTAGCTGTTGTTCATCATGACATTTTATGTTTGACTGTTCTGGACTTGCTAGGCGCGATTGTGCTAAAGCAAGCTAGACAGCTAGGCGCGATTGTGCTAAAGCTGAAGTTTGGACATAATGTTATGATGAACAACGCAATTTCTATCAAACAAAAAGCCCAAGATAATGGAAGATGAATTGCTATAAATTTATCCAAGAAATCAAGTAATGAAATTACCATGACTGTTGATTGAACAATTTTAAACATTCTGTTCTTCATAGAATCAGCTCAAGCTAAGTTTTCAATTTGATATAATCAAATTGAAATGTGTTGACAGAAAATGATAAGTAGCTGTTGTTCATCATGACATTTTATGTTTGACTTTTCTGGACTCGCTAGGCGCGATTGTGCTAAAGCAAGCTAGACAGCTAGGCGCGATTGTGCTAAAGCTGAAGTTTGAACATGAATGTTATGATGAACAACGCAATTTCTATCAAACAAAAAGCCCAAGATAATGGAAGATGAATTGCTATAAATTTATCCAAGAAATCAAGTAATGAAAGTACCATGACTGATATGTGAAAGACTGATGACTGAACAATTTTAAACATTCTGTTCTTCATAAAATCAGCACAAGCTCAGTTTTCAATTTGATATAATGTGGTGACAGAAAATGATAAGTAGCTGTTGTTCATCATGACATTTTATGTTTGACTGTTCTGGACTCGCTAGGCGCGATTGTGCTAAAGCAAGCTAGACAGCTAGGCGCGATTGTGCTAAAGCTGAAGTTTGGACATGAATGTTATGATGAACAACGCAATTTCTATCAAACAAAAAGCCCAAGATAATGGATGAATTGCTATAAATTTATCCAAGAAATCAAGTAATGAAATTACCATGACTGATATGTGAAGGACTGATGATTGAACAATATTAAACATTCTGTTCTTCATAGAATCAGCTCAAGCTCAGTTTTCAATTTGATATAACGTGATGACAGAAAATGATAAGTAGTTGTTGTTCATCATGACATTTTATGTTTGACTGTCCTGGACTCGCTAGGCGCGATTGTGCTAAAGCAAGCTAGACAGCTAGGCGCGATTGTGCTAAAGCTGAAGTTTGAACATGAATGTTATGATGAACAACGCAATTTCTATCAAACAAAAAGCCCAAGATAATGGAAGATGAATTGCTATAAATTTATCCAAGAAATCAAGTAATGAAAGTACCATGACTGATATGTGAAAGACTGATGATTGAACAATATTAAACATTCTGTTCTTCATAGAATCAGCTCAAGCTCAGTTTTCAATTTGATATAATGTGATGACAGAAAATGATAAGTAGCTGTTGTTCATCATGACATCTTATGTTTGACTGTTCTGGACTCGCTAGGCGCGATTGTGCTAAAGCAAGCTAGACAGCTAGGCGCGATTGTGCTAAAGCTGAAGTTTAGACATGAATGTTATGATGAACAACGCAATTTCTATCAAACAAAAAGCCCAAGATAATGGAAGATGAATTGCTATAAATTTATCCAAGAAATCAAGTAATGAAAGTACCATGACTGATATGTGAAAGACTGATGACTGAACAATTTTAAACATTCTGTTCTTCTTACAATTGCTACTGTAAGTAAAGGCCAAGGAAAATGAAAATTGCGCATGAATATCATTTAAAGCAATTTTGGGACGAATTTATTCTATCTTGAGTAGGAGTGTCAAATTTCCTCTTGCTGCCAATTTTCTCCCGACGTCACACTACTCATTCAAAAAACCATGTCTGCCGCATTTGCTATAGAATACTAAAAGTTTCTTGCTAGTCATGGGAAAGTAGCTCTGCTTACTTTTTGTTCTAATTATGTACTTGTTTTCTTTTCCAGGCTTGTAAAAGTAGCACAAGATGTTCGGAAAGTAATCAAGGAAAAGAAACTTGGAATGAAACTGAAACATAGTTTCAAACACAGTGAAACACAGAAGATGAAACACTAAGAAACTGCGATAGCTTCAACTAGAAGATGAAGACGAAGTTCTTGGTCCTAGTTTTTGAAGTAGTTTCAACAAAAAGTGCATTACAAACTTAAAGAATTCTAAAACGCATAATACTTCCTTATAATTCGCGTCTTTCCTGTTATCAAGTGGGCTCAAAGAGTCTAATTTTCCGTTCTCAGTTGATTATTGATGAAGTTTTAAATTTAGTTTCATCGAAATTAAGAAACTCAGCAAGGTACTTTACCTATAACCATAAGGCCAGAAGAAACAGTACTGCGAAGTCGATTGCCTATTTTGTGTGTGTAAAAATGAGTGTAGATGACAGAAAGTCTTTACAAGAGAGTTAAACTTTGATGTGACCACTTTTCTAGCCTTTGTTGCCATGCAAAATGCCACCCTCGTATTGCACCAATCAGTTAGTTTTGTTACTAGATGTGACTTGCCATCACTTACCTCCTTTTAAGATAAGAGAATAAGGATTGGAGCCAATGCGGAAATTTTCTTAAAATCGTCAGATTTTTTTTGGAACTCGCAGTCTTTTGCTAGCATTGCGATTTTCAAATTTTTCCTTCCAGTACCCCAGAGAAAATTTAGCTGAAAAGAGAGTTTTATAAGCTTTTCTAATGTTTCGATATCATATTGCTCATGTATCTTCACAGTTATATGGCACAGGAAACTTGAGAAAATAAAGTAAAATTAATGATTACTGCCTAAAGAACTTTCACAGTTGCTACTTGAGATTCTTCAGCTTTTAGCGATCTGAAAGTTGTACATTTTCTAAGGTGTATATTATTTGTCATCTATTATATCTCATAGTTACCTAGCTATCATATCTATTAAATCTGATGGTTATCTAGCTATATAGTTATGATGCTTGTTATCTAGCTGTTATATTTGATTCGTTTTAATGCTTAGAAATTTACGATTGTTGAATGTTGACCAAAGTGTTTTCTCTGTGATTTTTCTTCTTGTATTCTCATGAATTCACGACATCAAGACAGTTCTGTTTGCCCCGAAAGCAAATGTTTCGATGCCGGCAACTTTTTGTCGCCTGCTTTTTGATGATCACCAAACCACTGTTTCACTTGAACTTTGAATGTGAGTAAAAATGTGATGACTTGAATCGGAGTTTTTTTCTGTTTTGACACTTGTGCAGCTATTTCCACTGCAAAATATATCTATAATAGTGTTTGAATACTGACGAATACGATAAAATACTTTCCCGTATTTGCAAGTGAAGTGCCGTGAAAAAATTCCGCTGGCCAAACATATACGGAAGAATACATTTCCGTATTCCTACCAAAGAAATACGGAATAGGATCTTCTTGTATACATACTGCCGATACGGGCTCGATACAGGGAGGATACAGGATCCCGTATTTGTTAAGAGTCCATATCCGGGGCAAAACGGAATTCCGTATCAATACCTATTCATGCCCGTATCTGTTCGTATCCATGAAAAATACGGCAGAATACTTGTCCGCATTTAACGTCCTTTCACACCGTGAAAAATGAGTCAGACATTTTGAAAAATGTTTTTCTTTCTTCTTTAGTTTTTCTTTGAGGCTCTGGTAACCAGGGTACCTACGTTCCTGATCCCGATAATATTTGGGGCAGTGACTGCATCGTAATTGAATGTAGAAATCGAAGGAGAAAAAACATCCACCTCCAAAGCTTCAGCAGTCGGGAACCTTGGCGCACAAAGCATGTTTATCGGCTGCCTTGTTTCTCCTGTGATCGAAGGTTTGCGTGAACTTGAGGAGGTTCGCAGTGTTTTCGTGAGGATATTTTGTTGATATAACTGTCAATTAAATCTTAAGTAAGACATCATGTTTGACAAAAGATTAAAATACTATATCACACATAATCAACAATGTGACTGGAGAAGATTCTGGACACAAACAACGTCCACAACTGAATTTTGCAATCAGATGTCTTCATGGAAATCTTGTAAAATGATGACAGAAATCCTGTTGGTTTCTCTAGAAATCCTCGGCATCGTCTAGAAATTTCTTTGTTTTCTCCTAGATATTTGAATCCTTTGAAAGGAACTTATACTCCCCTGACTCAAAATGCAGAATTTAATCCCAGTGCAGTAGTCTGATGCTTCTCGGTAGAGATGCTTCTCTTACCAGAGTGCAAAACTTTGGAATGGCTTTTCTAGAATGACAAAAAATACGTCAACATTAAAAGATTTTGTGAAAACCATGAAATGATCATCTGTTCTCGAAGAATCAACTAAACGTCCCTTTTTTTAAAACGTATATCTTTTTGAAATTTCCTTTAACGATTGTAATTCTGTTATCGAGTTTTATTTTGTTACGTTAATTTGATTGAATATTTTTTTTGTATATTTTAGCATGGCCCCCTGTAAATCAGTCCTCGACTGAGGGGCTACCATGGATAAAAAAGATAAAATAGAAAAAATAGTCGTTGCGTCCCTCATAGTGTCCCTGTGAATACATTTAGCCCGGTATGTGTTCCTCCGCGGGAAGGTTGCTTCTGCACTTCACAAATCTATCGATCTTTTGTTCAGAATTGTAGAAGAATAATACACATATCTTTTATAAGAAACAGCTTAGAAGAAACAGAAAACTCAGTTTTTTGCAAATAAAGGAGCAAACCTACCTGAAATTAAAAGCTACAAAATCTTTGCCAGTTGGAATGTTAATTTTCCCAGGTTACCCAAAAGTGTTTGGAGACTGAGCAGAAATAGCAACTGTTTTGACATCATTCTGAGTGCAAATTATGTTCTTTAGTTGTTTTGAATCTTGATTTGGGAGAACTTTTAACAAAACTGAAAGATCTCTGCACTTCCATCATTAAAGATGTAAAGAATACGTAAGAAACTTTTGGTAACACAAAAGGCCCCCACATCTGGGAAACTGCTTACCAGCCTCGGACCTTAGTTTCTTATCAAAAATAGTGCATTTGAACGTGTTGTCGCATTCTTTTTGTCCCACCCCTTATATCACGCAAGAAACTCAAATATGAGTTTCCGTAATTTAGGTCCTTTTTGGTAGCCGAGGTTTCTTACAAGTTCGATTTCTTATGCTCTCATTGTTATTTCAAATGCTTTTAAGGTATTTATTAGGATCAAGAGTGTATGACAGGAGTTCGCACCCAAAACAATATATAATCAATGGTTAATGTGAGGTCCAATGCCAAAACTCTATTTTTGGAAGTTACAAAAGAAGAAACATTTTAATCGCAACAGTCCTCCAAAGGGTCCTGGTAAAGGTCCTCTCCTTGGAGTCCTCCCTTGAGTCCTCTTCTCGGTCCTCCCTAGGGTCCTCTTCCGGGTCCTCCCTAGGGTCCTCTTCCGGGTCCTCCTTAGAGTCCTCTTCCGGGTCCTGTTCCGGGTCCTGGTCCTGGTCCTGGTGAGGGTCCTGGGTCCTCTTTTTCCGGTATGCCGTACATATACTGTAAGCATGTCGTTATTAAAACATGATATCTCAGGATATTTCTGTTCTCAAGTGAACGTTTGATTGTTTTCGAAAGAGGAAATTCTGCTCCCCACAATACCTGGAAAGACTGGCCTGATTTGTTTTGATTTTCAGTGATGAGCAATCGTCTAAGATTGGACAAAGGAACAGAGACTGGGTTGATGGCTACAATTCATGGTTATCTAAGGAGCAAACATTTAACACCTTCTGAAGCAGCAAAAACTGTTCACTATGGGCCATCAACAAGCAACAAGGTTTTTATACTGTAATTTACTGTACATGGTGTGATGATAGTAGGTGGGACCATTTGCAGCAAATAGAAGACAGTGTGCAATGAAATGGTTCAAATATACAGTACCTGGGTATGCCTTACTGCTGGAAAAATAAAATCTATTTAGCACTCCAGTTTTTAAAGAAATCAATAGCGTTCAACTAATGCAGATGAAATTCTTAAGAATTCTCTAAATGTTATTAAGAATCCTTGAGAGGTATGAAAAACTGCAAAAGCTGTACGAATGAAAGGCCTCATTTTGGGTGTGTTTTTAGTAGTTTTTTAATTAGTTTCTCAGATATTTTTACATGTTTTCTTTAACTCATAATTCTTTCTGCAATTAATTTTTATTGTCATTACTGTATTCTGTAATTTGAGAATGAAATGAAATTTCAAAAAATTGAATAAAAAGCATTCCATGTAATTGTTCAGAGGCTTCATGAATCTCTTTCTCGGCATTATCAAGACTGTCTGTACCATCTGCTGCAATTGTCATTTGTATCTTAAATAAACAAATTTTACAGATTGAGCGATGGTGGCATGAAGTCCATAGACGCATGGAAAAATACTTCAAACGAGAACTGAGGAGGTTATTGGAGCAGGGTTTGTATGACCCTGGCAATCAGAGAGACAGGTAATTGCTAGCCAAGAAAGAAGAATGTTAGAGGCTAAAATTGGACAACTTGGAGCTTAAAGGCATTGAGCCTGTATAAATAGCGCTTTTGTGACCAAATCAACTTCTTTTCAATCATGAAACAAAAGTTGTTATTGAATTCTGATACCAGGTGCATTATCTACCTTAAAGAACTCCAAAATCTCATGTGTTACTTTATTTTTTATTGAAATTATGAAATACTCACTTTATACTCAAACTGGTTCAGAAATAAGTGTCTGCTGTGGACTTATTCTCAGTTTGAGAGGTACAGTTAGCAACTCATTATTAACTCTCTTACAGGCAGTTATTGGCCTTTGTGTTTATACCAGTTATCCAAAAAGGAAATGGATGTGTTTAGGGAAACCATTTGGAACTCTCATCGTGTTAGAAGACAAAGAGATGCACAGCTGCCCAAAGGAATACCACGTCATATTTATAACTTTCCAGAGAAATATGGAGCTGAAGATTGTGGTAAGCATTCAATTTATCATGACACTTGACTTTATAGCAATGCAGGCCTTTTCACCAGGAAAGTCACATGCAGTTTTATCTTGACTTTATAGCAATGCAGGCCTTTTCACCAGGAAAGTCACATGCAGTTTTATCATGACACTTGACTTTATAGCAATGCAGGCCTTTTCACAAGGAAAGTCACATGCGGTTGCTCAAAGATCAAATTTTGTCACAATATTCCATAATCTGAAAGAAGACCCATTGGAAGCCATGTGAAAGTTTTTCAATGGAATGAATAACTTCTTCAATGCAAGAAACTGCTCTTGTTTCATAAAGAGCCAATCAGAGGCTCGCAGGTCCAATGCAGAACTTGCATTTTGTGGAAGATGTTCATTGATGCTGCAGTATGAATCTAAAGTGCTGTCACTGATGCAAAAGAAACCTACCCTTGTGAATATAGACTTTTGTACAGGGTATTGTTGGAGAATTTTGGGGGGAAAAGATGTGCAAATATTCTAATCAATTACTGTACGCCACTTTTTTACAAAATAGGAAAAACAAGGGTGACATACTGTAAAGTACTGAACATTGGAATGTGGATTCATGATTAGATGTAATTAAGACAAATCAACTATAATGTCATAGAGAGAGAATGTGACAGGTTGACCTATTGATAGTTTGGAAAATTTTTTGTTATTTGATCTTTATAAAAGATAGAAATTCAAGGCCTTTCAAGGTACAGTAGCATAGCATCATAACAGTGGAAAATGATTGCAAAGGAAATTGCGTGAGGAATTTTGCTTTATCACAAGTCAGAACATGTCACCAATCAGAGCATGATTGAATCTGGTATCCTAGTGCATTTTTCCTTTCACTAAGTACACTAAGTTAGTGTTTCATGCTAAAAATAACACTAAGGTTGCATTGGTTCAGGTTCAGTTTTGTTGCAAATCAGATAATGTCACAATTTTTATTCCAGGATTGCCAGTGGAACAACAAGCACTAGATGAAGCAGCTGCATTATCAGGAGCATTCGAAGTTGGGCATGATTTCTTACCAGCTGATGTTAGATATGAATGTGAAAGAATCATCCCAAGAGTGGATGATATTAAGCCTCAAGATGCAGCAACAGCTTTCCTGTTTTTAAAGCAACATTATTCATGAGAACCTCATCAAAGTGTTCTTTTGGAAGATTTTCCAAATGCTATAGCTTTTCAACATTTTTTAAACCTAGGTCAGAGTGTTGTAAGGTATATTTTCTGCCCTGAGCTGGAACAGGGAAAAAAGAAATGCATTTTGAAACAACCATAGCAACATAACAAGAATATAACTATAAATCTTTATCAAACATAACTTGTCTCACAGTATTTTATTCAAATTAACCATTTTTTAAAAGGAAGAGAATGCTCAATTTTCAGGGGTCTTTGATAATTTGCACTTAAAAATGAACTCCAACTACTTAGCAAACTGTTTCAAATGCAAGGTATGCTATTACTTCTTTTGAGACCTTACTTGGTAATACTAAACTATTCTACATCTGAGCCAACAACAATTTCTTGAAAGTCCACATGAAATCTATTGATTGCAATCTCTCAAGCCACTAAACTGGCAAATGAGGACACTGCACTACTGCAATATAACAATAAAAAGACTCTCTCAACAACTGTAAACAGCAACTTATTAATCCAATTCCCTGTTATTTGTTTTTGTGGCAAGTTGATGCTCTTAGCCATTTTTTTTGTATAGGGACAAACATCTCTTGGATTAAAAATTAAACAGGGCACATTTTTGGATACAGCTAGGGTAGAGCTTTCTAACCATGTACTTTTTAATCTTGATGGTTGTGTAAGCCAAGATTTGCCTTTTTTGAGGCTTGATTTTGACCTTTGGCTAGTTTATATTTCAGTTTTTTTGATAAAAATGTTAGGCTTCTCACTGTCACTTGAAAGAGATCTTAGCTTTTACTATAAAACAAATAGAGCCAAAATGGTATCACAAAACATTTTCACTCTATGTAGTTTTTGGTCCCACTTTAGTTTCCTATAAACAAGTGAGTGTATACATGCAGTGAAGAAAACTTTCAACAATACAGTACAAGTTATTGTTTCAGAGTCAATCAGTCTCATCCAGTTCTGGTAGCCCTATCATTTCACAAAACTTGTTACATTTGTGAGAATTCACAAATGTTTTAATTGCTATTGCTGACAAATTTCCACAACAAAAGAGAAGTTCTTCATCCTCTTTTGACAGAATAGTAGCAGTTGCAATTTCAGGATCATATAATGTGCTACCTGACCCTTGGATATCCAGAAGCATCAGTCGTCGTTGACTCCAGCTGTAACTGTGGTGAACCAAGCACTGTGCTTTTTCTGACAGCTCCTTGTATGAATCTGATATGTTGCATACTTTGCCAGTGTTGTTCACATACTTAACAAAGTTGCCATCAACATATTCTTCAATTGAGGCCGCCTTATCTTCATAGTTGATGTAATACACCATATTATACTGAAAGGATTCACCAAACTCAACAGGTACCACAGTGCTAAAGCGCTGTGCCAAGTTTCGTGCTGCAATATGCATTTGCACCTGTTTTCTAGCATGATTTTCTTCTGTTGTTTTGATTTCTGTGATTGTTTTGCGTGCAGCATCATTGTATGATTTCATAACCCATTTCCTTTTATCTTGTGGGTTTGAACTTGTAGCAAGGAATGCATCACGAAAGCCTTCAGATGAAAACTTTTCTGTGTGGACCTGCAACTCTAGTGTATCATAGTCAATCCACGTGCCACATTTGACATCAAACATTTCAAGCGTGACAGTTATTTTCTTTTTAGGCTTGGGCTTAATCAATATCCCAGCCTGAATTAATTCTGAGACAGAAATTGATGCTGGAAAATTTAGTTCTTGTTTTGTCTCTTTGAAACTCTTCTTTGATACTCCACCCGAAAGTGATTTCTTATCAACAACAGATGCATGTTGCTTGAAGCTTGATTCTCCTGATTCAACTGTTGACGCCCTGAACATCTGATCATTTGCAAAGCGTGCAAGGTACACCTATTGAGGATTAATATGGACAAATTAAAATAAAAGGACACAATGCTATTGGTTAACCTTTGAAGAAGGACTTATATTCTGTTTCAGTAGCAAACACCCAGTGAGACCACTGAAAGCAACCAACAAATATTGGCAGCCATTTGAACGCCAGAGGGCCAATTCAGATGAAAAAGTCAGGTCTACTGGGGGTAAAGTAGGCAGGCTAGGGTGGGGTGGGGGAAATAGGTAGGCTGTGGGTAAATAGGAAGGTTCGGGGGTAAAATCTGTAGTGCTGATTGAAGGAAAATAGTAGACCTTGGTTTGACAAATCAACATTCACTATGTCAAGGAGGGTAGTTTGAGTGAAGTTTGGAGGAAAGTTTGGACAAATTGTTTACCCCTCCCATTTTACCCAAAACTTACCCATGTTACCCTCAGCAGACCCTGCATAATGAGAAACTAGTGTGAGGCTGGCAGGAGGTTTTGGTTGCAGCTCTCAGGCACATTCTCAGTCACACTGTGTAAAAATACAGCATGGTTGCTGCTACATGGTGAAACCCTGAGTAGCCCCCCCCCCTCTGGGCAGCCATAAATATTCCATGCACAAATGCTTGGGAGCTAAGAATTTTTTTGGCGCATGCCTACGCAGGACACTGAGAAAAATGACATTCCCAGTAATAGACCTTTTAGCTATTCTGAAAAAGAATCTCAATCGATCGATATTTTGCTACATTCTGTAGAATTCTCGAATGTGCACAATAGTGGTAGAAGCTCTAACGCCACTCGATCGAACCTCGTGTATAAAAATGTATAAAACTAACGCTCGATCCAGACTCTTTTGCTGAATAGCTAATAGGTCTATTGGACTTAGAATCATCAAATGCCCCAGGGGCAAGGGCTTGACAGTTGATACTGGGAATATTGTGTGTGTTGGAGAAACCTGCCGACAATTAAATGAAAGATTTGGGGAGCACATCAGAAACGTAGAACACAAGCTTCACGAGGATGAAAAGAAGAAGATCAAAGTGATATAAATGTTTCCAAACATTTCAATTCTATGGGACATTCCATTCAGGACATGTCCATTCTTGGTCTATTAGATGCCCCCATAGACTCACGAAGAAGAAAGACGTTGGAGAAAAGAATTATTTTCAAATTGGACACACGTGTTCCGAAAGGACTTAACAAACATATTTCCTTTCTATGATTCTATCTCCTCTTGCTTCTGAGCGTTCTTTATTCGCTCGTCACACTCTTCCGTTACTTGCTCGATCCTACTGTTCTATTAAACATTCTCTCCTTTTCCATGTTCTTCGCCTCTACTAATTTCCTTTACTACTGACGAAGGGCACGGCCCGATACGTTTAGTTTCTATATTCTATGGCGTTAAAGTATACCTTGATAAGTATTATCGATCGTTTTGCTGCTAATACGTCAACACACGCTGCACTGTTATTTGAATAGGTAGCAGGGGGCCTGGAGCCTAAAGATATATATTATGCATTTCCATTTAAAGAAGCATTTTACTAATGAATTTTGGGAGCATGGTCTAAGAGAAAGGGCGTGGTTCAAAAATTGTTCCGTGACAGAGGGCCCCTTCTGCTTCCAACCCTGGGGCCCAGTCCGCCTCTCAACGGACCGGAAGGGACCCCATTGTACACCCTTAGTCAATGGGTTACTTCACTTCCAAATATAAGAATGTGACAAAATGTATCAAACCTTGTCCTTGCGATGAGGTATCTGATTTATATTGGTACATGACGGGCCTTTATTTGAAACCAATACATCACAGGAATCAAGTGGCAGCCGAAAATGTCCTGCACATGCCCTCTTCAAATTCTCAAGTGTCAGCTCTGAGTGTCTAAATTCGACAAATTCTCTTGGCTGCACAGGCCTAAACGTCTGTTTGTTGTCTGGCTCTGCTGTTAGACGTTGTACTATGATCTCGTGGGGTGCAGCGCCTATCGCATTTCTTTGTCCTCTTGGGTCCACCCTTGTCCTCTTCTCTCTCATCTTCGCTTCAAGGTCGATCCACGCTTCGTTCCTTCTCCTCATATCCGATTCGCTTTTACTTGCAATTTCTGACTTTGAGTGCTACTGACTGTCCACTACCACCAGACGTTGACCACGTTGAATATCCAGGAAGCGCGGGAAAATCATTTGCTTCTTTGACGCTGTTGTTGCAGTTTCGAGGCTGCGCGCAGGCTACGCAATTTAGACCACGCATGAATGAAAGGTCCACGCGTTGGCGAGAGGGGGCGAAACTTGCCGCTGGAAAAGTCCTGATCCAACCTTAAAAAGCTCAATAGACGATTTTCCACAAATTTTACAAAACCACGAGGAGGATACTTCTTCCACTGGGGAGGGGGGTGCTTCACTGTCCATGATCTGGAGGTGTGCACTCAAATATTTACGCCCGGATTTAGAACTTTTCCCTCGAACTTATCGCTAGCTTTACAAAAAAATGGCCAAAAGTATTAGTAAATTCCAAAAAGTAAAGATTCATAGCAACAAAATAACACTTTTGTCAACCGCTTTCGGGATAATTGGCTTCTTTTCAAATCCGGTGAAAAGAGGAGAAAACGATATCCAGGAGGAAGTGCTAATCCTGGCAGCAAAATATACTCCCCCTCGTAGTTCTCCACTCAATACAGGTATACAACGTCCCAAACGTTCCCAAGTAAAGGATTCAGGTCACTGATTCAGGTAGGCTGTGTGATAAACCAAAGACGCAAAGCAGCCGCTGGATAGTGGGTGCGTGGGCTATGATAACGATGGGCTGGTTGCAGACGAGGGCATCGAATTCCTTGTTAAAAACTCGTTAGCAGGTTGACGTGATCCGATGTTTACCGACCTAGCATCAATCAAGAGCCCCAGTTAACATTTTAGATACCCACACTTGTTTCTGGGCCTAGCCAAACTGGGTTTTTCGCACCCAGCGTAATCACTATGAGAACGATGGGCCACGCCGTCGACTTTGAAAAACGACTTTGAAAACAACTTTGAAAAACGACTTTGAAAACAACTTTGAAAAACAACTTTGAAAAACAACTTTGAAAAACAACTTTGAAAAAACTGACATCATAAAAAGGAAAGTGACAAATTCAGTTGTTGACAAATTCACTTCCGCTTTTAGATCCACACCTTTCAAATGCTGACGATTCAGTTGTTTCTCATGTTGCTTCTTGTGATTTTTTGGATGACTATTTCTGTGTATATTTTCAATGTTTGAAAAACTTGTGTTGGATGTATAGTTAATTGATGTAGAATTTTCTGTTGAATTTTCAGTTTGTTCTGCAGTGCTTTTCTTTCATTCTTTTTTATTTCAAACGATTTAAGCTCCGTTTTCATCAGGCTTTATTTGATTTTTTCCTTCTTTATATTTTTGTGCTAATTTTTTTGGAATTTACTTGCTTCTAAATATTTAAATTTTATTTATCTCTTTCTAAATGTGTTTTTTTTACAGTTTTAAATCTTCCTATCAAGATTCACTTCAAAAACACTATGAGAACGATGGGCCACCATACAATACTGCCTCAAACCAGAACGCTTTCCTTTGTATGGTATCATTTGCTCATTGATCGATTGTATTTCTTTCCTTCCCTCTTCTTGCTCAATCTTCAAGCAGTTCTGTCGCAGTGCATCTGGGAGAGTGGGTGAACTTTGAAAGTTCAGTTCAGTTCAGTTTAAAGTTCTACTACATACAAAAAATCTTTTAAAATAAAATACAATAAACTAAATAACAAATTACAACAGGGACAAAAATCGATGACAAATTTTACATAAGGGTACATAGAGTTTGTATGGAGGGGAATTTCTTAAGGAGGAACTCTCTCAGTAGGTAAACTAATCGAGGAGAGAGCACCCCCTATGCTAAGAACTTATCATTCAAATTATGAAATCTTTTGAGTGCTTTGAATGATTAATACGTGGAAAAGTCATCTTATCGAGGTATTCAAGACTGGTACGCTGAGAAAAGATGTAATTTAACCCTATTAGTACTGGGGGGGGGCATTTTTCGCCCCCCCCCCTACCACACTTTTCTACGTTGAGCTACAACGGCCTGTAATTTAACCTCCAAACTTTGTGACTTTTAGTCAAATTTAATTGGCAATTAAATTTTTAACATTTCATTGTTCTAACTTTGATCACGTGACCACAGCAATACCATATTTGGAGGGTAGTCAACAAAAAAATTCTTAAAACCTTCATAGATTTTGTCTCGTTTGTCCGATTGATCTCCAACATGTACCATTCGATTGCATTTGATTGATTTGATTTGATTTTAATTTCTTTAGGCACGGTGGCCACGTCAGTCAAAGGACTGATTTACAGCGGGTCGTGCAAATAAATACATAAATTACAAAGTATACATAACTAAAAAATCCTATTTACAAAATCTTTTCATAAACCAATTAAGTGATGCTAACTATAACATGAAAGAGAGACTCAGCATTCGGTGTTGGCATTGTTGATATGTTTTTTGAATATTTCATAAGATTTTGATGATTTGACTTCAACCGAAAGATCGTTCCATAATTTAGCACCCTTATATGAAAAGCATTTCCGGCCGAAAGCCGATTTGCGACGAGGAGCGGTCAAATCGGTTTTAGTGTTGCGAAGTTCTCTCTTGCATGTGTCAGACAGCCTTGCAAACATTTCTGTAAGGTAAATGGGAGCTTGGTTGTTTACCGATTTGTACACCATCTTTATGGTTTCTGATTCGATAAGTTCATTGATGGTGGGCCAACCAAGTTTTCTGATTATGGGTAGGGCAGAAGCATCATAAGCACTGTTTGTGACGATCCTTGCTGCCCTATCTTGGAGTTTTTGCAGCCTATTGATAGCATTGATGCCGGCAACTCCCCATACCGGGCAGCTGTATTGGAAGTATGGTTCCACCAAACTTCTGTACATTTTTTGTACAGTAACAATGGGCAGATACTTTTTGGAAAAACCCAACATCCCTAATCCACGTGAAACTTTTTTCGTCACTGCTGAAATTTGTTCGTCCCAGCTCAGATGTTTGTCAACAATTACCCCAAGGTATTTGATATTTTCTACTATGGAAACATTCTCCTCGCCCACTACGAAAGAGGGCTTTGCTACTCTATCATCACTCATATCTTTCAGTCGTTTTCTGCTGCCAACTACAAGACTATGTGTCTTAGCAACATTCAGGGACAATTTATTGCCTTGTAGCCAAGATTTAAGGTTACTGAGGTCATCATTGACGCAGTCATTAATATGTGTAACCGAATTCGACGCAAACATAAGGCTTGTGTCATCAGCATACATATTAACGTCACAATGTTTCATCTGTAGATGGAGGTCATTGATATATATGATAAATAACAGAGGCCCTAGATAGGACCCCTGCGGTACTCCACAGGATATGGATTCTATATTCGAAATCTTCCCATTTACCTTACGACATTGCTTTCTATTAGTTAAATAAGAGCAGAACCATTTCATTTCTTTATTATGAACAGAGCTGCAAAAAGTTGTTGACCTTCCTCCAAACGTGAAATTTATGCTCTCAACCTTCCTCATTTTAACACGATATATAATTACTGGAAAACAGCTCAACGGTGTTTTGTGAACCAGACAAAAGAATGTAATTGGGGATCTTCCAATATCATTTGTCTGTTTGGGTGCAAGTAAGTAAGGTTTTAATGCAAGGGTACCCTGGGTACCAGAGCCAAAAAGTAATAAAAAGAGGCTCTGCTACCCAGGGTAATACAAGGGAGGCCACGGTCTTAAGGAAGCTATTCATTAATTGAAAGGTATTGGGGCAATGAAGGGGGAACAAATAGTTCAGGTGAGAACATCTAAAAGCTACTGGGTGTCCAAAAATATACTCCTGTTTGCAAAATCACCAATATTTGATTACGAAGGTTATCATAAAATGTTTGCATCTCTTCTATCAACAATTCAAATATATTTAATGATGGTGAGCTATCTGTTCTCTTTACTTAACGGGTATGAAATAATGCAGCGAAAACCTCATTCTAAGCAACACTGTGTTAGCAACAACGCTAATCTTGCTTCTAATAACCATTACATTGAAAATTTTGCAGTATTCTTCAAGTCCACAATAATAATTCACGTTTCATTCTGATATTCATGACCAAACAAAAACTCAATTTAACGCCCCTCAGCATCAATTCACCTACTGTAGACTGAAGACAATAAACCACAACGTTCTTTCTTTGGCAGATAATGGGGTCGTGTCTGGCTGAATTATACAGTATATAATTCGAGTTTGTCTGTAATAATATATATAGAGCTTTTTCTTCCTGGACCAACACAACAGGTACTAGCGTTGCTCTTTGGCAGTGGACTGTCCTGCTGCGTAGTGCCCAAGGATGACTTCTGTGGAAAAGACCCCGTATATTGAGTGGGAGAAGGGGGGGGTCCAGCGGAACCATGTTGACCGCCCCAAGCACCATTAATACAACTTATCTAACATAAAACTATGATATTTATATATGAGTCAAAACATAAGACATCATTGCTAGAGCCACCATTGGGTGGCCTAACCGACTGGCTATGCGACAATAGACCTTTTAGCTATTCTGAGAAAGAATCTCAATCGAACGATACTTTGCTACATTTTGTAGAATTTTCGAATGTGCATAATAGTGATAGAATCTCTAACGCCACTCGATCGAATCTCGTGTATAAAAATGTATAAAAATAACGCTCGATCCAGGCTCTTTTGCTGAATAGCTAAAAGGTCTATTGGATATGAGACTAAATGAATAAGAGACCCTTGAAAAGGAAGGCGGAGTGCTATGCAAAACCAACAACACAGATCGCTAACCTATGAAGATGATATAATGGCCAGAACAACCCGGGGAAATAGGGGAAAAGGGGGAGGGCTGAATATCTTAAAGGGGAGGGAGGGTGGGAGAATTAATTGCAATACTCCTCAAGTAAATTGAGATCGAACGGTGAGGTGAAACACTCGCGGAGTAGGTAATTTGATCGTAAGGTACGCTGGAAAGTTAGAGGGCCTGGTACGAGCCTACATTGGACTAGGTATCATATTCCCTAGCTTAAACACCTAATACTGGAGCCTCAGCGTTAAACTACATTTACTAGCGTAGAATGTTCGAAGAACAAAAGAAATTACTCAAATAAACATAAGTGCTTTCTTGCTTAAGGCTTCAAAACAAGGCAGCACTAAAAAGAGTTGGATTCACTTGATCGAAAAATAGATCAAAAGATCAGCTTTGCCTGCAAAAATAATTATTTTAATCTACTGGTAAGAAAAGGAAATTTGAAGATCTGCCTTACGATAAAATTTTGGTGATTTTGCAAGCACAAGTACTTTTCTGGGACGCTTTTCAAAAATCATTTTTTCCTGACACATATGCATATCTTTTCCTCTCTTTCATCACATTGTCTGATCAAATCTGATTTTTCTTCTTTGATATAGTTTTGAAGTATAACCTCACCATGTCACCATCTGCATACTGTTGCCATGCTTTTTAATGGTTCCATGTATTTATTGAGGATTCATCTTCTAAATCTACGCGGCAATATAAAGTTTTATTTTTGACAACTAAACCTTCCTCAATTTTTGGCCGAAACCTTCCTCCAAACCACACGCCCGACAACCCCTACTGACGTGTGACGTCACATTGAATCCTCGAAGCTGTGGAGGCAGGTGGAGGTCATGTGATTTTTGCGCGCCCTTTTCCTGATTTCATCACGCGTACACATCAAAAAACATTTCATTTTTGTAAGATCTGATATTGAGCGTGTTTAGTAATAAAAACTGTGCATAAATTGAAGATTTTGATGGTTTGGAAGCAGAGAAACTAATGCTATGGATGCTAGCAGGTAAGCAGATCCTCGTCGATTTCACGAAAATCTCGTAGGTCCGAAATTGCAACTCAACATTAATCCTTGAATTTCATATCCATCTGCTGTGATATTCCAAAGATGTTTGATTTTATTTGGAAGAACAGTCTTCACAAACTTAGTTTTCTTTTGTTTGGGATAATTTGGAAATGAAATTACCCATTTTCAGGAAGTGTTTAATCGTAAGACTCCCTTTAGATTTTTCTTTCGTTTCGTAAGACGAAAATTAATGATTTTTATTCAGGGTTGTTTTCTCGAGAAGTGACGAGTTTATTTGAAAAGCGAACTATCCTATACCATGCAAAATTCATTTTTCTTTCATTTGATATGGCACTTTGCATCTTTTTGGCTTCCGTTTCAGATCCTTTGAATTAGGCGCGGATCAACTTCGCTTTGCAATTCCATTATTTTTGTTAGGCCAACAAGTCTCCACCTAGACTTTTTGGCTCTTTCTCAATCATAAGTCCTCTATTTGATCGATAAGTTGGCATTTTCAAGGAACAAAATTCATACTTTCTTCCAAAAACCAATTAAATTGTGATTCTGTAGCTTTTTCTGAACTTAGAGTTGCATCCACCTGCATGTTGAATTGCTGCAATTCCGCTCGTCGAATTTTACCAAAATTTCACTTTTTCATTCAAGGCCAATTTTCTTCCAAATGCTACGTCCTTTGAGAAAGAAACCCTCCCTATGCCATGCAAGATTCATTTCTCTTTCTTTTGAGCTAAAGTTTTATATATTCTTTGTTGTTGTTATGAAACCTATAAAAAAGGCGTGGACTAACTATGAATTTTGTACCCATTATTTTGGTTAGGCCAGTCTGTCTCCATCTCCATTTTTCAACGTTTTTGCGGCTTTCTGCAGCCTTGGTATCCAAGTTTTTTCGATTTTATCTCATTATATCCATATTTCCATGCGAAAATCACTTCTCCCAAGAAATTTTGGCTTTATCTTGTTTCCAGGGTTTCTTTCAACTTGCACGCCATGCATTTGCTTATCGCTTCGTCAAATTTTACAGAAATTGATCTGATTCATCAGGAGTGTATTTTCTTGCAGAAATGACAAGTTATAGAATAAAGAAACGTCCTAAGCCACGTAAAAATTATCTGCCTTTTTCGTGATGTAAGATATAACTTGCTTATTATTGGAGTTTGTGAGTCTATCAAATAGGCGCTGGCCAGGTTCATGTCTTGTTCCCTTCATTTTGGTTAGGCCAGTCATTCTCCGCTCCAACATTTTATGCTCTCTCACGGCTCAGAAGTGTTCTCTTAGTCTACCATTCATGTATATATCATCCGTCATCTTACAGCTGAATATACAATATCAAACTCCTAGATTGTGTAAGTAGTAGAGTCATATTTTGTAAAATTCAGTCCCATGACAAGAAATTTTTCTTCCCGAAGCGGCTCGTCGACCTATTTGATGTTGGAAAAGTTTTGCCAAATAAGGGTGAACCAATACCATATATGGGGTTTACCAGAAGAATTTATGACCTGCCTTCAAAAACAATTGATACCCGGTCATTAAAACTTTTGGAATGAAAACAAATTTGGGGTGAACAAAATCTCTGATAAATTTGCTACAAGTTTTGCTCAGGTTGGTTGATATAGGTCATATATTTCTTTTGCAAAAATCAGGCCAAAGTTCGAGAAAAATTATGCTCCTATTGAAATACTATTATCATCAGAACGAGGCTATGGAAGTCGAATGATGGGTTGTCGGCCGTGAACCAGGTTTGTAGGTTTGCAGTGTTTTTGCGTCTCTGATTATGAATACCGTAAAGCTCAAGTTTTTGCAATAATATTTCATCGTTCACCGTGTCAAAAGCCTTTTTGAGGTCCACAAAGGTAACTGCAGTGTACTTACCACCCTCTAAATTCAAGTACCAATCATTAGTGCACTTAAGCAAACACGATAGAACAGAATGCAACTGTCTGTAAGCTGATTGTTTACCGAAAATGAGTTTATTGGAATCTAGGTAGTGGTATAGCTTGTCATAAATTAGTTTCTCAAAAAGGCGAGAGACAACCGGTAGAACAGAAATTGGGCGATAGTTAGAGCTTTCATCGGCAGGACCATCCTTAAATATTGGTGCAACCCTTGCTATCTTCCAACAGTCAGGGAACAGGCCCAAGGATAGAGACAAGTTAAAGAGTTGACTAAGGGGCTGAGCTAAAATCGGCATTCCTGCCTTGAGGAAAAAGCTCAAAATTCCATCTAGGCCAGACCCCTGTAAAGTCTTGAATTTATTAATTGCTTTCAGTAACTCTTGGGGCTGCATTGGTGAGAATGTGAAACGAGCAGCCGTAGGATTTATGTCATGGTCTCCTCTCAAGAGAGTATTTTCCTTATCAGGAATTTTTCTACTCAACTTGTCCCCAACCGAACAGAAGTACTCATTCATTGCATTGGCTATGCTTTCAGATTCCTTAATTACTGTGTCCCCCACCTTTAGGGATTGGATTTGAGTTGACTTTGATCGCTTGTTGACGAGTTTGTTGATTGTTGACCACGTCTGTTTAAGGTCACCTTCACACTCATTAAGTTTATTTGTGAAGTATTCTCTCTTTAATCGAGAATTCATATTATCAGCCTGATTTCTAACTTGTCTATAAGCATTCATTAACATTTCAGATTTTGCCTTGACCGCTGCATTCTTAATTCTGTCTCTAGTTCGAAACAGAGCCTTCAGATCAGGAGATAGCCAAGTATGGAGTGCCGATGCTGACAAAAGTACTTTCTGTAAATTTTGTGTACTTCTTAGAAAAAACATACTTCCTTTCAAGGTTTCCGATACTTTATCCGCATCTTTTAACCTTTTCAATTTCATTGTACTTTTCATTTATGCAACTTGGTTAACTTTTTGCATACTTCCTTGAAATTTTGCATACTTCTAAAAAAATTTCAATACTTTCCTCGTTTTCAAAACGAGGATAGTATTGAAAAACTCTCCTTTTTTTTAAAAAGTTTTATACTTCTAAAGAATTTCATACTTGTTCAAAATTTCCATACTTGTTCGAAACTTTTCCATACTTTCCTCGCTTTCAAAACGAGGATAGTATTGAAAAATTCCTACTTTCTTCAAAAGTTTTATAGTTCTAAAGAATTTCATACTAGTTCGAAATTTCCATACTTGTTCAAAGGTTTTGATACTTGTTCGCAACTTTTCCATACTTTCCTCGCTTTCAAAACGAGGATGACTTCGTTTCCCGCGCTTTTGTATCTGCATCACATGGTCGACGGCGAGACAAGAGAGGTGGATGGACGCAAGCAGGGGAAAAGGGCAGAGGTAAGATTCCGTTTAAACTATTTCGTCTCCCGCCGTACATGCGTGATTATCTTTACGCTTGTTTGCATGAAAAGGTAGACAGACTGCCTAGGCAGTAGGGCAGTAGGCTAGTGTTTGTTAACAATTTTTTTTCTTAATTTAAAAATTTAATATTGCGCAGTTTTGATATAACATCATCAAGTGCGCTTCACAGTTCCTTAAAGTCTCTTAAACGCTTAGAATATCCATTCAAAATTTATTAAAACAGTCGTGGTCCCATTACACTGAATGATCTGTTTGCAAAAATGATTCTCTTTTTGGGAGTAGGCCTATCTATTTTCATGTACCTGCAAGTACATATTGTTTGATCTTAATAATCTCACACTTTTACTTAGCTTCTGCATATGTTGACACCAAATTCAAGTTGGTTACTTTCAATAAAAGTTTTGTTGCAGTGACAGTTGATCAGAATTTTCTTAAGGATTATGTCATTTTTCAGTATATTTGTAGGCATGGCATCCAGTTCACAGGACTTTGTTAACATTCCTTTTATTAGTTTTTCCACATTTTCCTGTGTCAAAATTTTAAACTTGCTAAACTCTGCAACTGAGTGATTCATTTTTGAAACATATTTTGGTTTTCCCTTAAGTTCATCTCTGATTTTCTGTATCTTGTTTGTAAAAAACTCAGCACACTCTATAGCAAGTTGATCTTCTGATTTCCCTTCTGGTATTTGGTTCTCTGATTTTGATCTTGTTATTTTGTTGAATGTTTTGTATAGTGCTTTTGTATCTCCTTTGCACATTAGAATTTTATCAGACAGTATTTTGGTTTACTTCTCTGATATCATGTAATTATATTTATTTCTTTCATGATGGTATATCCTTGTTCTGTTGTTGTTCCCCATACTTGATCCATTTCCTTTCCTCTCTTCTGACCCCTCTTTTCTGATCAGACATCTGTCTTTCATCTGTCTGACAATTTTTCTACAATATTCATAAAATATGCAGCCATATCCATGGATGGCTTTGTTATGTTTTGTTCTGTTCTTCATAATTCGTAGAAGAAAGGAAGAAGAGCAGAAGTTGTTGTTATTGTCTAATATTTAACAATTGAATTTTGTGTGCTTGCAATTACATTTGAAATCTGAGGCATCAAAGTAGAAAGGTCACATGGAGTGGAAAGTCTTTTTAGTATATAGAAAATCCTTACAAGTTAGATTTTATTGAATAAAAACTTATCTGGGGCCCTTTCAACTTTTCATCATTTAATGATAGGGGTAGGAGACAGCGGCCTAGGGTGCTGCAGCCCCCCCCAACTATGGAAAAATCAACCATGATGAGGCAGAAAATCAAACTTACGTCTGCCAAATTTTTTGTAAACAATACAGGTTTTATCAAGTAGTTGGGCAGAATTTTTGTAAACAATAAATTTTTTATCCAGTAGCCCCCCTAAAGTTTGTCTTCTGCTATGCCCATTTGTTTAAGTATAAGTTTGCCTCTGGAACAATTCTTCTGTGTCCTTAGTTCCTTGCAGGTGCAACATGAGCAATGCACAGCAGATGCTTGGTAGATTGACGGAACTTGTCAGCACCCTGTCAAACCAAGTCACTTCTAATCAGCAGCAACCAACAAATGTGCCAGTGGCAGATGAATTGAGAAGGCTGTATCCAAGTGTTGATGGAAAGTCTTCTAGCAGACAAGAACCAAGACCAGTAAATACATTGAATGCATTCCGGCAAAGCAGTGTCACAGCATCTTCAAACATCTTTAAGCCTGGCATACAGTACAGAACACACTCAAAGAGTAAGAAGAGAAAGCTCAGTACTACCTCATCAAAGGAACGAAGATCATTCCTGAAAGATGTGTATCTGTTGCCATCATCATGTGAAAAGGTTCCCAGAGGAAGGCGACGTGAAAACATGTCTAAGAATGGATGTGTTGCTTTTGCCGTAGAATTTGACCCAGATGCAGACGAATCTCAACTAAGAGATACAATTTATGAAGAATTTAAGGGGAAGATGCAAAACCCTACAGCATTCTCATTCATGAAAGCTGTCCAAGACAATCTTGTTGCTCCAATGAAGAAAACGTGGACTTCAAAGGTACTAAAGCACATGACAGGAGCAGGACCACTTTACATTAGGTCATCTGATGATTTGCCAACGGTTGCTGTTTCTTCTGATTCAGAATCTGACACTGATTATGATATCAAAATGAATACGGTGGCTGTAAATGCAAGAGAAGACAAGTTTGTGATTGAAGAGTCTGTGCATACAGCAGGTGTTGACAAAGACACCAGCAGGCCCTCAAGCTCAAGTGCTACAGCCAAAGATGAGACAATACAGTGTCCAATTTGCCAACAGCTTGTCCTAAAGGTAAACATAGAGTTCCATGCGAACCTTTGTGCTGATCGCCACAGTAATGTTGAAGATACATATGCATCAGTTCTTTGGTGTGATGATGAAGAAGATGATGATGAGCTTCCAGAGTTTACTGGATTGACACCTTTTCAAACTCTGTGTGAAGATAGCAATAAAGAAGTTGCCACTGACAATTCTGACAAGGTTAGTCTAATCAAGGATGTTTTGATGAATTTGGGAGCTGGTGTTAACAAGGATAAAACAAATAGAGTTTCCATTCGAAGAAAGCGTGCATGGCAAGACTATGTATCTGTCAGACAACGAAAGGGGTTTGATCCTGTGATGACCGGATCAGCGATGCGGAGGCGCAGCACCAAAGCGAGGGGAGCGGACAGAAGCGAGGCTAAGATGGCGGCGGGCGAAGAAGGAACTGAACTGACTCGGGAGACATTTTACCAGTGCCCTGTAACTGTTAGACTAAGAATCTTGGTTTAATAAATATTGTGTTCATTTACACTTGTCCTTTATCTGTTTGACTCACTACATTTGGCGACGAGAAGGCAAAACGAACCAAGGCTACACGCAGAAAGAAGACTATGGCAAGCAGCTTGTATGGGGCACTGGAAGCCTTTCGCAAAGGCAAGGAGGCAAGTGAAACTTTAGAGAGACTAGACAGTTATATTAAAAGAGCTAAACTAATATTCACGACTGCCGATATCACAGATGATAAGAAAAAGAAGAGTTTGATTCAAATATGGGGAGGAGATGACCTCATGAAATTATTTGAACACACAGGAGGAGTAAATGATAAAGACACATTCGATGATGCCATAAGAAAAATTAAAGGTGGATTGAAGGCAACAATAAACGAAGTTTTTCCAATGTACAAGCTTTTCCACCAGCTGCCACAGGGAAACAAGAAATTTTCTGACTGGTATCCAGAGGTGCTAGAACATGCTCAAAGATGCCCTCTGGAGGATTATACCGTTGAAAGAGCGGCAAGAGATGCAATTGCCATGCAGACATCAAGTGCAAGACTAAGGAAAAAGGCACTGACAGATGGGCCAGATTTTAAGACTCTTGTGAAATTGGGATGCACTTTAGAGAGTGCAGATAAACAAGCAGCTGCGATGATGCAAACAGAGCCAGTGCGAAATGTTAAAAAGGAGAAACACAAATCATCTAAACAAGTTCTCTGTTACACATGTGGTTATGAGAAGGAGAGAAGCCATCGCAAAGGATACTGTCCAGCAAAAGAGAAAAAATGTGCAGCCTGCAACAAGATAGGACACTTTGCAAAATCACAAGCATGCAAAGGAAGTAAACATATACGTTCAGTCGACAACAGCAATAATTCAGACAGCAGCACAGGAGCCAGCGACAGTGAGTCAGATGATGAAATTGGCAGAATAACAGTGGGCTCTCTACACACAGGCAAGGCAGATGAAGAACTAGTCACGGTGAAGATAAATGGCGAAGAAACCACAAAAAGGGTTGACTCGGGGTGTCGAAAAACCCTGATCGGAATATCAGAATACCGAAGTCTTAAGTGCAAAGCTCCATTACGACGAACCAATGTCAAATTCACACCATATGGTACGAAGCAGACACTCCCAATAAAAGGACGCGCCCGGGTCACACTCACAGCAACAGGAGGGGCATGCCACGAAACATGGATATATGTTGTGAACGATGAAGTCGAAGCACTTCTTGGAGCTGAAGATGCAAAAAAATTAGGAATATTACAGATAAATTCAGAAGGAACAACCAATATGATCCATTCTGTAGCAGCATCAAAGATCTCAGGCCCTACAACTGATATTCAGAAAATATTAGACAAGTACGAACACATGTTCCATGGGGTAGGATCATTTAACGGAGAGGAAATTGAATTCAAGATTGATGAATCAGTGACCCCTGTTGTTCAGAGAAATAGGCCCATAGCACTAGCGTACCGCGAAAGAGTGGAAGAACACATCAAAGAGCTCATAGACAATGACATCATAGAAGGGCCCCTGGATTCCACAGAGCCACTGGAGTGGGTTTCCAACGTCGTTATAACAGGAAAGAAGTGGGGAGATGGCAGTAATATCAGATTAAATGTAGACATGCGAGATGCTAACAAGGCAATAAAACGTACTCATTACCCCATTCCCACCGTCCAAGAGCTACGACATGCATTCCATGGAGCAACACGATACACAAAGCTAGACATGAATCATGCATTCCATCAGATGCCACTCAGCAAGGAATCTCGTCACCTCACAAACTTCAGAACCCATCAAGGTATCTACCGATTCAAGCGGCTCGTCATGGGTGCTTCACCTGCAAGTGAAGAGTTCCACGAGAAATTAAGACGTGCAATATGTGACCTTGACGGACATGTTCAAATCAAAGATGACATAATTGTGTACGGACGCACACAAGATGAACATGACCAACACCTCCAGCAAATGCTACAACGACTGAGTGACCGAGGATTCACACTACGCAAGAACAAATGCGAATGGAATCAGGCTGAAGTGCTTTATTTTGGCTACATTTTCAACGAGAAAGGAATGTCGGCTGACCCAGCAAAGATCAAAGCCATAAAGGAGACACCCAGCCCAAAGTCTATAGCAGAGGTGAAAAGTTTTATCCAGATGTGTCAGTACAATGCTTACTTCATAGGACAAGCAGGAGGGAAGCCGTTTAGTGACATGACAGCTCCATTGCGACGACTGCTCTGCAAAGGAGAAAAGTTCAAGTGGACAAGAGAATGTGAGGTGGCGGTACAGAAGCTGAAAACTGCATTGGTGAGTGAGAGAGTTATGGGAGCTTTCTCCCCAAACAGAGAAACACAACTTGTGGTAGATCGCGGACCTGAGGGGATAGCAGCCACTGTCATGCAAAGAGAAAGTACGAGTGATGAATGGCAACCAATCAATTACACCAGCCGCGCCAAGACAAAAACTGAGAAAAACTATTCGCCAATCGAAGGAGAAAGCCTAGCGATTTATTCAGGCATTCTAACAAACAAGATGTATCTGTATGGGATCCCATTTACTGTCATAACAGACCACAAGCCATTGCCTCCACTCTACAACAGCTACAAGAAGACAGGGCCTGTTCGTGTAGAAAGGCATCGGGTAAGGTTGCAAGGATTTGACTTCTCAGTAAAATACGAGCCCGGCCGCTATAATCCTTGTGATTACAACAGCCGCCACCCATTGCCACTCCCAAACTATGAAGAAGATGAGAAAGAAGAGTTTGGCGTAGAGGAAGGTACAGAACTGTACATCAATGCAATCATAGCTGAAGATTTACCTGATGCAGTAACGCTGAAAATACTGCAATACGAAACCAATCAAGACGACACATTAGCCATGTTAAAGGCTGATATTTTGAAAGGAGATTTGTCCAACCGACCAGAGGTACGACCATTCAGAGGAGTATTCAACGAGCTGTCAATCGTTAGATCACTCGTGCTCAGAGGGACACGCATTGTGATTCCAGAAGCCCTGCAGTCAGACGTCATCGCCCTAGCACATGAGGGACATCAAGGCCTCACAAAAACAAAGCAATACCTCAGAACTAGAGTTTGGTTTCCGAAGATGGATCAGATGACACAAGAGTACATTGATACATGCCTGCCATGCCAAGCCGCCACTGACCGCAATCATACAGAGCCACTTAAGCCCACCGCGATGCCCGAACGACCTTGGCAAAAACTAGCAATGGATTTCAAAGGTCCCATTGCGTCAAAGTTCTACTTCTTCCTGCTCATCGATGAATATAGTCGGTTCCCAGAAGTTGAAATAGTAACATCCACATCAGCAGAGTCTGTAATTCCCAAGCTACATCGTATTTTGTGCACCCACGGAATACCAGAGGAGATAAAGAGTGACAATGGGCCTCCATTCAATGGCGAAGAGATAAAGAATTATGCCAAACGGCAAGGTTTTCGGCACCGGCTCATTGAACCAGAACACCCTGAGAGCAACGGTCTGGCTGAAAATTTCATGCGCATGCTGACAAAAGTAGCTCACACTGCGTATACGGCAAAACAAGACCCAAGAAGGGCAGTGAACAACTACCTTCTCAACTACAGAGCAACACCCCACAGCACCACTGGGGAGACTCCGGCAGAGATTCTTTTTGGGAGGAAAATAATTACAAAAGTTCCTATCATGGCCCCAAGATGCCAAACCAAGATCCATCAATCAGTGAAGCAGCGAGACCAGACATCGAAGAGAAAAGCAAAACAGCTCTATGACAAAAGAAAGCATTCAAGAGAACACCGTTTGAAAGTGGGAGATAAAGTCCTACTAAAACAGCGAAAGTCCACAACGCAAACCCCATATGACCCCCAACCATTCACGGTGATTGCACACAAAGGATCCATGGTTACCGCAAGGAGGAAGCATCAAACATTTACTCGGGATGCTTCAAAGTGGAAAGCGATGCCTGACCGACCTGACCATCTAAAAGCAAGAGAAAGACCGAAGGGTGAGAGAGAGAAAGACAGAGCACAAGATAGTGATGATGACCTAGATAACTTGATGGCCAAACCCAGAGATCAAGTACAGACTACTGTAGAGGATGAGGCTGCAAATGCAAGCAATGAGCAACGACAGGACATTCCAGACAACCCTCCTGGGATGCGTCGCTACCCTAGCAGAGAGAGACACCCCCCGAGATACTTTAATGATTATGAACTCTAGTCTAACCGGGGAAGGGGTGTGATGACCGGATCAGCGATGCGGAGGCGCAGCACCAAAGCGAGGGGAGCGGACAGAAGCGAGGCTAAGATGGCGGCGGGCGAAGAAGGAACTGAACTGACTCGGGAGACATTTTACCAGTGCCTTGTAACTGTTAGACTAAGAATCTTGGTTTAATAAATATTGTGTTCATTTACACTTGTCCTTTATCTGTTTGACTCACTACAGATCCATCTGGTGGTTTCACTATTCGATTTCTTGGAGAACCATCTGTTGATTGTGGTGGACCGCTCAGGGAGTTTTTTTCAGGTATGCATACAACATATTTTACATCATCATGAATATGTGCAGGCATATGCAGCCACAGTCTTGGACGCATGTATGAGGTAGGGTCTACAGGGGTAAGATGGGCATTGAGTAAAAATTGTGGATAAATTTTGCCAAAATCTTTGTTCATCGATTTTCTCTAGCTAGAACTGCTTGCTACCTTTCCCCTAATCTCCAACAGTCGAGATTTCGACGTGTTCGACGAGATTCCTACATGGAAATTTACACTTTGAGTTTCCACTTAATCTCCGCAAATGAAATTTTTGTCGGGGAAATTTCCTCTTTTAAGATTTCCCCTAATCTCCAGCAGTCGAGATTTTGACGTGTTCGACGAGATTCCGACATGGAAATATACACTTTGAGTTTCCACTTAATCTCCACAAAGTGAAGCGTACACCTCGAATTTCCTATTTGTTTCCAACAAAGGAAACTGAGATTTCAAATTTCTGTCGGGGAGAATTCGTCTTTCGAGATTAATCAATCTCCAGCATTTTGTGACTTCCTCTTTGCAAGAGTAGCCTGATAACCAGACCCAAGTTCAAGGACTAGTTCTTTGGACTTGGGTCTGGTTATCAGGCTATCCAAGAGCATTTCAATACATTATACGAATAGCGCAACTTAGTCAATTTTTCAGACTTTGTGTGTATGGCATGAGAATCCTCACAAGATCCTGCTACAGTACTGTTTTCATTAGAAACTTAGAACTTGGGCCAATACTGAAAGTTTCTTAAAAATCATCAGATTTTGAGTACTAGAAGTTTCTTATGAGTTTTCTTAAAGGCTTCATGTTCACAACGTACTTTTCTGAACATTTTAAAAGTTGCTCATTGAAAGCTCTCCAATGTCTAGGCATCGCTAGGAAACAAGACCCACCACTCTCTCCCAAGGCTGCAAAAGTTAAATGCTTTAGCTAATTTTAAATAAGAAATTACTTAGTAGGAAGCTTTTGTTAGGAAGTATTTTGATTTTCTACGCTATCTTATGTGGGTTTGAATGAATAACTGAGAAGCCACCTAGTTTATAATTCAAACACCGCTAGAATTATGAATTTGATAGGTTTCACTATTTCACGAGAGAGCTTTTAAAAATGGTATATATAAATCACAATAATTTTCACGATTTTCATATGAAGATTTTTTTCAGATTTCAGCTTTTCCAATTTTTCATCAATAGCCTACTAGTACAAGACCTCTTGCATACATTAAAATCGAAAACTTTCTGATCAGCAAACTTTCGGACAAAATGTTGTCCGAAAGTTTATTTGTCCGAACTCTGGTAATGTCCGAAAGTTTTTTCGTCCGAAAGTATTAAATTAATTGAAAATAGAAAAGAACAAAGAAGCGTAACAGAAAATGTTAATTAACCCTATCTGACCTGGGTGATTTGAAACACTCAATGCCTGGGGGGGCGGATTCCGCCCCCCCTCCTTATCTTTGCTGTTGCTTGAGATATGGCAACCAAATTTGGCACAAAGGTTGTTCATTATATAAACAATGAATTTTTGAAACAATAGTTTAATTAGCATTGTTGTTGTTGTTGCTAGAGCACAATTAACATTATGATGTCATATGATGTCATAAGAATGAAAGTGTGTTAAAAGGTCGTAAAACTTTGCTTTTCGCAAAGAAATGAAATACATAGATCAAAATAGATGTAAATTCATAGTTTGGACTTAATTGGACCAATTATAAAGGATTAAGAGAGATACAATGTATATTTTGCACAGAGTGTGGCATGAAAACTTGGTTACCATGGAGACAAGGCTAAAAATAGAACACCAGAATTGTTACAGTTTGATTGCTATATGATAGAAAGTTAAACTTGCTAAATCTCAGAGGCATTCAGCAAACACGGAAAAACGTATCAATGAAAATGTACGAGGGGGGGCGGAATCCGGCCAGATAGGGTTAATCAATGTTTTGCCAGTAGCGCTAAAGTTTCTTGAATATTTTATCTAAAAGTTTGGTTCCTTGAAGCGTTTCTTGAAAATAGTTCATGAATAGCAACATCTTTAAATTTTGTTTACAGCTGGTCTAACAATTGTTCAGTCTAACAAAAATTACATTAAAATGTCCTTGTTGATGCAATGATCGCCATGTACCTTCTGGAAGTTGATATTTATGATAGAATCACAATCAATTTTAACATCTTTTCGGTATCATGCTTGCTTTTAATGTCGTACTTGTCCGAAAGTTTTTTTGTCCGAAATTCCCGAAAAAGCGTGCGAAAGTTATTTGTCCGCAGTTTTTTTGGCGAAACTTTTCGGTCCGAAAGTTTTCGATTTTATTAATGTACTTAAGCAGCTACTGAGGAACTAACTACAATAACTAAATCGATGACGAATGAGCAATAACATTGGTCTAAAAGAACGTGACTACTAAACTACAGGTAAGGCGAACAAAAACAAATCATGAAGGCTGTACAGTTGGGGCTGAGTTCAGTGATCTTTTCAGTTCGTTCACGCAATTTACAATATAACTTTGTATCAATGGACATAGATTAGGAGATCATCATTCTGCATTAAACAAATGAGCCGATCTTTCGTATTCATATGTCTAACTAGAAGATGGTAAGATGCTGATGCTCGATTTGTTCAAATAGTTGTTCCCTTTCCCTATTTATATCGCAAGCTGTTAGGCAATGCATTTCATCTTCTAAGATGCTACATTTAGTGCATATTCTGTCTACTTGGATTCTTTTTTGGTTTATGATATCTACCGATCTCTACTAAACGATGATCAGATAGCCTAAATTTGCACAGTAAAGTTCATTTTTCAATACTACTTATCACATGAGATTGCACGTGCAAGCATGGTGGATGAACAGACCCTTTAAATTTTGAGAAAAATGAGCACTCTCCCGTCATTGCTAAAAGCATGAGTACAGACATATACTTGGTTTGTTTATGACAATCAAAACAAATTCAAGTTCTTGATCAACTGTTGTATTATATTACAAAATGAACTATATCAAATACTCTCATTCCACGATTCCCATCACCTGACAGTTGAAAGTTCTCAAACGTTGCTTTTGCTTTCGTAATTGTAACTTTACGTTTTACGTAATTGATGGGAATTATGCGCACGTCTTGCACACTCGTCGACCAAATTTCCATAGGACACCTCTCACCATACCACGTTCTTTGCTGATGTTCTTCGAAAAACTTAACTTTGAGAAACATCATTCCTTCTTTGGGACTTTCTCGACCAGTGAATGAACATCTTGCACTGAATATCTCAGATACTGATGCAGGACGAATATCGACACCTCCTTCTCTCACATACCTTGCCATCACGAACTGATCCTTGCTAGATCCACCCCTGTAACGTTCTGTACATATGATATCTCTGCCTAGCTTTATTCTTTGGTAGGACTGAATAAATTTTGCTGTATGCTGGAGACATCGCGAGGGATACAGCTGTTGAACCAAAGTGGAGAGGTCTTCATTTCCTTCATTTGTTAACGAATCTAGTTTTGGAACAGACAAAGTGGAATGCAATACTGTATCGAGATCAAATTCTTCAAGAACACTTTTATTCCGTAGAATATCCAGTGAAGTTATCGTTGAAGTTAAGCTATCATCATGAAGATTAAATTCGCTTAACGAAGGCAAATGTTCCATCTCAATTTGTTGATAAGAAGACAGGATCTGAACTCCTTCAAGGAATTTCCTCATCATAGTAATTGTCAATGAGCGATTGTTGGTGTGGTATGAACCTAGTTTACCATTGTAACGTTCAAATGAAAATGCCCAAAAAGCATAAACTGGACCATAATTTATTATACATTCCTCCAAATGTAAATGCATATGCATGTTAGGCGTGCAATAATCTGCACCCATGATTTGCTGGAATTTTGTACAAAAGAGTGCCAAAAGATCGTGTGCAATTCTCACGTCTTGACTTGTGATGCTGGTGCTTATGAGAAGTTTGCAAGCACGAACAAATACCTGCCATAAGTTGTAATGGTTTCTTGGCAGCAGATCTTTAAGGCAATAAAGTGAGTACACTAAAACCCAATGTTGCCATTCTTCTGCTTTCATCGATTTGAAATAAGACATCGACTTTGTTGCTCGCCCCATTTCACTGACTGTACCTATTGCATTCATTAACTTATCGATCTCATTTACCTTATCAGTAGTTAAGATTCCCTTCTCCAACCAAACTTTGAACACATGTTTGGCTGTCCCGAGCAGCAGATTATGCATTGGGTCAACGACGTGCGATTCAATTGGATCAAAGTAAGGAAGCTTGAAAAGCTGGCTGTACCTTACTCCATTTGAAGATTCAAGCTCAGCTTGTTCTGTTTTATTTTGTGCTCTCAGTGTTGCCATAGCCTGTGCTTTATGCTGGTCACCTTGGCGGGGAGTCCAGTTGTTCATATCATATCCAGAATAGTCTGGTTTTGATGCAAATCCTTCTCTGCTGAAAGATTTCAAGCATTTGCTACAGCCTGTAATAGAAGAATTCTCATTATTGAACAAGAACAAAGTTTTACTTTCTTCAAGACATTTCTGTCACAATGTTTTCTATCTTATCACGTTTGCTACTGCATTATATCAAGCAATTTTTGCCTCAGCTGGGAAAATCAAAGCTGCAAATGAAAGATTTTCATGGATTTGTTGGTTCAGCGTTTACTAACTTTTGAAAATCGAGACTACAATTTCCTACAAGCGATTTATCACCAAAAAAACTGAGTGCAGTACCTACAACTTTTGTGAACAGCTGACTATCAGAACAAGACATTAAAGGGTTAAGTGTTGCATGTTTAGCAAAAGGAAGGTGATAGACATCTGGCTGACCCGACATGACTCTTCATCTCCAAATCTAGCCAGAAAATGATTCTTCTTTTGAAGCATAGATAATGCAAAAAACCCAAGTATACAAATTGTTTTTAAGAGTTTTATGTAGATTTAAGAATTTAGATTTAAAAGAGAAAAAAATACCTTTCTTGGCGTTATATGACAAGAAACCGCAGCATTTTCTCGTTGCTGGAGGATCTGAAGAAATGCACAGTAGGACGAACCGATATAATGTTAAATCATTGTCTTCATACAGACGTACACCCTTCCAAAACTGTAGCAGTTCAGTTACAAATGGAGTCAAATATGTATTTACATTAAGTTCAGGTTCATGGGGACCAGGAATAAGACCTACCAACAAGATATTTTCTTTTTTAAATCTCATTTCTCTTGGTAGGTTTAACAGTACCAAGTACATTGCTCCAAGTGAATGCTCACTCCCTTCAAATGGCTGAAACCAATCAATGTTAAACATTCCAGCAAGGTTTCTTCTGTCTTTGAAATACTGCTGACCATTTGGATCTTTAAATTGCTTCCACACTCTTCCATCGTAAATGTCGAAATACGCTCCCTCGTTTTGAACAATATTCCGTGCTAATGCTTTTCTGACATCTTGTCGTTGAAGTAGTCGTTGCAGAGAAATTTTCAAACTCTGGTAGCAGTACGTCTTATAAGGATATAGGGACTGGTTGTTTCCATCTTTGTTTACAATTACTTTCATGAGTGTTGCTCCACATGGAGACCTCATTCTGACGTGAGGGTGATTTGGGTATTGAACGAAGTCACAAAGTTTGCTCTGCTTCTTACCATGAACAATTATTTGGGCTTGGTCATAAGTATATAATTTGTGGCACTTTGGACATACGACAAATTTAACAAATTCGTCTTTCTGAAAGTCAAGAAAATGTCTAGCTTTGTGCATTGTTTCTGGAAACACTTCCACCATATTGCAAAACTCGGTCATCCCAAAGACAAACTGCATCATAGTTAAGAGATACTTTACGATGTAAAGAAGGCTATTGATGCAGTTATCCGAGACTGTGAACTTCATCTGCCATGCAAAAACCAAGTGAATAAAGACTGATATGGCAATATAACAAAAATTTCTCCGGCCCTCGTCATCATTTTCTGGTGCATTAAAATCGTTCTCTGGTCCTTCGTCCATTGTCCAAATTTCTGGTCTTTCATCATCCTGCAAAGATGAATGATTTCATGCCTTTACTCATACAGTAAACATCTGTCTTCCAGCCATTCTAACTCAATTTTTCCTCTAAGAAACTCCAATTTCAATCTCAAACCATGTTACAAAAATCCTGACTTTGTCAAGATAAAGTCATACAAGTTTACAATGCGCAGAAGTCTTTCATAAGAAACTGGTTTATAAGAAACTAGTACTAAGATGGCCAAAATTTTAAGAAACTGTAATACAATGTCTGAGACGTACTAAGAAACTTTTCAAAGTTAAAAGCATGGATATTATAGCAAATATATCGTTGAACCTTTATTTTTGAGCAATATTATGTAACCATTTGTGTCTTCAATATAACAGAACACTGTTTATTACTTTATGATGTTTTAAATTTAAATATCAAGAAACATATCTGCCGCAGTGTTAGAGACCACATTGATAATTCTGCATTCAAAGAAATGAGAAACCAACTAAGAAACTTTTAATACTAAAACGAAAAAATTTTTCATGTTAAATTAGAAAACTTTTAGTACTTTAGCCTGATCCAAGTTTCTTATAAAAAAATGTGTATAACAGAGAACGAGGAAAAATGAGAGACCAAGTGCTTGGACTTTCAAAATAACCTTTTTGATTACCTCTTCTTCTATGACATCAACGACAGGTTCATATTCATCAACGTCAGCACAATAATCATCAAATGAATCACCCTCAGGATTCTCCTCAGCTGTGTCATCTTGCTGCAGACCGGCAACTTCATCCTGATCTTTTAAGCTATCGTGCTGGACAGTGTCCAATTCAGTGTCTATGGAAAAAGTTGGAAATAGTATTTCATAAATTCGAATTTTTCTAAAGGCTTTTGCAGTCCACGAAAAAAGAGGGGGGACTTGGGGAACTTAGCGTGCCAGTCATAATGAAAGTTCTTTCATGTAAAAGTAAGCAAACACTTTATTGCCTTGTGACGATGCACTGCGTTCTTTAATCGAATTCCTATAGAATTGTTAAAGATTCGTTAGTAGAACGCAAGGCATCTTGGTAAAAAATTCATTGCCGCCATCCTTACCGCAATCGTCTATCGTTGTCATTCGATTCATTCATGCCACGGCAACAACTGTACATCTTATTAAGTGTATCATTTGCAGTAAATTTAAATAACTTACCCCTTGGTAAAATGCGAGATGCGAGTTGCGAGTGGTACATTTAAAATGCGAGTTGCGAGTTCATTAAAAAAACCTCAAATTTCCATTTTTCGTAGGAAACTGCGATTTTCTGGACAGCCTTTAATGCAACGATTACGTATGACAATTTGCTATCCAAATTTCGAGGTATTGTTGACATCGTGTCCGAAGTAGTTTGAGCGTGATACGTTGCATTTACTTCAGTCCCAGACCTGCGCTCATAAGAAACTATACTCAGGTAATCCAGAAAATTAAGAAACTCCAAGAAGAGATTAGAGGTCATTTCGAAGTTGAGAAACTTTTTGTCAATCATTGGTTATGGTTATGCGCTGCAGATTGTTTTGGACATAAAGACACTACCAGCTCACATATACCAAAGAAAATGATTTTGCTAATATCATTTCATCATGATTTGGTTCTTCCCAGCAATAGACCTTTCAGCCATTCTACAAAAGAGCCTGGATCGAGCGTTATTTTTAGATATTAGACAATTTCATACACGAGGTTCGATAGAGTGGCGTCAGAGCTTTCTATCAGTATTGTACACATTACAAAATGTGATGAAATATCGTGCTATTCACAGTCTTACTAGAATAGCTAAAAGGTCCTATTCTCTGGGTAATTCTCTGGGCTCAAAAGCAAACCTATGTTAGCGGCCCTTGGCGAATTATGCCTAATTCTGAGATTCAATTATTTGATGAACATTAAGAAACTCTTCTGTAAATCCCTGATTTTATGAAGGGCAAATTCCTTGACAGCAAAGCAATCTTTGCTGAATTGCATCAGTCTTTACAAAAGTGCGACGCCTCTTGTGTACACGAATAAGACCATTCAAGGTTCTTTTTAAAGATGCTTTGCTTTGGTTGAAGATGCTTTTCCTAGACAACGAACGCCCTCAGAGATCAATTTACTGCAACTTCAGAGCTCAACAATTAACGTGGACCTGACCAAGTCGTCTTGAAAGACAACGAATCTCCTTTGATTTTCATTCAAGATACCTTGGGGAGACTCCCAGTTTACATATTACAGTGGTATGTTTGAACGACTGGGGGAATAAAGGCTGCAAATTGTAAAATTTTCTTTGTGTTTGAAGAAAAGTCCTTTAATTTTTGTAAGTGGCTCCTTATGAAGAAAATAACGATGGCTTAAAATGCTCTGCATTTAAGAAACCCACAAAAAGTTGCAAATTGAATTGCAACTCCAGAATACCTTTTTATTTGGGGATAAGGCCTTTCTTCAAAGGAAAACTCGCAATTGCAACTCGCAACTCCCACTTTATCACATCACCTACCGCGTGCCCTTTTCCAGGAGCCATTTTTGTAATACATATATTTGTGTCTATAGAAGTGTGTTTTTGATATGTATTCGGAGCAATGTGGACAGAATTTGGTTCCACCTATACCATGAGGTCCTGAAAGAAAGAATGAGGAATTCAGTTTTATGGAAAATGACTTCAAGGCATCAGGTAAATGGGTAAATTAACAGTTGTCTTAGAACCAGGGCATGGAAAGGTTTTTCCTGACATGGGCATCGACTGAAATTATGGTCTCTTAAGCTCTGAAAGATTGCTTCACAGGAATTAGCATATAAGCTGCAAAAGCATGTAATACAGTAGGCTAGGTACAAGGAAAGTACACTGTCATTTGTCTGAAACTGCAGGGGCAAATAAGGAAACAGGTCTCTTCTCCGTTCAGTTTGTCAATTTATCATTCCTCGTATAAACAGGAAAAAAGAACAGTTAATTCAGCCTACCTGCTTTGGAATCCATGAATGAGAATATGTATTCGGCACTCTTCCGTTCGTCTTTTCTTCTCTGTACGACCTCCGCAAAGTTATTTTTACCGCATATTAGTAGGCACTTTGATCTGAGAGTTGTTATCGTAAAAGAGAGCGTGTAACTCCTTTTTGAAAGGAATGTGAAAAATATGCCCAAAAGGTCTGTGAAACGAATTATGCACGTCACACGGAATTCAGCAAGTGCAATGTCTTGTCAAAAGGTTGACACAGAGGCTAAGATGCAGGATGTGCATCAGAGACGTGGAAGCATTTATTCTCAAACTTGGGGGTGGCACGGGGCTTCGAGGGCACTTCTTCCCTGCTTCTTCCTTAAGAAAAAGGGGACTATCTAAGAATAAATGTCTATGTGTATGATGTGCAGCAAAGAGATGAACTGACGCTTGTTGACAGCTCCAAAGAAACCTTGAAAATCAAAATATTCCAACATGAGTCACACAAGCCCATACTTGTTTGCTATTGATCATCTTGTTCAATTTCGCAACAGGTTTTGGATGCTGACTAAGAATATATTGGGCTAAGGATAAGCTCTTTACGTAGATTGGTACTTGAATGGCATACTTCAACCATTGTTGTTGCTCAGTATTTAGTGCGAAGAACTTAGACCATGTACCGCCGGTATAGCGTCTATAGTGTCGTTTGTAAAAAAAAGTATTGTTAAAAATTGAAAACTAGTTCTAGTAGCAATTGTATCAAACGCGTCATGCTTTCTAAATTTACATGATAAATTCTCCTCTCGCATCGGCAATAGTGAGCATAATATTGCTTGGGGTTAAGCAGAATCGCTCGGATTTTCCCCTTTACTGTGCAAAATCATGCAGCTCAGCACGCAATGAAACCCTTCCATGCACTTTTGACAAGTCTGAAAAAAAATCCAAACGTAAAAATGAAAATTAGAATGTTGCTATCGAACGACGAATTCGAAGAGATCGAAAATTTCACAACTATTGACGTTCGAAGTCAACTTTCACGCTTTTATTTTTACCATGGTTTTACATTTTACACGGCAGAAGGAGGGTTTCAACGTCTGATACCGAGACAGCAGATCAACAGGTCAACCAAAGGGGGGGGGGGGTCGCTAGAACCCTGGAGCCCATCATTTTAAGAGATTGGAGCCCTGAAGCCCAGACAATGCCCATGGCAATTTTCTCGAACTTTAAGAAATAGAGCCTCTGGAGCCCAGAAGAGCATGCAGTGGAACCCTGGAGCACAGCAATTTTGTCTTTGGGAGCCCGGAGCCCACCAAAATACGCCCTGGAGACTCGGAGCCCGAGATCCCTTAGGGGGCCTCGATAATGGCACTTCTCTTTTCTGACCAATGAAATGAAATACATTCAAACATCCACCCTTATTTGCATCCAATTAAATGCATTTCCGGACGGCATAAGCCTCAGTTCAAAAGCAGCGCAGCCCAACCAACCCAATCTGAAGCAGGAAGATAACCGAGGGGCGTAGGTGCCATAAGTCAAGGACGGGCATGTCTGAACCCCGGTTTTGGGTCTGATTTCTACAATGTCTCAGATAATTCAATGATGTATCAGTTTTGGGTGTGGTTTCTGCAACCCATCCAGTTTTGGGCATCCTTTTCATATAAGCAGGATGTACAAGAATAATGTACCAGTTTAGGGTAAAGATACATTAACCAAGTAATGCAGCTCTGCATCTGCATCTGTACCAAAAACACTGGTTTCAGGTTCCAGTTTTGGGTGTGTGAGTTCAACATGATATCCAGTTTTGGGTCCATTTTTGTTATGACTCATCCAGTTTTAGGGTAAGATTTTGTTTGCACCTTCGAACATACCCGTCCTTGACCCAGGGAAGATAAAAAAAACATAGTACCAAAAAGGTATCATAAGGCAACGTTAGTTCAGCGTTAGTTGTTGTTTTGTTTAGTTTTGTCTGGTTTAGTTTCTCCAAGACTTCGGATCAGTTCCTTTCCTTAAAAAAATGTGCTCATATTCCAATCTCTTATTTCACAAAAAAGGACCATCTCATTTGCTGGGGCTATTCCCTTGACTGCAGAGCTATTCATGTACATAGAAAACTTGTATAGCCATTCTGTGCATGTTTCATTCAGCAAACTGTTTTCATTCTAAGGGACAATCGGTGTTTTGCGAAAATCTGGGGCGAGGCCATTCCCAGGGGGGGGGGGGTAGCTACCACATATGCAAGTACGGGATGTGCCATTTTTGGGGTGCCTTTTTCGAGCAGAAAATATATTTTAGGTATCATTTTAAGGTAGGTCACAAGTAGTCATAATTTTGGAGTGTAATTTTAGAAAAGTAACTCTTTAGGGTATTGATTTTGATCAAATTCCATTTACTTGGTTGAAATTTTAGATGGCTGTCACAATTTTAGGGTAATTTTAGGGTATACGCCTTCAATGGCCTGTAAATTTTGTGGTATCGTTTTCGCAAAAATTTATAAATTTTAGTTACCCCCGGGAGCCATATCCCCCCTACTTGTCGAGCTATTCCCCGTTGGTAATCTTGTGCAGCTACTCCTGTGAGGGTGCTTCCGATGGACCAAAAATGTAGTTCCCCTTAAGGTTTTGCTGCCGTTGCCCCACATAAAGGACAGAAGATATGTAAACATTAGTAGGCTGCAAGTTTTCCTGTTGAATGATGCGTCAACAGGAATTACAAAACGTTGGTTGCTTTTCGCTCCGGGCTATGATCTTTGGGCCAAACTGCCACCCTGTCAAGGGGCTTGGTTTCATCAACACCGCACTCACTGGGGTTTAAGTGAGCCATTGAATTTATGACTGTCAAGAAACTTAGGCCCAAAACTAGGATACCATAGTAAACAATTCAGAGTCAAACTACCTACGCTATTCATAGTATATCTGCTATATGAGTAGTTATTATTATTAATCTCATGACACAATACTGTCGTACATGGTCAGCTAAGAAAAAGAACATAAATGTTTGGAACAGAGGAAATGTCAAGGAAAGGAAATTAAAAGGAAAAGTAAATGAAATACAAAAGTAATAAAAAGAACAAATAATCCACCAGGAAGCCACACCATTGCTGATTCATTCAATCACGTGACTCTCGTTTGCGAAGAACAGAATCACGTGACTCTCGTTTGAACTGTTGCCAACTTCGCTTTGGGCGCCAAACACGTTCTTTCGCTTTCTGACTCGTCAAAGGCAGAGTAAAGACATCAACGTTGCAATTTTCAACCAGTTATCTTTCATGTAATGGCCAGTAACAAACAAAAGTCGTTCTATCATGACAGTAAAGTCAGGTTCGTAACGTTTTTTTTTAACTTGCAATGTTCTTCATGTTACTTTGTGATGATAAGTAGATTTTTTATCGCTGTTACTTTTGGAACTGCTCCAGTCCTGCATGCTTCGAAGGCATGTGTCAAAGTTTTGCGTGATCAATGCAAAAACTTTGCTAAGAGGACGGAGATGAGATCCAAAGGAACTGGCCCATTGCTATTATTGCTCTTACTTACTCAAAAATATAAAGTGAAGGAAGATTGAGCGTCCTTGATATTTAATGTCTGACGGCTTGACCAGCGTAAGTTTGTGTAAGTTGGCGCCATCATTCCAACTTTATCGAACTTGCGTGCTGCCGATCTGCGTCCAGAATGCATGATTTGTACAAATGGTCAGTTGTCTGCATTTGATAGATAGGAAATATTTCGCATTAATTCCATCATATTATCCAATTTATATATAATCTTTATTGGTCGTAAACTGATTTGTGTTTTGTTTTTTCAAAGCTCAAAAGTTGATGCAGCGTCTCAGCGTTACAAGAAAATGACCAGTTCAAGGTATGAATTCAAGAATGAACTTTTCTAACCGTTTTGATATTTGGATCCCTATCATCATGATTGCTGAGTACCACAACGAGAGCTGCGTGCTGTTAAGAGCTTTTCATGACTCCTATATAAATACTGTAAGGAATTATTCAAAGAGAGTGGAAATCGGCTGTTTAGGAGACGAGTCAGCTGCTTAATCATTCAGCAGTAAAGATTAAAAATAGTTGTTACCCGCCCGGAAACTTCTGTAACTTTTGCTTAGTCATCTAGGTATCGAGAAAAACTTGACGAAAGCAACTTGGAACAATACAGTTCGTGGAAGTGAAATTCCAGAATTTGGTAGCAGACAAGCTTACTAAGCTTTAAATTCAATTACTTGCGAGCCTAATTTTTCAAACTTTCAGTTTATGACATGACGTTGTCGCCACCCCCCTGCCCCCAGTGTCGGCTAAAATAGCAGAAAGGCAGTTATATAACTGTGCTGTGCTAAATTTTATTCAATTCCAATGAGTCAACGTCTAATTCTAAATGGAGCGAATGAAGAAGTCTTCAGGAGCGATAAATTTTCTAAACTTTTATGATACCTTACAAAAACTTTGCCCGTGCCGTGCTGTGTTGCTGCTGAGGAGAAGCTGTAATCTCTATTGTTCCACTCTTCAATTTAGTTGCATTGTTGCATAGTACAAGCATCAACTTGGAGATTGTGACTTTGTCTGATTTATAGTAAGTTATAAGATCGAAAGAGTGATTGCTGATTTACGGAACACCAAAGTATAAACTGAGCCATATCTGTAGAAACAGGCTTGTTCTCTAAAAATGCCAAAATTGAGTAAATACTGCAAGGAAAGGCTCGATTGCTGTTTAGGAATGTTTTCTACAATCTTATAAAAAGGTTACAGCGTTGTTCATTGATAACAAAATATAATTGAACAATTTTCAAACATACAACGCAGTCCTAGAGCCATTTCTTTCAAATTTTACGTTACCTCGAATTCTTTGATGAAGAAAGGAACTGAAGCAGTCTTTTTTACCTTCGTGTGCAATGAATTAGGAACTATCTGTCTGCTTAGCTAAAAAAAGTCTCAAATTCTGAATTGAATTGATCCTATGCTTCTGGACCTCAAAACAAAAAATAGAACAATCCAAGAGACAAGTCCTCCGCAGTAGACACAGAAATGGGGTGCAGTTCTTTGGAATAACCCTTATATTAGATGCGAGCTTATTGTCAAGTAATACATTAGAAACCATATTTTTTCAGTTTTGCAAGACTTCAAACTGATGAAGTTACCAACTCAACTGGGCGGAGTTCGTCAATAAAGTATGTATTACACACATGTCATAATAAACCAAGCTGTTTGCAACTAATTTTGCACTCAGTTTGCAAATTGACATTACATCAGTCCGTATAAAAGCTATTCGGCTTATTGTAATTTGCGAAAATTTTCGCATCATGCGAAAAATGCGAAATTTCGCAAATTACAAAACGGGTACTTGAAATTGTAAAATGCGAAAATTCTCCACCAATATTTCTTTCTTGTCATTGATCAACAACACAAAGTAGGCCAGGGACAACGAAGTCTCCATTTCACAACTGCTGTGTTCCTAGCAACGATTGCCATTAAAGCGTAACTCTTTTCGCAAATTACAAAGTACCACGGATCAAGATGCCGTGTTAAAACAAATCCCTTCGAGCTTATAGTATTTAGGGGGTATTGTACATAACATTTTGACGGTGTACGAGTATGTGCCGCCCATATGGGTGGATTTTTTTAGTCCAAAGTTCTCTAAACAAGGGTCCCTTTTTGGCAGATTTTCGTTGAACATCTTCTGCGGTGTAACCATTTAAGCCATTCCAGAGACAACAATGAGCTTTTTTACTGACCGTTGGTTGATTTTTCGCAAATTACAAAATACCACAAGCTTTTTGTAATTTGCGGAAAGGATCCCAATTAGAAGAAAGTCTCTTATTCGTTGTCAGGGACGTAGGAAGCATCTCAAACTTGGGGGGAGGGCACGACACTTCGAGGGCATTTTTTCCTTAAACAAAAGGGGGCATTTTTCAGAAATAAAAAGGGCACTTCTTTGTCTATTGCAAAATCTTGGGGGCACGTGCCCCCAGTGCCCCCCGGTTCCTATGTCTGTCTATGTTCGTTGTAAGCATTGAAGACATTCAAAAGAGGAAGACGAGCCGTTTTACTTATTTTTGGTTCATTTTTCGCAAATTACAAAATACCTTGAACTTTTTGTAATTTGCGAAAAATTTCCAAATGGCCCATAAACACGAATTTCTTTGAGTTTAGAAGCGTGTCCCACATGCGGTGTAAGCATTCAAACCATAAAAAAGAGGACGACGAGCCATTTAACTTACTTTTTGGAAATTTTTCGCAAATTACAAAATACCTTGAACTTTTTGTAATTTGCGAAAAATTTCCAAATGGCCCATAAAAACGAATTTCTTTGAGTTTAGAAGCGTGTCCCACATGCGATGTAAGCATTCAAATCATAAAAAAGAGGACGACGAGCCATTTTACTTACTTTTTGGAAATTTTTCGCAAATTACAAAATACCTTGAACTTTTTGTAATTTGCGAAAATTTCCAAATGGCCCATAAAAACGAATTTCTTTGAGTTTAGAAGCAAGTCCCACATGCGGTGTAAGCATTCAAACCATAAAAAAGAGGACGACGAGCCATTTAACTTACTTTTTGGAAATTTTTCGCAAATTACAAAATACCTTGAACTTTTTGTAATTTGCGAAAAATTTCCAAATGGCCCATAAAAACGAATTTCTTTGAGTTTAGAAGCGTGTCCCACATGCGATGTAAGCATTCAAACCATAAAAAAGAGGACGACGAGCCATTTTACTTAATTTTTGGAAATTTTTCGCAAATTACAAAATACCTTGAACTTTTTGTAATTTGCGAAAAATTTCCAAATGGCCCATAAACACGAATTTCTGTGAGTTTAGAAGCGTGTCCCTTAGTTAGTGTAAGCAGTCAAACCATAAAAAAGAGGACGATGAGCCTTTTTACTTCTTTTTTGTTCATTTTTTGCAAATTATTTTGCAAATTATGAAATACCACAAAATTTTTGTAATTTGCGAAGAATCGACAAACGATCAGTAAAAAAGATCGATGCATCGATGACTTAAATGCTTCCAACGAACAAGAGACACTCTTATAAGCACCTTAAACTCGAAAGAATTTGTTTTAGTAGGCCATTGGGATATTTTTCGCAAATTACAAAAAGTTCATGGTATTTTGTAATTTGCGAAAAGAGTTACGCTTTAATGGCAATCGTTACTAGGAACACAGCAGTTGTGAAACGGAGACTTCGTTGTCCCTGGCCTACTTTGTGTTGATCAGTGACGAGAAAGAAACGTTAGTGGAGAATTTTCGCATTTTACAACTTCAGGTACCCGTTTTGTAATTTGCGAAATTTCGCATTTTTCGCATGATGCGAAAATTTTCGCAAATTACAATAAGCCAAGCTATTCTCATATCCTGATTGAACAATTTTTGATTATTGTATTGAAATCTTGAAGAATGGTAGCCTCCAGAAGAATTTGTAAATTCCGCCTCAATGTTGTCAGCTTTTATATATATACATTCAATCCAAAAATTTACGTTACAAATTACTTAATACACTACTTAAACTACTTTACAATACTACGACGACGATACCAAGGGGAGCAAAATACTATGACAACCCCGAGACCTTAAAAAAAAAGAAAAATTAAAAAGAAAAACATTAAAACGAAAACCAGACATAATTATTAAGAAAGATATGGATAACAAAAAAAAAGGATGTTGCAAAGATAGAGTGCTTGGTGGCTGCGTGGTATGACTTGGTGGCTGCGTGGTATGACTTGGTGGCTGCGTGGTATGGTTGTCAGCTCTCTTCGTATGACTTCGTTTGAACATGCATCCATTTGAGATAAGAATGCGGCAATGTGGGGTTTGGGTATTTTCCTTCCTTTCTGTGTTTTATACACGTTTTTTATTTTAAGAAACTGGTTTATAAGGAACTAGTACCAGGATGGCGAAATATTTAAGCAACTGTAGTACTTTGTTCGAGAAGTTCTAAGAAATTTTTAAAAAGCATCATCAGAGAAAATTGTTGGAAAATTGTTGTTGACCCTTCGTTTTGGGTTTTGATACTAAATTTTCAACGAATGAATGAAGAATGGAAAAATTGAAAAATTTGAAAAACTTTTTAGGTAATATTCATAATACTTCTATGCTTTGAGCCCAAAGAATTTCCTTTTTTTGATAAAATTGAGCTGCATGTCAAGAAAGAAATACTAGGCAGTGGTAGAAACCACTTCCGTCCAAGAAATAAGATACAAATCAAGAAAATTTTAGTGGTAAAAAGCTGAAATTTTCATGCGAACCTAAAAATATTTTAGTACTACGGGCCAATCCAAGTTCCTTATAAAAGAATAAACGTGTAAGCTAACCCAGGAACTCTGCGCAAAACGCAGAGTGCGTATTTATTCATAATCCATTGACTGGTTTGACTTTCCTTTGCTGTCTTTTGTAACAAGTTACTTGATTATCCGACAAGCAATTTCTTTTTATGACATTCTCCACCATTAACTCATGATATCATGACGACATTTGAAAGGATCCTAGGGAAAATGGTAGCATCATATGTGTCGACAGGGACGCCGGAGCAATGGTAGGGCAAGGGGGTCGAAGCGTAACGCAAGGGCACTCTAGACCGATGATTAGGGAAGCGAACCGAAAACTGGGTGGATCTGGGGTCCTCCCCCAGAAAAATGTTTGAGGCCACACCTTTTAGATTCACTTAAAATGCTATCAAGAATTGCAAAATATCGAAATTGAACGTTGTTAAAGAAATATATTGTTCCATTAAAAGGGCACTCTTGCCCCCCTTGCCCCTCTTAGAAAAGGGCAGGAGGGGCGCTTGCCCCCCCGCGCCCCCTCTCCGGCGTTCCTGCGTGTCGACTTAAAGGGACCCACATTTTCATTTCAAGGAAGGGGGCACTCCTGCGTTGTTAAAGTCCATCACAACGCAGCATTATCTTGACCAAAGCTATGATTTGCTCAAATAAGACACGATAAATGTCCGGAATCTATTCCTCGATTTCAAGTTTTGCCACAATCTGTTTTGCTTTTTATCGTTTCAAGCATAAAACGAACAGCGAGATTTATTTACTAGCTAACACTTTAGAAAACTCTTCTCATATTCACCTTTACTAGATTACACTAAGGCAATGCCTTATGAGCCTCTCAATCCTGTTTCTCAAACGAGCAGCTTTCCTGGTACGCATGTTCTTTGCTATGTTCATTTTTTATTTTTAGCGATTTGAGTGGAAATAGCCATCGATCAAGGGGCATCGATTTCAACAGGTATGACACTGCTTTACGCTTGAAAGGTATTCAAAATAAAAGAGAGATCAACTACATTTGCAAACCCTTTACAGTAAATTAAAGGTAATGTGGTCATGCAAGAACAGTAGCTCTGCGGGGGGCATGTCAATTTCACGTAAAATCTCATGTGATCACTCAAGTATTTATACAAGCAAACTTCTGACTTACTTGCGGCTGGTTTTCCAGCGCTGAACCACGTCAAGCCTCGATATGAAATTTGACATTTAGTTTGCATGTGATCAGTTAAGTTCTACCAATCACAGTGCGCTACTTCAGGTTTCTTCGTCAGCGTCTTGTCAGCACATTTTGACAAAGTGCACACACAGATGGACACATCCTTTAATTCTTGAAGCTAGCTGTTCTCATCAGCAAGGGAGTGAATCGGAATTTATCTTTTTCACAGTTACAATTCAACTCCAGTGCAGAGCACAGGCCACAGAAAGCAAAGGTATTTTATTCCCTGCAAATACAAGGGATATTTACGTAGAGAACTATCGCCCTTATCAGACCATTTTTCAGAAAAGTAAGATTTTCGGAGAGGTCAAAGAAATTCTGGAAGAGAACTCACCTTGAATAGGCTTCTCAACTCTTGCTACAAACCTCAAAGTGAGATTTGTTCCATCCGTTGCCTTGTTGTCATGCTGGAACCACACAAATACGGACAGGTCTGAAACGCATAAATTAGGCCGTATCGCCCTTATCAGACCACCGTAGAAGAACGATGAATTTAGCACATCGAAATCTTTTCAAGGCCGTTGACAGTTCAACAAAGTATTTCTTATTTTCCCAGAAAGCCAGAAAATTACATGACCAATTCTAATTTGATTGAAATTGATTTCAAAATATTGTTAATTTCACTCCCGCTTTGAACTCTCTTATCCTTGACCTCAGTCAACTCTAACCACACGATGCGTCAATAGTCTACAAAACTAAAGGGTTTCACGTGATGGACGCACCTGGGCGGCATAATGTAAGTTACAGTGCTCTTTCAAAAGGAGCCTTAGGTCTCGCAATTTGTGTGCAATTCTCGAAATTTCTTTGGATATGAAACGAGAAGAGTTGGAGGAAACATTCATGAAGACTTTTCTATGTTAACTGAAAGAGATATCGAGAAACGACACAAAATAGACATGGTGTGTGGAAACATCAAAGGAAATGTGAATTGTACTACACCTTCGTTGCAGGTAGGTCAACTTCAAAACATTGCTGCAAGACTTCAGAGCAAAACAAAACAGCGAAAGCGAAGAAATATCAAAGAGATGACATCAGAAAACAACTTTCGCGCGTTTTTTGGATTAGCTAGGCCCAAGCTCCCTTTAATTGTAACATTTTATTCAAGGCCGTTGCACAACACGGAATCGATGGTGGTCAGATAGGGGCGATATTACTCTAGTATCAACTTGGGAATCTGCGTTATGAAACATTTTCATTTACGAGATGTAATTTCCAATCTGAACGGTTATTTATAGATCTCCTCTAAATCGTGCCTTAGTTTTCACAGGATTTCGAAGGATAAACATTTCCTTTTTCCTTAGAATGTTTACACAACAAAGAAAGTAAGCTCCATGTTTGAAGATCACTCGCACCTTGCTATTTTACCTTTTTCAAATTCCTCGTGTGCATTTTGTTTTGCCTCGTTTGGGTTGTACAAACAAAACTTGCAGCAGCAAGTATCATACTCAATCATCTGGCAAATGGTCTAGCAAATGCCCAGCAAATTCAAACAGTGTATAATTTGTCTTGAGCCCCATAACACACTGTCAAGTTGTTAGCTTCTTTGGAAAGAAGTGAGTATGATAACATAAGTGCAATTAACCCATAACATAGAGCAATACCACTTAAACACATCATATTTCAAATACGATGAATTTCTTGCAAACACCCCTTGCAATAAACACCAATTGGTACCCATGGAACGTTGCATAAATCCTGAATTTGAATAACATTTATCTTCCTCCGTGCACAGACCTACTCCTTCTCTCCCATCTGCGGGAAGTTTGATTGATGACACAATGGCCCTAGAAAGGTAAGCATTTGAAAAGAATTTGCGTTGTGATCAAGTGAAGTGTTACAGATACATAAAATGCAAAGCAAGAACGATTAAATTTTTCGTAAAGAGAAATTGAAGCAATCATCCAGGCCCTTTACTCTGGACCAAACCCTACTTTGAAATATGCAACATTCAGTTAGAAGTGTTGGGGAAGTGTTCCTTTGAATCGCTCACAAATAATTTACTTGTGTTACTCTATTTCTTGCAGCATATTGGACGATTCAGCTGAGCAAACTGACGCAAACTTTGCTATGGTAGATAGGTACGCTATTTCATTTGCTCAGTATCAAAGCCTTTTATGCTCAATGCAGGTTTTTCATTCCGAACTAAGATGTAACCTTGGCCGAGTACCAACCGTTCTTAACATTGTAAGACTTTGATGACTGAAAGTTTCTCAACAGTTTATGCGAAGTTAAGTCTTCTCAAATTTATATTGCATTTTCTGTGGGGGTTCTCCCGTGGCCTAGTGAAAACTTATGGCTAGTTTTGTGAAACCACAGTTCTTTCATACGTTCATGATGATCCATCCAGAACTACCGAATGATCCAGTACAAAGACTAGCAAAGCTATGCTTCAGGCGAAGCGTAAGGAGATCTGCCAAAATAGAAGACTGTTTGGTAAAATTTTTTGGGAAAAATTTTAAAACTCTTTGTCGATCTGAGGGACGAATTCCTTGTTATATTACATGATTGTTGAATGCCAAAATAGCCATGATATTTTTTACTCTTTAGATCAGCATTACCATCGATGAGTTATTCATTGCAGCTGCTTTTCCTAAGATAAGAACTGACCTCTTCCTGAGAACATCTTCCTACCTAAATTTTAGCAATTTAGATGAAGAGCTAATCTAGCCAGGAGTGCTGGTTGATCACCATGTGAACTGGAATCATCCCCTAAAGCATAATTCTCTTGTCCCAAATTTAGGAATAAGAAACGCTCTCATTCAAGAAGTGCTACCGGTGCTGCAGCAAAAAATCGTAAAACGAAAAATAGACAAAGAAAGGATAAGGGAAAGTTGAAGTCATTGTTGGCCCATGCTGAAAAGGATAATACCATAGAACAATTGAAAAAGCAAGTTGCGGCTTGTAAGACAAGTGGTCGCCATAGTGTATATGGAAACATTACATACAATACTCGCCAGATACTAACAACGTCAGCCAATAATAGTTTGGCAGACCAAGCATCTTCCCTTCGGTTTTCCAAGTCTGTACATAACTCATGTGACACTATCATTAGGTCCTTGTCAGGGATGCCAGTCTTCGAAAATGATGCAGTTGCCATTGAAAATAAGATCATCGGTGCAGGGAGGTTTGGTACGATTAAGCAAGCTAAGTTGCACAAGCTAAGATTAACCGTGGCAGCTAAGATCATGGATACAGCTACATGTTCCAAAAAGGCGATCCTCTCCGAAGCCATCGTTGGCATGACACTCAGTGGACACAACAGTTTTCCGTATTTCTTTGGGTTGATCGGTGAAAGTATCATCTTGATGGAGTATTTGCGTCCACCAAAGGGAAGCACAAGGGAGGAGGCAGCCCCGACTCTTGCTATGAAATTGAAGTCAGGAATATCTCGAAATGAATTAAGACATACATGCTGTGAGATCTTAAAGGCAATTGCATTCATGCATTCAAAAAAGATTTTGCACAATGACATTAAATCAGACAATGTAATCGTTAGCAACACTGTGAAAGTAATAGATTTTGGGAAAGCTACTTTGATGTCTAATCCAGTGGTGTACAACATTGCAGAAGGCAGCCAAGAGAGTGTCACCTATAACACACGGCACAGGCACCTAGCTCATGAGCTGAGAAACATATCAGGGAGCAAGCAAAGTGTTCTCACTGATACCTATTCTATAGGATACTTACTCAAGCACGCAGGAGGGACAATCTGCCATCAATCAATCATTCAGCTTGGAAGAATGATGAAGTGCAGAAATCCTTATTCAAGAATATCAATTGAAAATTGTTTGGACAAATTTCAAAAGTTAGAGGAGTGAGAATTGAGAATTATATTCGCTCATAAAAAGACAAAAACTTCATATAACAATTGCCAATGCACGGGACAACCTAATTGGTGTTAAATAAGTATGCGGATTTGGTTTGCGCCAGGAGCAAAATTTAGCTTTAATCGACGACTAATGTCTCTCAGAATATATTCCTCGATAGTTAACTTAAACATTGGTACCATGTTTGTTGGTATTGGTGCTTTGAGAGCAGCAATATTGAGCTTCCAAGGCTAATTTTTTTGCTCTTAAACCACCAGGACCAGCAAAGGAGGTTGTATCTTTGTTCAACTTAATCATCAAGGAAGGAACACCTTGAGAGTGATAAGCTTTTGATTAAAGCTAAATTCAATTGCTGGAGACAACAAAAGCCGTATACATTTTTGTAATCTTAACATTGAATTTAACGATTTAAAACAGTTAAAAATTTTATCAAACGCCAACAACGTGTTTCACTGAAAATTAAGGATCACTACCTTGGACAGGTATTTCCAAGCTTTTATTATGTTTTTTGCAAAGCTTTTTAAAAAGGCTTCATGTGATATGGCCTGGCATTGCAAGTAAAATAGTTTAGATTGTAGATAAAGTTTCTTAGAAAGTTTTTCAGTTTAGATGGCTGGCGTATAGCAGGGCCGTAACTTCCTTGTACCATGAAGTTTCCCAGGTATTCATCTAAGGTACTGAAACAAGGCATCAAGCTCTTAATTTCATTTGTCCTATAACTTTATCATGACATAGCAAATGAAATCATGGTGTCAAGTTTTTTAAAACATATGAGGCATTTGAGATGTGTATGCAAATGAGACAAAGCTTTAAGTAAGCTTTCGTGTATTTCTGGATGATTTTTAAAATGTCTATATGCTGCAATAACTTGGCTGTTGAATCGTAATATAACACAAACATATTTAACTCTTCGCGAGAGACATAATGCAATCGAAGCCAACACTGACTCAAGACCAGTACAGTTCGAAGGAAGAGCATGATTGCGCAAGATCGGCGATTGATTAGAGTCAAGTCATATAAATTTTGTCGAAGGTACTTTTTAAAGCTTCATGATACTTCATTGACATATTTCAGGGAAGCTTTGCCCTCAGATTTAGGAGCCAAATTAGATTATAATGCTCCAATAAGGTTTGTCGGCAAAGCATTTGCTTATGTTAAGAGACGTTTTGTTATCTTAGGTTGCATCAATTAGGTAAACACATATCTGCTTATCTTACATGTTGAAGGTTATTTGCATTTCAAACTGAACCATTCCATTTGCAGGAAACTGTCAGGTATCAAAGATGATATTAAAAAGAATGAGGAAACATCTTCTGCACATATGGCGGAGGTGATGAGCTACCTGACAAAAATCGACCACAGATTACGTTCTATTGAAGAACAATTTCAGCACAAGATTGAAGAAAAGGCAACAGTACCCAAAGAGTTATCGGTAAGCTGTTTTCACTTGACAAAAAATGCTTTCCTTCGCAAGCTTATCAGTAAAATTTTCATTGCAAAGGCTCACTAACTGCAAGTTGAATTCATGAAGTGAAATATTTTTACTGTCGTTTCCGTTTAATAACCTAGAGACGATTTACTTATTTCAGCTCCCAAGATTTATTTATGAAAATTCGCAACAGTTGCAACGAGTCTCGTTATTTTATTGCAAGTGTCACGACAGCAGTTTCATTTCGACCCTCAGTACGACATGATAAAAAAAATTGAGCAAGTCGTAATTATTCGACGAATCCAAGTGGCATTATTAATGACGAACCCATGTGTTAAAGAAAAATCCAAGTAGAAAAGATTGGCATGTTAGTGACAGAATCCAGTAGTTAAGACATAATGATGAATTAATTAAGACATGATCAAGTAAATAATTATCAGAACGTTTCGGCACTCAAACTCTTGCCATCCTCAGCTAATAGATCAAAATACACGTGCCTTTTACATAGCACTGATTATAAAACCAGTTTAACTGGTCAGTCAAGACAACTTGGAAAAAGCAAGTGAGTAGTCTCGTTGTCATTGATGTTTCTTTTGCAAAGCCTAAATTCCCTTTAAATGTGAATGGTAATGCAAACATCAGCCAACTGAAGCTGTCATTTCTTTCGTAGAGGGCTGTTAAAGTTTTGTATAATGCCCTTCCAGATGATGAACAATGGGAGTTGCAAGATGTGTAAGTTGAGTTATCCTTTGTTTTCAAACCCTAATCTTGTAAGGATTGTCACCACATTCCAAGAATGTTGCCATGTTTTGTCAACTATTTGGTATAAGGAAAAGAATGCCTCTCGTTCAGTGCAAAAGGTCTTTTTCGATTATTTTCAGAGTCGTGATGCTGGAACATTTCGCATTCTTTGAGACTTACAGTTTTGCAGGTTGTACGAAACGAGGCTGCGGATAGAAATATTTAATTAAGACAATGACTTCATGAAAGCCCGACTCCTGTACTTTCATCTGATTCATAATCTAATTAGGATATTGCAAATAGGAAGAATGCAAGCATTGTCTAAATGAGGTAGCGATCATTTGTATTGTTTTAGCTTTTGGAAGAAAATTGGAAGAAAGAGACTTGCATAGTATTTATTTCAATTGTTCTTGATTCTGAAGTCAGCACAAGAAGCTTGGACAGTAACAAGTATAAACCATTTGGTTGTTAAGATACAAACTCAATATTATTATTGAAAAAAAATATTTCGGTAACAAAAACTCCATGCAACAGCTTTACCTGCGCGAATATTTTCAAAGAAATTGTCAAGTAAAACAATAACATAAACATAAGCCTGCGTGAGATTTTCCAACAAATTGCTCCTTTATTGACAACTATATTTCAAAGCTCTCTGATGACTAAACCAATGCAAAATGATAAAGCCAAAAGGTTCAATTTACACAAAACAATTATAGTAGAACAATTTTGAAACAAGGTGCATCAATGAAAAACACTATTGCACTCTGGAATGCCTGAAAACTTAAAATTTTTCTGCCGGAAGCCTTTTTTGTACATCCTGTAGAATGGTTTTACAGATATGCTTGTTTGATGTTTCTTGATGCAAATCTGCTTTTCCAGGTTCACTTGTGCAGTTAACGTTCGAATAACAAGTCACTTCGTGAATGATGTGTTCCAACATCTAAAGGAGAGTTACAGCAAGGGAATTATCCGAGGTATAGTATAGACAAGTTTTGCTTGTTTCTCACTGGCTCCTATGTCGTAAGCATAGTGAAGAGACAGAGTATTAAGAGAGATCGTCATTCACAGAAATGATTTAATGCTCAAAAAGGTTTCTTTGGAGTTGTAGTGAATTAGCAAGGAAAGTGGGGGATATATTGTGATGAAAAGAAACTGTTATAACTTTAATCTATATGGGTAAGCTATAGCTACGTTTATCATCATAGCGCAATTCTTATCTAAGTGGTCAATGATTATTATCAATTTCTTTACAGTTGGACAATAGTAAAAATAGCTAAAAGTAGTTAGCTAATTAATTCCAACCTAAAAATATTACAATACAAACATTACATAAAAATGGTGGATAAAATATTTACAAATTGTCAATATCAAACTGTATAAAAACAGATATCTAAAAATGTGCATTACAAAAAGCCCAGGTTGGGAACAAATGTGCGGCATAACCTGCATGAACAATTTTCTCCGTACCAATTCTTTATCTTTGTTTTAAACTGATAAAGGGATTCTGAATTGCGTATTGTTGGTGGTAACGTTTGCCATAGCTGCGGACCTTTAAATCTGACGCTTTCAGAGCCGTTGTTGACTGATCTCACTCTTGGTTGAATAAATTCGTTATTGTTACGCAAGTTGTAATGAGTAATATTTTCACAGAAAATTTCCTGCATAAATGAGGGATTTAGGTCATTTCTAGCTTTGTACATTTCAGTCATAAGTATTTGCAAGTTCTTTGTATGAATAGTGACTGCACAGTCCCGCTGTAATAGGTCACTAAAAGTCGATTCGGTGTTCTTATATGTTATTCTCAATGCCCTTTCCTGTATTTTGTTGATTTTTTGGTTCAGCTGCCTGTTGTGGAACATCCAGACTAAAGGGCAGTATTGAAATTGACTGGTAATAAATGCCCTCATCAAGATCCTTAGTTTGTTATGATCCATATACGGGGATATGCGGGCAAGTGCATAAAGTTTATTACTGGCTCTTTGGCAAAGTTTCGAGACGTGATGGTCAAAGGAGAGTTTACTATCAATATGAACTCCAAGTAATTTCTCTTCAGAGCTATTAACGATTTCGGCGCTTCCAATCTTAACTGCAACTGGATCATCACATCTCTTCCCAATGACCAAAAGATGACATTTATCAGCATTTAATTTCATGAAGTTGTTGGCAAACCATTCTAATGCTATATTGCAGTCATTTTCAAGCTTACGAGTTATGTTTTCCAGGTTCTTGTCGCAAGCATAGATTGTGGTATCATCTGCATAATTACAGATATCTGAGCTTTGAATGAAAAGTAAGAGATCATTGATGTATATGTTAAACAACAGTGGGCCTAAGACTGACCCCTGAGGAACACCTCGTGTTAGTTCTTTCCAAGAACTGAAGGAACCATTTACCTTGACTCTCTGTTGTCTGTTTGTGAGGTAATCATTAATGAGTGTTAATGCTTCACAAGAAAAGCCATAGGCATGCAATTTTGCAATCAAGAGATCATGTCTAATACAATCAAATGCCTTGGAGAGATCCATCAATACTGCCCCTGCTTTACCACCTTTATCGAGGCTTATCTTGAATTTTTCTAAAAGCTGTACGAGAGCATGTTGAGCACTGTAACCTTGTCGAAAACCACAGAGAAGTGAAGATAAAAAAGGCGTAATAAAAGCAACTATCTGTTTGTCCATTATTCTTTCAAACAGCTTTGAGACCGTCGGCAGAACGCTAATTGGCCTGAAGTTAGTCCTGGTATTGGTTGGTCCATTCTTGGGAAGAGATGTGACATCCGCGCACTTCAGCTCATCAGGAAAAGTCGAATTGTCAACACAATCGTTAAAGATTTGTGTTAAAGGCTCCACGCACAAATCAGAATTAGATTTAAGAATTTTAGGAGGGATATTTTTGTGTGTTGTAGCTTTCTTAGGATTTAAATTCCTAATCTCTTTGTCAACGGCATCAGGGGTAACTTTTTGAAAAACAAAGGGGCCAGCATTTTGATAGTGACCTTTGATTTTTAAAATGCTTGGATGATTCGCAAATTTTTGTACAGCTTTCTCAACAGGGTCCGAGACTCCTTCTGTTGCATTTTCATTATTGGAATTTTCGTTTATTCCAAGAGAATCAGTAACGGTAACGAAAAATTCATTCATAGTTTCTGCTACTTCAACATCGTTGGAAATAATTTTTTCTCCTTCGGTCAAAACTATTTTGTTATTAGAATGTGATTTGTCAGAGAAAAATGGTTTCACAGTTTTCCAGAATTTCTTATTGTCGGTGATATGTGAGATGTCCAGGTTGTTGTAATAATTTCTTTTTTCTTTTTGAAATAGCTTAACACAAGAATTTCGCTGTTTGCGAAACTTGTTCCAATTTTCAGCAGTTCGATCTTTGTTATATTTATTACGCAGCCTAGAACGCAACATGGTAGCTTTACGCAGAGCACGTGTCATGGTTTATCATTTGCCCGGACATATTTTTTCTTAACTGGAGCATGTTTGTCTAGAACTCTGTCAAAAGCAGTTTCAAATGAACTGTAATTCAAATTCGATGGATCTATTTTTTTGTAACTCTTGTCGAAGATCACTTTTGAAAACATTCTCATCATACTTTTTGTAATTTCCATAGTTAATTACGATTGGTCCTTGTTTGGGGAAAGTAGTTTTGAGGACAGTAAAAACCATTTTATGGAAGTCTGACAGACCAGTTTCGACAGTAGTAGTTTTCTGCACGCTCCTATTTCGGTTTGTCAAAACAAGATCTATACATTTTGGCATATGAGATTTGTAGCACGTTGGCTCCTTGATAAGATTTTTGAGACTATATAGTTCCAAAAAATTTTTGAGCTGTTCCTCGGTTTCAGTCATATTAAAATCCCCTATAAACATAAAATTCTCATAGTTTTCACTGTAGTGATCGAGTGCACGACCAAGATTTTCAAATAAATTGTCCTGAGATTGAGTTGGTGGTCGATAAACACTAAATAGTGCCCATTTCTTTTTCCTCAGATTTATTTCGAAACTAATGCATTCGACACCCTCAGAAAATTTGAAAGAATTTAACTGACGCGAAGGTATATCACTCCGGACATAAACTAGTAAGCCACCGCCATTTGCATTTCTATCTAATCGAAAGGGAGTTGCAAATCCTTCTATGACAAATTGCCCTGTTGGAAAAGTAGCATCAATTTTTATTTCCGCAATCATCAATACATCCAAACTTTGTGCCGCAATTTCTTTGAGTGCATCAAATTTATTTCTAACAGAATTGATATTTAGGTATCCAATGATGACCCTACCAATGTTTCTTATTCTTAGCAATTTTAGTGCAGATTTGGCATCAGTAGCAAGAGTATCAGCTGTAAGAGTATTAGCTGCGGAGGAGTCTAAGGGAATGGCTGAAATTTCTGTGTTTAAGGGAAGCCTTTCTGCATCCTGTGCCCTCTCACCTGATTGAGAAGTAGTAACTGCGTTAGATGATATAGGTACTGTAGGCTGATTAGGAAGAACCTTGGTGCTAGTTAGTCAGTAACCCAGGGCATATAAAAAGTTATTTGCAAGAAGACGTGTCCCCTCTCTGTTCAAATGAATCCTACTTCTATCTAAATGATACTCCGCTTGTATATTTGTATTGTCAATGTAATAAAAATCTTGGGAAATGCATAGTTGCTTCAAAAATATATTTACCTCCATAGCTTTATTATGCAACAAGTCTCCTCTAGGTACAAGTCCAGAAATCATTACCTTGTTTACGTTTGTTTTCAGTGACTTTCCTAACTCAACTATCTCTTCTGCGATATCTTTTGGAGTAGCCTTCGAGCCCGGGGGGGGGGGGGGTACTTCACTATAAATTCATACGGGGGTGTGCGCCGCAAGGATTTCTGTTACGACCCAATCCCAGAAATTTGGTCCGATATTGATACCCAATCCCAGAAAATTTGTCAGATATTGATACCCAATCGAAGAAGTAACAAAAGCAATTCGACGTCAAAAGGATAAGGGATAGAGGGCTGGGAACGGTTATTTTGGTTCCAAGTGGCCATTGGAACGAGGTTCTGATCTGAGGACGTTTTTCAACACAAAAATACTTGAAATCAGTTCACCTGAAACTGACCACGTGTTGCTCGAAAATTTATCCAGTTGTACTTTCATTCAACACCCATTACAGAATTTTGAGTAACCCCCAATCCCAGAAAATTCCGAGTGAAAGTATACCCCAATCACAGAAATTTTTACAGTAAAAGGATACCCCAATCCCAGAATTTTCAGGCCAAAAACTACCCAAAACTGGCGCACATCCCCGTCTTACCCAAAGTGAAGTACCCCCCCGGGCCTTCGAGCGAAGATCGTTGGTTCCACAATGAAGGATGACTTTTCCTGGGTCCCGTTTAATAGTTGGACAAACGTGGCTATTCATACAGTCGACCGTTGCACCAGAGAATGACTTGACAAAAATTCTCTCGTCGGTATTTCCAGCAGCTTCGTTCATCTTGTATGACTGGATATCCTTTACCAGCGAGTCTCCGACAATTTCTACCGTTCTTCTCGTCTTCTTGCCTTCCGCTGGACTAGTATTTCGTCGAATATTGTTCACAGTATTGCTTGCAGCAGCAGGTCGTAATTCAAATGTTTCCCTTCTAACACTGCCATTGTTGGTTTTGCCTGACCACTCCTTGAGTACTTTTTTTTCCTGTGGGAGTCCTCCTGCTTGCTTCCAAGGGCGTGCAGTTGCACCGGTAGTTTCTTCTGTTAATTCTGCTTTTCTCTTCCATTCTTTAAAGTTTCCTGTTGTGTAGCGTTTTGATTGATTCTTAGTTGTATTATGCAATCCAAATAGCATTTCCTCCTCGTCCGATTCTGATGGTGCAATTGGAGAAAATCTGTTTCGGTCACAGATGAAAGGCTCCCATGTGGGCTTCGGAGACTCATTGCAGGCATGTTTCTTCTTTACGATCTTAAAATTTGGTTCAGGAATGGGATTAAAAGAACCATGCTTTCCACTCTCCTTGCTTGCATATGTGTCATCAGACTGAAAACTCTCAATGACCAAATTCTTTCGTCGAATCTCGTTTCTTAGTGACTCGTTTTCCTTTTTTAAAAGAGAGATTTCCTCCTTCAGTTCCAGATCCTTACTCCTAATAATGCTGTTCCTTGTGAATTCATTTTTCTCCTCGACTGATTTCCTCAATGATTCCACTTGTTGTTTTAATGATAGAAATTCTGATAATGGAGTGTACTTGACAGTTTCAACTGCAATCGTATCATTTGCTTTATCATTGGTATTCTTTTTAGTTGATAATTCAGGCCATTCAGAGATATCAAGCACAAAGTAGGAGTCCTCGCCATCTTCTCCTCGGTTTTCGATCCGTTTTTGTTGCACGAGACGTCTGAGTGCATCGTCAACCTCATTTGATGTGCAAGTAAATTTCTTTTTTCCAAGTTTTGTGGTAATCGTGCTGCAATAGGGCCTTTTCCTATCTTTTGTTCTTATTTCGTTGATTGCAGTTATGACTTCTGTGCCCATATCCCATGATTTTGTTTCCTTTGCCATCTCGACCAATTTGGGCCTAACCTTCGGTTCGCCTTGCACGTGCTGCAGAAGTTCGCACCCAAATTGGCTTTAATATCCAGTTAATTCCAATGAAAGCTCTTGATTTGTCGAAGAATAAGTAAATAAAATGCTACCATGTAAAGTAAATAACAAAAAGATTTATTTAAAACCACGTAATGGATAAAATAAGACTGACATCGGAGCAACTCAAAAACACGTCTGCTCTCTGCATCTCCTGGCTGCGACCCTCTTCTTAATTATTTAGAAGCTCCATCAGTTTAAGTGGATAATCAGGGACGCCGGAGCGATGGTAGGGCAAGGGGGTCGAGGCGGAACGCAAGGGCACTCTAGACCGATGATTAGGGAAGCGAACCGAAAACTGGGTGGATCTGGGGTCCTCCCCCGGAAAAATTTTTGAGGCCACACCCTTTAGATTCGCTTAAAATGCTATCAAGAATTGCACAATATCGAATTGAACGTTGTTAAAAAAATATATTGTTCCATTAAAAGGGCACTCTTGCCCCCCTTGCTCCTCTTAGAAAAGGGCAGGAGGGGCGCTTGCCCCCCCCCCCCGCGCCCCCTCTCCGGCGTTCCTGTGGATAATGAATGATGGATGATTGATGCTTCTTATGATTGCTTTTATTAGATAGTACTGGCTTCGATTCCAAGTTGTGGGTACGTTTCCTTTCAGATGCTTGTCATGTTTACTTCAAGTCTTTGCGCAAAGATTACCTGTCAAGGCATAATAACCCAGAAAAACACCAAGACATTGCTGCGAAAAAGAAAATGAGATCCAGGAGGCAAAGGGTAAATTGCTGACATCTTTCAATACGTTCAAGCAGGGAAAAGCCTTCTTTTATATTTGGTCAACTTATTTGTAGGTAGTGTGTCTATGTAAGTATAGGCTCGTATAAACCCTGTAAAAATATGCTGATAAGATGTTGAAGAAGAACCTAAGGCAGCACACCGTGATTGGTAGAATTTAACTTATTGCATGCAAACTAAAAGTCAAATTTCATAACGAGGCTACCTCCTGTGGTTAAGCTCTAGAAGCACCACTGCAAGTAAGTCAAAAGTCAGCCTATGGATTTTCACCCAGGAAGGTCTTTGCATATGCACAATAACATGAAATGTCACGTGAGAGGATCAAACAGGCTGTATTTTTATGGATACATTGCTTAGAACCTATTTTTTCTGTGTCGTGTACTTTTTAGATTTTAGATCAAGGCTTAATCTCTTTTCCCCAGTTGTTTAGCAAGGGTTAATGTTCTTCACAAGACCATTTGCGGAAATATCTAGATTCTCTGCCTTTTAGTAGTTTCTAAGTAATGGAAGAAGTAGAAGAATTTCTGATGGAACGTAACAGATTCTTAACAAGAAGAACAGGTCCCTTTGCTTATTTAAAAATTCTTATTAGTATAAAACAAAGAATATTTATCGTCACTTCGAACATAACAGATGTATCGGAAGGATGTGGCGATTTTTCTAAATATAATAATCGATGTCTATAGAAGAGGCATACTTGTAACCATTTCACTCGGCATTGGTAGTTCTCCTGGGAAAGTGAGAGAGCAGCATGTGAGAATCATCATTGCTCTTCAAATGAACTTTTGAATATTGTGTTTTTAAAGTTCTTAGCTCATCTTATTTGATTTTTCTTGTTAGCTGTTTGAGTTGAGGAGCAAATACATTGCTAAGGACGAAGCAGATTTGTGGAAGGATGTGACGCAGGAGCTAATGTCAGACGAGGAGGACAATGGGGATGCACTAAAGGTAAAGAGCCCCCACTGGCGTTGTGTCGAATTAAGTGGCCTGATCGAACAGCTGGATGAAAGGCATCAAAGACGGATGACAGCAGAAGCAAGGCAAGTTGTGCGAAAGAGAAGGCTTCCAGCAGAGTCACCAATGAAGAGGAAGCCTTCAAAGAAACTCAAAGAAACACTGGTACGAGACTCAAGTGACTCTGACGAGTAAAAAGTGGATGCTTGTTCATCTTTATAGCCGAGGGGTACAGCACTTCTTCGAATGGGCCTACGAGATGTTAAAACAGAACGATTTTTGCACAAGGTGTACGAGATTTTTTGCAGAGTGATGTGCCCCTCGTTTATAGCGAACCACTCATAACATGAAAGGGGTGACAGGGTAGTGGTACCATGGTACCAGAGGGTTGGTACCTGGTACAACATTGTGCAAATGTGGTGGAACCTGGTACCAAAAGTAGGGGTACTGGTACCAAGCTTAGATGAGTCGGTACCAATAAAAGTTTCGTCCTTGGATGACTTTGGAATTCCTAGAACAAATTTTAAGCTTTTACAGTGCAGACAGTGACAAGATACCAAGTCGACGTGCTCAGGAGTGGTTTGGTCTTGCCCATTGGTCTCGCGAGGAACTGACGTACACCTCCTTTCAGAATTCGTCATATTCATGATAGCTCCTCCCCCAAAATAGGTGGTACCAATACCTTCAATTTGGGTGGAACCTGGTACCTTATGAGTTGGTACCGGTACCGAAGACTCCCCCTGTCACCCCCCTCTAACATAGATATATCATATTAACATTCGGTACTGGTATATAATCCTGTGGATCAACGAGGATTGTTCCAGATCATCCAGAATATCCATAACTCCTCGTGTGGCTTCTACTTGAAAGAGAACATGCCATGTCGGTTTATTGTCTCTGTGTTTATTGATTTGAAAACAAAATTCAAAGAAGTGGAGCAAATCGAAATGTGCCAGAGATGCTTCCTTCGCCTGATTTTCCTCAAATTTTTTGGAAATTTCAGTTATGAGAGGCTGAATGTAACACTATTTTTCACCAACAATTTGCAATTGAACTCACACGTGTTTTGTCTAGGTAAGTAGCAGGCTCTAAGTTTGTCTAGACAAATTTCTCGTTAGAAACTTTACTGTTAACTTTGCAGTATGGTTTCTTAATTTAGAAACATCAATGGAGGATTGCGTTAAAGATGGCGGCGAGGAATGTTTTACAGAGATGCATCGAGTTCTAATAGACGATTGCGCTAAAGATGGCGGCGAGGAATTTTTTACCGAGATGCACTGCGTTCTTTAATCGAATTCCTATAGAATCTGTGAAGATTTGTAATTCGAACGCAATGCATCTCGGTAAAAAATTCCTCGCCGCCATCTTTAGCGCAATCCTCTATTACAAATCTTTAACGATACTATAGGAATTCGATTAAAGTACGCAGTTCATCTCGGTAAAAAATTCCTCGCCACCATCTTGAGCGCAATCCTCTATTCGGGCTCAATTTCTACAAAACGGTTTCTCGACTAATAAAGTATGTAACCAAATTCCTATAGCAAAAGCTTTTCAGGAGACCTTCTTTATTTCTTTCAAATTGTATTCAGGATTCTGTATAGATCTCTGAACCCAGATAATTGCACGAAAGAAGTGTGTTTTAAACAACAGTTATAGTTGCCAACAACATTTGAGTAAACAATGCACGATTACTTAAACCAATTTGCTACTCATAAAGTCTCAAACTGATATAACGTTGCTTCTCGCCTCGCAAAGTTTCTTACATTTTTTAAAGAAGTTGTTATCCAGTTTGCTGATCAAGGCTTCAAAGTGGCTCTTCGCTGACCCTTTTGGTTCAGACGAACTTGCTTTTCAAGGGCATGCATCTGTCATTATCATACTACAAGCTAAACGGCAATTAAAAAAGCAACTCCACGTTTAGCATTTAGTTGATGTAATATATATTTGTCTACATTGTTAATAAATTGAGAGGATCTGATTGTGCAATCACTACTGTAAAAATTACATTTACGTTTAGTTTTGATCGAATCAAAGTGCTGTGATCAGATATGTTCTGTTTTCTGAATTCTTACTTTGCGTTGTGTATAAATTAAGGAAAAAGAAGGGATGATAATAAGTTTTGTCAATATATGTTTAAAATGCGACCTAAGTATGATCAAAGTAGATTGAAATAGATATGACTTTAATTTGTACTTCCAGCTCATGTCTACATCAGAATCAGAGTAAGACGAACACTCAGAGAGGAACACTCAGAAAAGTACTGTCCAAGAGTATTCCTACAATGTCAAACCAGGAAGCGTAGTGCTATATTTAATGTTACATGAAATATCCAATGAATTAGCTGCAAACGTCCCCTTCAAATAGTATGATGAACAAGGAACCCATTGAGTCAGTTTCTCACCGAAGAATTCAAAATCTCGACTGAATTTCCTACTCACATCAAGAATTTCACGTGGGGAAAATTTTGGTGTCACCGAAGTTTCCGTCCGGAAAACTCAAAATCTCGACTGAATTTCCAACTCACATCAAGAGTTTCACGTGGGGAAAAGTTTGGTCTCCCCAAAGTTTTCGACCGGAAAACTCAAAATCTCGACTGAATTTCCCACTCACATCAAGAATTTCACGTGGGGAAAATTTTGGTGTCCCCGAAGTTTCCGTCCGGAAAACTCAAAATCTCGACTGAATTTCCTACACACATCAAGAATTTCACGTGGGGAAAAGTTTGGTCTCCCCAAAGTTTCCGACCGGAAAACTCAAAATCTCGACTGAATTTCCTACTCACATCAAGAGTTTCACGTGGGGAAAAGTTTGGTGTCCCCAAAGTTTCCGACCAGAAAACTCAAAATCTCGACTGAATTTCCTACTCGCATCAAAAATTTCACCTGTGGAAAATTTGACGTTTCACCAAAATTTACCTTCAGGAGAATGAGCACGTATGGAATGTCCTTAATGTCTCCCAAAAACACGCCTAGTGTAGACTAAGTTTCCAACTTTCGGAGACGTTGAATCTCACTCGGGAAACTATGGGTAAAAGTATATTTCCCTTTACCCGTAGTTTAACTATGGGGAAACTACGTGGGAAATTTGAAGTGTAAAAAGCAGTTTCTGTTGGAAATGGAAGGGAAATGGCCCGTTTACCCTCAATATACAACGAAAAAACTATGTCGAAATTCGAACTTTTCTTGCCGTGCAAATAGAAGACAGTGTGCAATGAAATGGTTCAAATATACAGTATCTGGGTATGCCTTACTGCTGGAAAAATAAAATCTATTTAGCACTCCAGTTTTTAAAGAAATCAATAGCGTTCAACTAATGCAGATGAAATTCTTAAGAATTCTCTAAATGTTATTAAGAATCCTTGAGAGGTATGAAAAACTGCAAAAGCTGTACGAATGAAAGGCCTCATTTTGGGTGTGTTTTTAGTAGTTTTTTAATTAGTTTCTCAGATATTTTTACATGTTTTCTTTAACTCATAATTCTTTCTGCAATTAATTTTTATTGTCATTACTGTATTCTGTAATTTGAGAATGAAATGAAATTTCAAAAAATTGAATAAAAAGCATTCCATGTAATTGTTCAGAGGCTTCATGAATCTCTTTCTCGGCATTATCAAGACTGTCTGTACCATCTGCTGCAATTGTCATTTGTATCTTAAATAAACAAATTTTACAGATTGAGCGATGGTGGCATGAAGTCCATAGACGCATGGAAAAATACTTCAAACGAGAACTGAGGAGGTTATTGGAGCAGGGTTTGTATGACCCTGGCAATCAGAGAGACAGGTAATTGCTAGCCAAGAAAGAAGAATGTTAGAGGCTAAAATTGGACAACTTGGAGCTTAAAGGCATTGAGCCTGTATAAATAGCGCTTTTGTGACCAAATCAACTTCTTTTCAATCATGAAACAAAAGTTGTTATTGAATCCCTATTAAAATTAGACCAAAGAAATTCCTAAGGATGATAAAAAGATTAAGAAATCGGTCTCCACAGTAAATGACTTTAGCACTATTGCACGATAACAAAGAGCTATCTGCGGTGTGTCAGCAAAAATTCAGGACAGTGTTAATGCTCAAGTATATTATGCAAATTGATGCATGACTGATTAAGCAAATTAGGAACATTTATGCATGATTTAACTGAACTTTCCAAGGGCTTTCTAAATGATACCCAGTGATCAAGGATATGCTCTGCAGGGAGGATTTTTATTCTGATACCAGGTGCATTATCTACCTTAAAGAACTCCAAAATCTCATGTGTTACTTTATTTTTTATTGAAATTATGAAATACTCACTTTATACTCAAACTGGTTCAGAAATAAGTGTCTGCTGTGGACTTATTCTCAGTTTGAGAGGTACAGTTAGCAACTCATTATTAACTCTCTTACAGGCAGTTATTGGCCTTTGTGTTTATACCAGTTATCCAAAAAGGAAATGGATGTGTTTAGGGAAACCATTTGGAACTCTCATCGTGTTAGAAGACAAAGAGATGCACAGCTGCCCAAAGGAATACCACGTCATATTTATAACTTTCCAGAGAAATATGGAGCTGAAGATTGTGGTAAGCATTCAATTTATCATGACACTTGACTTTATAGCAATGCAGGCCTTTTCACCAGGAAAGTCACATGCAGTTTTATCTTGACTTTATAGCAATGCAGGCCTTTTCACCAGGAAAGTCACATGCAGTTTTATCATGACACTTGACTTTATAGCAATGCAGGCCTTTTCACAAGGAAAGTCACATGCGGTTGCTCAAAGATCAAATTTTGTCACAATATTCCATAATCTGAAAGAAGACCCATTGGAAGCCATGTGAAAGTTTTTCAATGGAATGAATAACTTCTTCAATGCAAGAAACTGCTCTTGTTTCATGAAGAGCCAATCAGAGGCTCGCAGGTCCAATGCAGAACTTGCATTTTGTGGAAGATGTTCATTGATGCTGCAGTATGAATCTAAAGTGCTGTCACTGATGCAAAAGAAACCTACCCTTGTGAATATAGACTTTTGTACAGGGTATTGTTGGAGAATTTTGGGGGGAAAAGATGTGCAAATATTCTAATCAATTACTGTACGCCACTTTTTTACAAAATAGGAAAAACAAGGGTGACATACTGTAAAGTACTGAACATTGGAATGTGGATTCATGATTAGATGTAATTAAGACAAATCAACTGTAATGTCATAGAGAGAGAATGTGACAGGTTGACCTATTGATAGTTTGGAAAATTTTTTGTTATTTGATCTTTATAAAAGATAGAAATTCAAGGCCTTTCAAGGTACAGTAGCATAGCATCATAACAGTGGAAAATGATTGCAAAGGAAATTGCGTGAGGAATTTTGCTTTATCACAAGTCAGAACATGTCACCAATCAGAGCATGATTGAATCTGGTATCCTAGTGCATTTTTCCTTTCACTAAGTACACTAAGTTAGTGTTTCATGCTAAAAATAACACTAAGGTTGCATTGGTTCAGGTTCAGTTTTGTTGCAAATCAGATAATGTCACAATTTTTATTCCAGGATTGCCAGTGGAACAACAAGCACTAGATGAAGCAGCTGCATTATCAGGAGCATTCGAAGTTGGGCATGATTTCTTACCAGCTGATGTTAGATATGAATGTGAAAGAATCATCCCAAGAGTGGATGATATTAAGCCTCAAGATGCAGCAACAGCTTTCCTGTTTTTAAAGCAACATTATTCATGAGAACCTCATCAAAGTGTTCTTTTGGAAGATTTTCCAAATGCTATAGCTTTTCAACATTTTTTTAAACCTAGGTCAGAGTGTTGTAAGGTATATTTTCTGCCCTGAGCTGGAACAGGGAAAAAAGAAATGCATTTTGAAACAACCATAGCAACATAACAAGAATATAACTATAAATCTTTATCAAACATAACTTGTCTCACAGTATTTTATTCAAATTAACCATTTTTTAAAAGGAAGAGAATGCTCAATTTTCAGGGGTCTTTGATAATTTGCACTTAAAAATGAACTCCAACTACTTAGCAAACTGTTTCAAATGCAAGGTATGCTATTACTTCTTTTGAGACCTTACTTGGTAATACTAAACTATTCTACATCTGAGCCAACAACAATTTCTTGAAAGTCCACATGAAATCTATTGATTGCAATCTCTCAAGCCACTAAACTGGCAAATGAGGACACTGCACTACTGCAATATAACAATAAAAAGACTCTCTCAACAACTGTAAACAGCAACTTATTAATCCAATTCCCTGTGATTTGTTTTTGTGGCAAGTTGATGCTCTTAGCCATTTTTTTTGTATAGGGACAAACATCTCTTGGATTAAAAATTAAACAGGGCACATTTTTGGATACAGCTAGGGTAGAGCTTTCTAACCATGTACTTTTTAATCTTGATGGTTGTGTAAGCCAAGATTTGCCTTTTTTGAGGCTTGATTTTGACCTTTGGCTAGTTTATATTTCAGTTTTTTTGATAAAAATGTTAGGCTTCTCACTGTCACTTGAAAGAGATCTTAGCTTTTACTATAAAACAAATAGAGCCAAAATGGTATCACAAAACATTTTCACTCTATGTAGTTTTTGGTCACACTTTAGTTTCCTATAAACAAGTGAGTGTATACATGCAGTGAAGAAAACTTTCAACAATACAGTACAAGTTATTGTTTCAGAGTCAATCAGTCTCATCCAGTTCTGGTAGCCCTATCATTTCACAAAACTTGTTACGTTTGTGAGAATTCACAAATGTTTTAATTGCTATTGCTGACAAATTTCCACAACAAAAGAGAAGTTCTTCATCCTCTTTTGACAGAATAGTAGCAGTTGCAATTTCAGGATCATATAATGTGCTACCTGACCCTTGGATATCCAGAAGCATCAGTCGTCGTTGACTCCAGCTGTAACTGTGGTGAACCAAGCACTGTGCTTTTTCTGACAGCTCCTTGTATGAATCTGATATGTTGCATACTTTGCCAGTGTTGTTCACATACTTAACAAAGTTGCCATCAACATATTCTTCAATTGAGGCCGCCTTATCTTCATAGTTGATGTAATACACCATATTATACTGAAAGGATTCACCAAACTCAACAGGTACCACAGTGCTAAAGCGCTGTGCCAAGTTTCGTGCTGCAATATGCATTTGCACCTGTTTTCTAGCATGATTTTCTTCTGTTGTTTTGATTTATGTGATTGTTTTGCGTGCAGCATCATTGTATGATTTCATAACCCATTTCCTTTTATCTTGTGGGTTTGAACTTGTAGCAAGGAATGCATCACGAAAGCCTTCAGATGAAAACTTTTCTGTGTGGACCTGCAACTCTAGTGTATCATAGTCAATCCACGTGCCACATTTGACATCAAACATTTCAAGCGTGACAGTTATTTTCTTTTTAGGCTTGGGCTTAATCAATATCCCAGCCTGAATTAATTCTGAGACAGAAATTGATGCTGGAAAATTTAGTTCTTGTTTTGTCTCTTTGAAACTCTTCTTTGATACTCCACCCGAAAGTGATTTCTTATCAACAACAGATGCATGTTGCTTGAAGCTTGATTCTCCTGATTCAACTGTTGACGCCCTGAACATCTGATCATTTGCAAAGCGTGCAAGGTACACCTATTGAGGATTAATATGGACAAATTAAAATAAAAGGACACAATGCTATTGGTTAACCTTTGAAGAAGGACTTATATTCTGTTTCAGTAGCAAACACCCAGTGAGACCACTGAAAGCAACCAACAAATATTGGCAGCCATTTGAACGCCAGAGGGCCAATTCAGATGAAAAAGTCAGGTCTACTGGGGGTAAAGTAGGCAGGCTAGGGTGGGGTGGGGGAAATAGGTAGGCTGTGGGTAAATAGGAAGGTTCGGGGGTAAAATCTGTAGTGCTGATTGAAGGAAAATAGTAGACCTTGGTTTGACAAATCAACATTCACTATGTCAAGGAGGGTAGTTTGAGTGAAGTTTGGAGGAAAGTTTGGACAAATTGTTTACCCCTCCCATTTTACCCAAAACTTACCCATGTTACCCTCAGCAGACCCTGCATAATGAGAAACTAGTGTGAGGCTGGCAGGAGGTTTTGGTTGCAGCTCTCAGGCACATTCTCAGTCACACTGTGTAAAAATACAGCATGGTTGCTGCTACATGGTGAAACCCTGAGTAGCCCCCCCCCCCCTCTGGGCAGCCATAAATATTCCATGCACAAATGCTTGGGAGCTAAGAATTTTTTTGGCGCATGCCTACGCAGGACACTGAGAAAAATGACATTCCCAGTAATAGACCTTTTAGCTATTCTGAAAAAGAATCTCAATCGATCGATATTTTGCTACATTCTGTAGAATTCTCGAATGTGCACAATAGTGGTAGAAGCTCTAACGCCACTCGATCGAACCTCGTGTATAAAAATGTATAAAACTAACGCTCGATCCAGACTCTTTTGCTGAATAGCTAATAGGTCTATTGGACTTAGAATCATCAAATGCCCCAGGGGCAAGGGCTTGACAGTTGATACTGGGAACATTGTGTGTGTTGGAGAAACCTGCCGACAATTAAATGAAAGATTTGGGGAGCACATCAGAAACGTAGAACACAAGCTTCACGAGGATGAAAAGAAGAAGATCAAAGTGATATAAATGTTTCCAAACATTTCAATTCTATGGGACATTCCATTCAGGACATGTCCATTCTTGGTCTATTAGATGCCCCCATAGACTCACGAAGAAGAAAGACGTTGGAGAAAAGAATTATTTTCAAATTGGACACACGTGTTCCGAAAGGACTTAACAAACATATTTCCTTTCTATGATTCTATCTCCTCTTGCTTCTTAGCGTTCTTTATTCGCTCGTCACACTCTTCCGTTACTTGCTCGATCCTACTGTTCTATTAAACATTCTCTCCTTTTCCATGTTCTTCGCTTCTACTAATTTCCTTTACTACTGACGAAGGGCACGGCCCGATATGTTTAGTTTCTATATTCTATGGCGTTAAAGTATACCTTGATAAGTATTATCGATCGTTTTGCTGCTAATACGTCAACACACGCTGCACTGTTATTTGAATAGGTAGCAGGGGGCCTGGAGCCTAAAGATATATATTATGCATTTCCATTTAAAGAAGCATTTTACTAATGAATTTTGGGAGCATGGTCTAAGAGAAAGGGCGTGGTTCAAAAATTGTTCCATGACAGAGGGCCCCCTCTGCTTCCAACCCTGGGGCCCAGTCCGCCTCTCAACGGACCGGAAGGGACCCCATTGTACACCCTTAGTCAATGGGTTACTTCACTTCCAAATATAAGAATGTGACAAGAAACAATCTGACGTGAAACAACAAGAACAAGAAAAGCAACAACAACATCAATCGAAGAAACAATCTAACGTGAAATAACAAGAACAATAATGACAGTAACAACAAAATCAATCAGAACAAAAGACAACAAGAACAACTGCAACAACAAAAGCAGGAAAGAACACAAAACACCGAAGAAACGATCTTGCGTGGAATTACAAAAGACAACACAACAGCAACACCAGCAAGAGGCTCAACCTCGGAAGGATGAAACTTAAACGTTTTACGAAGAACCAGAAGGACCTTATATGGATATTAATAGTTTTTAATTAAATTCTTTCGCTATAAATATAGGTTGACTTGTTAAATTTATTCAGTTGCTCTGAAGATGCCCTAGTGGGCGAAACATGTCAGCACTGAAAAGAAAAAGCGCAAAAGACCAAACAGATGCCTGTTTCTTTGAGTAGTTAGGCCCTCGTCTATCCGTACACTACATATAAATATTGAGTCTGGACGCAGACGCCGAATGGCCCGCTATAAAGAACAGGAAGCGCTTCGAAGTCAACAACAAGCAACTGCGACAAGAAACACTTACAGCAAAGACTGCAACTCAGAACAGATGCCATAAAGACACTCACACTGTGAAAGACGCCAAAAAGAAACGAATCGAGAAGAAACGAAAGAACAGGGTAAAGTACACCTGAGATGGCATTAGATTCACGGAATCGGCCATTGGCTACGAAGGACCGAAACCAGTTGGGACGGCGAATCTCACTTGACGAAACATCAATCTGACATCAGATGAAGCAACAACAACAACAACAAAGAACAATCTGACGTGAAATAACAAAGAACAGCAACAACAACATCAATCAAAAATCAAAGACAACAAGAACAATAGCAACAACAAAAGCAGGAAAGAACACAAAAACATCGAAGAAACAATCTGACGTGAAACAACAAGAACAAGAAAAGCAACAACAACATCAATCGAAGAAACAATCTAACGTGAAATAACAAGAACAATAATGACAGCAACAACAAAATCAATCAGAACAAAAGACAACAAGAACAACTGCAACAACAAAAGCAGGAAAGAACACAAAACACCGAAGAAACGATCTTGCGTGGAATTACAAAAGACAACACAACAGCAACACCAGCAAGAGGCTCAACCTCGGAAGGATGAAACTTAAACGTTTTACGAAGAACCAGAAGGACCTTATATGGATATTAATAGTTTTTAATTAAATTCTTTCGCTATAAATATAGGTTGACTTGTTAAATTTATTCAGTTGCTCTGAAGATGCCCTAGTGGGCGAAACATGTCAGCACTGAAAAGAAAAAGCGCAAAAGACCAAACAGATGCCTGTTTCTTTGAGTAGTTAGGCCCTCTTCTAACCGTACACTATATAAGAATGTGACAAAATGTATCAAACCTTGTCCTTGCGATGAGGTATCTGATTTATATTGGTACATGACGGGCCTTTATTTGAAACCAATACATCACAGGAATCAAGTGGCAGCCGAAAATGTCCTGCACATGCCCTCTTCAAATTCTCAAGTGTCAGCTCTGAGTGTCTAAATTCGACAAATTCTCTTGGCTGCACAGGCCTAAACGTCTGTTTGTTGTCTGGCTCTGCTGTTAGACGTTGTACTATGATCTCGTGGGGTGCAGCGCCTATCGCATTTCTTTGTCCTCTTGGGTCCACCCTTGTCCTCTTCTCTCTCATCTTCGCTTCAAGGTCGATCCACGCTTCGTTCCTTCTCCTCATATCCGATTCGCTTTTACTTGCAATTTCTGACTTTGAGTGCTACTGACTGTCCACTACCACCAGACGTTGACCACGTTGAATATCCAGGAAGCGCGGGAAAATCATTTGCTTCTTTGACGTTGTTGTTGCAGTTTCGAGGCTGCGCGCAGGCTACGCAATTTAGACCACGCATGGATGAAAGGTCCACGCGTTGGCGAGAGGGGGCGAAACTTGCCGCTGGAAAAGTCCTGATCCAACCTTAAAAAGCTCAATAGACGATTTTCCACAAATTTTACAAAACCACGAGGAGGATACTTCTTCCACTGGGGAGGGGGGGTGCTTCACTGTCCATGATCTGGAGGTGTGCACTCAAATATTTACGCCCGGATTTAGAACTTTTCCCTCGAACTTATCGCTAGCTTTACAAAAAAATGGCCAAAAGTATTAGTAAATTCCAAAAAGTAAAGATTCATAGCAACAAAATAACACTTTTGTCAACCGCTTTCGGGATAATTGGCTTCTTTTCAAATCCGGTGAAAAGAGGAGAAAACGATATCCAGGAGGAAGTGCTAATCCTGGCAGCAAAATATACTCCCCCTCGTAGTTCTCCACTCAATACAGGTATACAACGTCCCAAACGTTCCCAAGTAAAGGATTCAGGTCACTGATTCAGGTAGGCTGTGTGATAAACCAAAGACGCAAAGCAGCCGCTGGATAGTGGGTGCGTGGGCTATGATAACGATGGGCTGGTTGCAGACGAGGGCATCGAATTTCTTGTTAAAAACTCGTTAGCAGGTTGACGTGATCCGATGTTTACCGACCTAGCATCAATCAAGAGCCCCAGTTAACATTTTAGATACCCACACTTGTTTCTGGGCCTAGCCAAACTGGGTTTTTCGCACCCAGCGTAATCACTATGAGAACGATGGGCCACGCCGTCGACTTTGAAAAACGACTTTGAAAACAACTTTGAAAAACGACTTTGAAAACAACTTTGAAAAACAACTTTGAAAAACAACTTTGAAAAACAACTTTGAAAAAACTGACATCATAAAAAGGAAAGTGACAAATTCAGTTGTTGACAAATTCACTTCCGCTTTTAGATCCACACCTTTCAAATACTGACGATTCAGTTGTTTCTCATGTTGCTTCTTGTGATTTTTTGGATGACTATTTCTGTGTATATTTTCAATGTTTGAAAAACTTGTGTTGGATGTATAGTTAATTGATGTAGAATTTTCTGTTGAATTTTCAGTTTGTTCTGCAGTGCTTTTCTTTCATTCTTTTTTATTTCAAACGATTTAAGCTCCGTTTTCATCAGGCTTTATTTGATTTTTTCCTTCTTTATATTTTTGTGCTAATTTTTTTGGAATTTACTTGCTTCTAAATATTTAAATTTTATTTATCTCTTTCTAAATGTGTTTTTTTTACAGTTTTAAATCTTCCTATCAAGATTCACTTCAAAAACACTATGAGAACGATGGGCCACCATACAATACTGCCTCAAACCAGAACGCTTTCCTTTGTATGGTATCATTTGCTCATTGATCGATTGTATTTCTTTCCTTCCCTCTTCTTGCTCAATCTTCAAGCAGTTCTGTCGCAGTGCATCTGGGAGAGTGGGTGAACTTTGAAAGTTCAGTTCAGTTCAGTTTAAAGTTCTACTACATACAAAAAGTCTTTTAAAATAAAATACAATAAACTAAATAACAAATTACAACAGGGACAAAAATCGATGACAAATTTTACATAAGGGTACATAGAGTTTGTATGGAGGGGAATTTCTTAAGGAGGAGCTCTCTCAGTAGGTAAACTAATCGAGGAGAGAGCACCCCCTATGCTAAGAACTTATCATTCAAATTATGAAATCTTTTGAGTGCTTTGAATGATTAATACGTGGAAAAGTCATCTTATCGAGGTATTCAAGACTGGTACGCTGAGAAAAGATGTAATTTAACCCTATTAGTACTGGGGGGGGGCATTTTTCGCCCCCCCCCCCTATCACACTTTTCTACGTTGAGCTACAACGGCCTGTAATTTAACCTCCAAACTTTGTGACTTTTAGTCAAATTTAATTGGCAATTAAATTTTTAACATTTCATTGTTCTAACTTTGATCACGTGACCACAGCAATACCATATTTGGAGGGTAGTCAACAAAAAAATTCTTAAAACCTTCATAGATTTTGTCTCGTTTGTCCGATTGATCTCCAACATGTACCATTCGATTGCATTTGATTGATTTGATTTGATTTTAATTTCTTTAGGCACGGTGGCCACGTCAGTCAAAGGACTGATTTACAGCGGGTCGTGCAAATAAATACATAAATTACAAAGTATACATAACTAAAAAATCCTATTTACAAAATCTTTTCATAAACCAATTAAGTGATGCTAACTATAACATGAAAGAGAGACTCAGCATTCGGTGTTGGCATTGTTGATATGTTTTTTGAATATTTCATAAGATTTTGATGATTTGACTTCAACCGAAAGATCGTTCCATAATTTAGCACCCTTATATGAAAAGCATTTCCGGCCGAAAGCCGATTTGCGACGAGGAGCGGTCAAATCGGTTTTAGTGTTGCGAAGTTCTCTCTTGCATGTGTCAGACAGCCTTGCAAACATTTCTGTAAGGTAAATGGGAGCTTGGTTGTTTACCGATTTGTACACCATCTTTATGGTTTCTGATTCGATAAGTTCATTGATGGTGGGCCAACCAAGTTTTCTGATTATGGGTAGGGCAGAAGCATCATAAGCACTGTTTGTGACGATCCTTGCTGCCCTATCTTGGAGTTTTTGCAGCCTATTGATAGCATTGATGCCGGCAACTCCCCATACCGGGCAGCTGTATTGGAAGTATGGTTCCACCAAACTTCTGTACATTTTTTGTACAGTAACAATGGGCAGATACTTTTTGGAAAAACCCAACATCCCTAATCCACGTGAAACTTTTTTCGTCACTGCTGAAATTTGTTCGTCCCAGCTCAGATGTTTGTCAACAATTACCCCAAGGTATTTGATATTTTCTACTATGGAAACATTCTCCTCGCCCACTACGAAAGAGGGCTTTGCTACTCTATCATCACTCATATCTTTCAGTCGTTTTCTGCTGCCAACTACAAGACTATGTGTCTTAGCAACATTCAGGGACAATTTATTGCCTTGTAGCCAAGATTTAAGGTTACTGAGGTCATCATTGACGCAGTCATTAATATGTGTAACCGAATTCGACGCAAACATAAGGCTTGTGTCATCAGCATACATATTAACGTCACAATGTTTCATCTGTAGATGGAGGTCATTGATATATATGATAAATAACAGAGGCCCTAGATAGGACCCCTGCGGTACTCCACAGGATATGGATTCTATATTCGAAATCTTCCCATTTACCTTACGACATTGCTTTCTATTAGTTAAATAAGAGCAGAACCATTTCATTTCTTTATTATGAACAGAGCTGCAAAAAGTTGTTGACCTTCCTCCAAACGTGAAATTTATGCTCTCAACCTTCCTCATTTTAACACGATATATAATTACTGGAAAACAGCTCAACGGTGTTTTGTGAACCAGACAAAAGAATGTAATTTGGGATCTTCCAATGTCATTTGTCTGTTTGGGTGCAAGTAAGTAAGGTTTTAATGCAAGGGTACCCTGGGTACCAGAGCCAAAAAGTAATAAAAAGAGGCTCTGCTACCCAGGGTAATACAAGGGAGGCCACGGACTTAAGGAAGCTATTCATTAATTGAAAGGTATTGGGGCAATGAAGGGGGAACAAATAGTTCAGGTGAGAACATCTAAAAGCTACTGGGTGTCCAAAAATATACTCCTGTTTGCAAAATCACCAATATTTGATTACGAAGGTTATCATAAAATGTTTGCATCTCTTCTATCAACAATTCAAATATATTTAATGATGGTGAGCTATCTGTTCTCTTTACTTAACGGGTATGAAATAATGCAGCGAAAACCTCATTCTAAGCAACACTGTGTTAGCAACAACGCTAATCTTGCTTCTAATAACCATTACATTGAGAATTTTGCAGTATTCTTCAAGTCCACAATAATAATTCACGTTTCATTCTGATATTCATGACCAAACAAAAACTCAATTTAACGCCCCTCAGCATCAATTCACCTACTGTAGACTGAAGACAATAAACCACAACGTTCTTTCTTTGGCAGATAATGGGGTCGTGTCTGGCTGAATTATACAGTATATAATTCGAGTTTGTCTGTAATAATATATATAGAGCTTTTTCTTCCTGGACCAACACAACAGGTACTAGCGTTGCTCTTTGGCAGTGGACTGTCCTGCTGCGTAGTGCCCAAGGATGACTTCTGTGGAAAAGACCCCGTATATTGAGTGGGAGAAGGGGGGGGTCCAGCGGAACCATGTTGACCGCCCCAAGCACCATTAATACAACTTATCTAACATAAAACTATGATATTTATATATGAGTCAAAACATAAGACATCATTGCTAGAGCCACCATTGGGTGGCCTAACCGACTGGCTATGCGACAATAGACCTTTTAGCTATTCTGAGAAAGAATCTCAATCGAACGATACTTTGCTACATTTTGTAGAATTTTCGAATGTGCATAATAGTGATAGAATCTCTAACGCCACTCGATCGAATCTCGTGTATAAAAATGTATAAAAATAACGCTCGATCCAGGCTCTTTTGCTGAATAGCTAAAAGGTCTATTGGATATGAGACTAAATGAATAAGAGACCCTTGAAAAGGAAGGCGGAGTGCTATGCAAAACCAACAACACAGATCGCTAACCTATGAAGATGATATAATGGCCAGAACAACCCGGGGAAATAGGGGAAAAGGGGGAGGGCTGAATATCTTAAAGGGGAGGGAGGGTGGGAGAATTAATTGCAATACTCCTCAAGTAAATTGAGATCGAACGGTGAGGTGAAACACTCGCGGAGTAGGTAATTTGATCGTAAGGTACGCTGGAAAGTTAGAGGGCCTGGTACGAGCCTACATTGGACTAGGTATCATATTCCCTAGCTTAAACACCTAATACTGGAGCCTCAGCGTTAAACTACATTTACTAGCGTAGAATGTTCGAAGAACAAAAGAAATTACTCAAATAAACATAAGTGCTTTCTTGCTTAAGGCTTCAAAACAAGGCAGCACTAAAAAGAGTTGGATTCACTTGATCGAAAAATAGATCAAAAGATCAGCTTTGCCTGCAAAAATAATTATTTTAATCTACTGGTAAGAAAAAGAAATTTGAAGATCTGCCTTACGATAAAATTTTGGTGATTTTGCAAGCACAAGTACTTTTCTGGGACGCTTTTCAAAAATCATTTTTTCCTGACACATATGCATATCTTTTCCTCTCTTTCATCACATTGTCTGATCAAATCTGATTTTTTCTTTGATATAGTTTTGAAGTATAACCTCACCATGTCACCATCTGCATACTGTTGCCATGCTTTTTAATGGTTCCATGTATTTATTGAGGATTCATCTTCTAAATCTACGCGGCAATATAAAGTTTTATTTTTGACAACTAAACCTTCCTCAATTTTTGGCCGAAACCTTCCTCCAAACCACACGCCCGACAACCCCTACTGACGTGTGACGTCACATTGAATCCTCGAAGCTGTGGAGGCAGGTGGAGGTCATGTGATTTTTGCGCGCCCTTTTCCTGATTTCATCACGCGTACACATCAAAAAACATTTCATTTTTGTAAGATCTGATATTGAGCGTGTTTAGTTATAAAAACTGTGCATAAATTGAAGATTTTGATGGTTTGGAAGCAGAGAAACTAATGCTATGGATGCTAGCAGGTAAGCAGATCCTCGTCGATTTCACGAAAATCTCGTAGGCCCGAAATTGCAACTCAACATTAATCCTTGAATTTCATATCCATCTGCTGTGATATTCCAAAGATGTTTGATTTTATTTGGAAGAACAGTCTTCACAAACTTAGTTTTCTTTTGTTTGGGATAATTTGGAAATGAAATTACCCATTTTCAGGAAGTGTTTAATCGTAAGACTCCCTTTAGATTTTTCTTTCGTTTCGTAAGACGAAAATTAATGATTTTTATTCAGGGTTGTTTTCTCGAGAAGTGACGAGTTTATTTGAAAAGCGAACTATCCTATACCATGCAAAATTCATTTTTCTTTCATTTGATATGGCACTTTGCATCTTTTTGGCTTCCGTTTCAGATCCTTTGAATTAGGCGCGGATCAACTTCGCTTTGCAATTCCATTATTTTTGTTAGGCCAACAAGTCTCCACCTAGACTTTTTGGCTCTTTCTCAATCATAAGTCCTCTATTTGATCGATAAGTTGGCATTTTCAAGGAACAAAATTCATACTTTCTTCCAAAAACCAATTAAATTGTGATTCTGTAGCTTTTTCTGAACTTAGAGTTGCATCCACCTGCATGTTGAATTGCTGCAATTCCGCTCGTTGAATTTTACCAAAATTTCACTTTTTCATTCAAGGCCAATTTTCTTCCAAATGCTACGTCCTTTGAGAAAGAAACCCTTCCTATGCCATGCAAGATTCATTTCTCTTTCTTTTGAGCTAAAGTTTTATATATTCTTTGTTGTTGTTATGAAACCTATAAAAAAGGCGTGGACTAACTATGAATTTTGTACCCATTATTTTGGTTAGGCCAGTCTGTCTCCATCTCCATTTTTCAACGTTTTTGCGGCTTTCTGCAGCCTTGGTATCCAATTTTTTTCGATTTTATCTCATTATATCCATATTTCCATGCGAAAATCACTTCTCCCAAGAAATTTTGGCTTTATCTTGTTTCCAGGGTTTCTTTCAACTTGCACGCCATGCATTTGCTTATCGCTTCGTCAAATTTTACAGAAATTGATCTGATTCATCAGGAGTGTATTTTCTTGCAGAAATGACAAGTTATAGAATAAAGAAACGTCCTAAGCCACGTAAAAATTATCTGCCTTTTTTGTGATGTAAAATATAACTTGCTTATTATTGGAGTTTGTGAGTCTATCAAATAGGCGCTGGCCAGGTTCATGTCTTGTTCCCTTCATTTTGGTTAGGCCAGTCAGTCTCCGCTCCAACATTTTATGCTCTCTCACGGCTCAGAAGTGTTCTCTTAGTCTACCATTCATGTATATATCATCCATCATCTTACAGCTGAATATACAATATCAAACTCCTAGATTGTGTAAGTAGTAGTGTCATATTTTGTAAAATTCAGTCCCATGACAAGAAATTTTTCTTCCCGAAGCGGCTCGTCGACCTATTTGATGTTGGAAAAGTTTTGCCAAATAAGGGTGAACCAATACCATATGTGGGGTTTACCAGAAGAATTTATGACCTGCCTTCAAAAACAATTGATACCCGGTCATTAAAACTTTTGGAATGAAAACAAATTTGGGGTGAACAAAATCTCTGATAAATTTGCTACAAGTTTTGCTCAGGTTGGTTGATATAGGTCATATATTTCTTTTGCAAAAATCAGGCCAAAGTTCGAGAAAAATTATGCTCCTATTGAAATACTATTATCATCAGATCGAGGCTATGGAAGTCGAATGATGGGTTGTCGGCCGTGAACCAGGTTTGTAGGTTTGCAGTGTTTTTGGGTCTCTGATTATGAATACCGTAAAGCTCAAGTTTTTGCAATAATATTTCATCGTTCACCGTGTCAAAAGCCTTTTTGAGGTCCACAAAGGTAACTGCAGTGTACTTACCACCCTCTAAATTCAAGTACCAATCATTAGTGCACTTAAGCAAACACGATAGAACAGAATGCAACTGTCTGTAAGCTGATTGTTTACCGAAAATGAGTTTATTGGAATCTAGGTAGTGGTATAGCTTGTCATAAATTAGTTTCTCAAAAAGGCGAGAGACAACCGGTAGAACAGAAATTGGGCGATAGTTAGAGCTTTCATCGGCAGGACCATCCTTAAATATTGGTGCAACCCTTGCTATCTTCCAACAGTCAGGGAACAGGCCCAAGGATAGAGACAAGTTAAAGAGTTGACTAAGGGGCTGAGCTAAAATCGGCATTCCTGCCTTGAGGAAAAAGCTCAAAATTCCATCTAGGCCAGACCCCTGTAAAGTCTTGAATTTATTAATTGCTTTCAGTAACTCTTGGGGCTGCATTGGTGAGAATGTGAAACGAGCAGCCGTAGGATTTATGTCATGGTCTCCTCTCAAGAGAGTATTTTCCTTATCAGGAATTTTTCTACTCAACTTGTCCCCAACCGAACAGAAGTACTCATTCATTGCATTGGCTATGCTTTCAGATTCCTTAATTACTGTGTCCCCCACCTTTAGGGATTGGATTTGAGTTGACTTTGATCGCTTGTTGACGAGTTTGTTGATTGTTGACCACGTCTGTTTAAGGTCACCTTCACACTCATTAAGTTTATTTGTGAAGTATTCTCTCTTTAATCGAGAATTCATATTATCAGCCTGATTTCTAACTTGTCTATAAGCATTCATTAACATTTCAGATTTTGCCTTGACCGCTGCATTCTTAATTCTGTCTCTAGTTCGAAACAGAGCCTTCAGATCAGGAGATAGCCAAGTATGGAGTGCCGATGCTGACAAAAATACTTTCTGTAAATTTTGTGTACTTCTTAGAAAAAACATACTTCCTTTCAAGGTTTCCGATACTTTATCCGCATCTTTTAACCTTTTCAATTTCATTGTACTTTTCATTTATGCAACTTGGTTAACTTTTTGCATACTTCCTTGAAATTTTGCATACTTCTAAAAAAATTTCAATACTTTCCTCGTTTTCAAAACGAGGATAGTATTGAAAAACTCTCCTTTTTTTTAAAAAGTTTTATACTTCTAAAGAATTTCATACTTGTTCAAAATTTCCATACTTGTTCGAAACTTTTCCATACTTTCCTCGCTTTCAAAACGAGCATAGTATTGAAAAATTCCTACTTTCTTCAAAAGTTTTATAGTTCTAAAGAATTTCATACTAGTTCGAAATTTCCATACTTGTTCAAAGGTTTTGATACTTGTTCGCAACTTTTCCATACTTTCCTCGCTTTCAAAACGAGGATGACTTCGTTTCCCGCGCTTTTGTATCTGCATCACATGGTCGACGGCGAGACAAGAGAGGTGGATGGACGCAAGCAGGGGAAAAGGGCAGAGGTAAGATTCCGTTTAAACTATTTCGTCTCCCGCCGTACATGCGTGATTATCTTTACGCTTGTTTGCATGAAAAGGTAGACAGACTGCCTAGGCAGTAGGGCAGTAGGCTAGTGTTTGTTAACAATTTTTTTTCTTAATTTAAAAATTTAATATTGCGCAGTTTTGATATAACATCGTCAAGTGCGCTTCACAGTTCCTTAAAGTCTCTTAAACGCTTAGAATATCCATTCAAAATTTATTAAAACAGTCGTGGTCCCATTACACTGAATGATCTGTTTGCAAAAATGATTCTCTTTTTGGGAGTAGGCCTATCTATTTTCATGTACCTACAAGTACATATTGTTTGATCTTAATAATCTCACACTTTTACTTAGCTTCTGCATATGTTGACACCAAATTCAAGTTGGTTACTTTCAATAAAAGTTTTGTTGCAGTGACAGTTGATCAGAATTTTCTTAAGGATTATGTCATTTTTCAGTATATTTGTAGGCATGGCATCCAGTTCACAGGACTTTGTTAACATTCCTTTTATTAGTTTTTCCACATTTTCCTGTGTCAAAATTTTAAACTTGCTAAACTCTGCAACTGAGTGATTCATTTTTGAAACATATTTTGGTTTTCCCTTAAGTTCATCTCTGATTTTCTGTATCTTGTTTGTAAAAAACTCAGCACACTCTATAGCAAGTTGATCTTCTGATTTCCCTTCTGGTATTTGGTTCTCTGATTTTGATCTTGTTATTTTGTTGAATGTTTTGTATAGTGCTTTTGTATCTCCTTTGCACATTAGAATTTTATCAGACAGTATTTTGGTTTACTTCTCTGATATCATGTAATTATATTTATTTCTTTCATGATGGTATATCCTTGTTCTGTTGTTGTTCTCTATACTTGATCCATTTCCTTTCCTCTCTTCTGACCCCTCTTTTCTGATCAGACATCTGTCTTTCATCTGTCTGACAATTTTTCTACAATATTCATAAAATATGCAGCCATATCCATGGATGGCTTTGTTATGTTTTGTTCTGTTCTTCATAATTCGTAGAAGAAAGGAAGAAGAGCAGAAGTTGTTGTTATTGTCTAATATTTAAAAATTGAATTTTGTGTGCTTGCAATTACATTTGAAATCTGAGGCATCAAAGTAGAAAGGTCACATGGAGTGGAAAGTCTTTTTAGTATATAGAAAATCCTTACAAGTTAGATTTTATTGAATAAAAACTTATCTGGGGCCCTTTCAACTTTTCATCATTTAATGATAGGGGTAGGAGACAGCGGCCTAGGGTGCTGCAGCCCCCCCCCCCAACTATGGAAAAATCAACCATGATGAGGCAGAAAATCAAACTTACGTCTGCCAAATTTTTTGTAAACAATACAGGTTTTATCAAGTAGTTGGGCAGAATTTTTGTAAACAATAGATTTTTTATCCAGTAGCCCCCCTAAAGTTTGTCTTCTGCTATGCCCATTTGTTTAAGTATAAGTTTGCCTCTGGAACAATTCTTCTGTGTCCTTAGTTCCTTGCAGGTGCAACATGAGCAATGCACAGCAGATGCTTGGTAGATTGACGGAACTTGTCAACACCCTGTCAAACCAAGTCACTTCTAATCAGCAGCAACCAACAAATGTGCCAGTGGCAGATGAATTGAGAAGGCTGTATCCAAGTGTTGATAGAAAGTCTTCTAGCAGACAAGAACCAAGACCAGTAAATACATTGAATGCATTCCGGCAAAGCAGTGTCACAGCATCTTCAAACATCTTTAAGCCTGGCATACAGTACAGAACACACTCAAAGAGTAAGAAGAGAAAGCTCAGTACTACCTCATCAAAGGAACGAAGATCATTCCTGAAAGATGTGTATCTGTTGCCATCATCATGTGAAAAGGTTCCCAGAGGAAGGCGACGTGAAAACATGTCTAAGAATGGATGTGTTGCTTTTGCCGTAGAATTTGACCCAGATGCAGACGAATCTCAACTAAGAGATACAATTTATGAAGAATTTAAGGGGAAGATGCAAAACCCTACAGCATTCTCATTCATGAAAGCTGTCCAAGACAATCTTGTTGCTCCAATGAAGAAAACGTGGACTTCAAAGGTACTAAAGCACATGACAGGAGCAGGACCACTTTACATTAGGTCATCTGATGATTTGCCAACGGTTGCTGTTTCTTCTGATTCAGAATCTGACACTGATTATGATATCAAAATGAATACGGTGGCTGTAAATGCAAGAGAAGACAAGTTTGTGATTGAAGAGTCTGTGCATACAGCAGGTGTTGACAAAGACACCAGAAGGCCCTCAAGCTCAAGTGCTACAGCCAAAGATGAGACAATACAGTGTCCAATTTGCCAACAGCTTGTCCTAAAGGTAAACATAGAGTTCCATGCGAACCTTTGTGCTGATCGCCACAGTAATGTTGAAGATACATATGCATCAATTCTTTGGTGTGATGATGAAGAAGATGATGATGAGCTTCCAGAGTTTACTGGATTGACACCTTTTCAAACTCTGTGTGAAGATAGCAATAAAGAAGTTGCCACTGACAATTCTGACAAGGTTAGTCTAATCAAGGATGTTTTGATGAATTTGGGAGCTGGTGTTAACAAGGATAAAACAAATAGAGTTTCCATTCGAAGAAAGCGTGCATGGCAAGACTATGTATCTGTCAGACAACGAAAGGGGTTTGATCCATCTGGTGGTTTCACTATTCGATTTCTTGGAGAACCATCTGTTGATTGTGGTGGACCGCTCAGGGAGTTTTTTTCAGGTATGCATACAACATATTTTACATCATCATGAATATGTGCAGGCATATGCAGCCACAGTCTTGGACGCATGTATGAGGTAGGGTCTACAGGGGTAAGATGGGCATTGAGTAAAAATTGTGGATAAATTTTGCCAAAATCTTTGTTCATAGATTTTCTCTAGCTAGAACTGCTTGCTACCTTCCCAGACACAGTGAATGTTGAATTGTCAGTTCCCCGGCTATTCCAGCCATGACCACTGCCCATTTCACCCCAGACCGTAGTTGATCATGAGAGTAGTAAAGATAATTGCTGTAAAAACGAACATCATGACATAACATTCCTTTAAACTGACTGCAGTACTTTTATCTGTTTACTGGGATGCTCCAACAAAGCTGAAAGAATTTAGCATTGATTAGATTTTTTAGTGAAAACTATAAACCTAGGATAGCTTGATAACAATACAGTATGTCTAAAGCATCTTTGTAAAATCATAAAATGAGGGAAGCAGAAGATTTTTCATATTTGTAACCAGATACCAGATATCTACTTGCCCTCTGCTTAAATCTTTTTCGTAGAGACGCTTGGACAGATGCTAGCTTCGTTATTTGAGGAAGATTCTTTGCAGCCAGGACTAGTTCCCTCCATCAATTTTCTTGCAATGACAAACAATGAATTTTGCTATGCTGGAGAACTTCTTGCATTATCCTTGGTTCATGGTGGTCATGCAGCAAATGTTTTGGCCAGCTGGCTTTATGACATTTTGATTGGGAAGACTGTCACACTTGACACACTGCCTGATTCTCATAAATGGTCTTCCTTGCTAGATCAGGTATGATCACTGTAAGTACTTACCATAAAAGCTCTATTAGGCCCCTGGGAGACTTACTATATTTTGGACACTCCAGAGGGTGGCTGATTAGAGCGCGGGGCTTATTAATAGAATCACATGACAAGGATTTATACCCTCAAGTACCAAGTAAATAGGGGGGGAGAATAATCAGGGGGGTTAGAAATGGTTTGGTATAACAATAATCAGTGGGGTGTTGGAACAGTTGGAGGGGGCTCTTGGGGAACTTGAAAATAGTTGTTTTCTTAGTCAAACACATATCTGTTATATGTTTATGTGAACCATGATGTTACTGATACATGCACTGATGAACTATTCTCATTCTGTTGAATCCACTTCTTGAGACTTATTCTTGGGTTTATTCAGAAATTGTATCATTAGATTTTTCCCAAAAATTGATAAAAAGGGGGGGGGGTTGGAATAAAAGCAGGGAGGAGTGGAAAATTTTTCAACGATGGATAAGCCAGGGGAACGATTATTTGGTACTCGAGAGTACTGTATGACAGCTTTTCAGTTCTTTCCTCCCATATTTTGCAGATTTGGCGTACAATTTTACGAGTAAAATACGTAGCTTGGACACAATTTTATCCCAAGCCATGTAAAGTTAACAAGCGAATTTGTTTAGCAAAGGAAATGGGATGTCTTTGGTAAACTCTGGAAGTTGAAATAAGTGGGGGGACGGCTTATTTGAACTTTTGGCTCAGAGGGGAGGGGCTTAATAGAGAGGGTGGGCTAAAAATAGCCCTCTTACAGTAGTTATTTTCCAAACTTTATGGTGTTTTCCTAGATACTTGCAAAAATGAAGGGGCTTATTTGATGTTGGACATATGGACATTTGGTTCAAATGGAAAGGCGGATTATTAGAAAGGGGGCTTTATAGAGAAGGTGCTAAATACTGCTTTTGGTCCAATATGTTTGTGTGAGGTTATTGTATTGTAATCAATAGTGTCTTATGTGGAAAAATGGGCAGGCTGGTGGTACAATGGCTTTCATTTGTCAGAAATATACAGATTGCGACAGAACTGTTCTATGAACAACTTCAAGAACATACTGTAAAAGTTCCTAAAGATATGCATATACTGTAACTAGATATATAAAATCTTTAGAGGAAGCTTTTTGCACCATGCCATACCCAGTTTTTACCTCTTTACCCCAGTAGCCTGTGGCATTCATGGTTATTGGGTTGTATAGTAAATCCAATGTTGGAATTAGTGAATGGGAAAAATAGTATCATTTACCATTCTAGCTAAACAAATGTGAAAGTGACCAGGATCTTGTTTCACTGTTGGAAAAGGAATCATTTGATGAGATACTAGAAGCCATTGGATACAAAGGAGTTGTCTTCAAGGAAAAAGTTAGCAACAAAGCAAAATTACACCAATCCATCTGCTTTAAGGTGATTATCGAGCCTAGATTGGCTATGATTGAGCAATTAAAGAAAGGTCTGTCAATAATGGGAGTTTTAGCTGCTGCAGAGCAACATCCAGAGCTATTCAAGATAGTTTTTACACCAACATCCACAGCCTTTGTGATCAATCCCTCAGAATTCTTGGATTCTGTGCATGTTGTATTCAGTGCTGAAGGTAGCAACAAGAGGGAGAATGAACTTCAGACATACAAATGCTTTTCCGACCTGGTCGAAACGATGGACCAAACAGGCAAGTACTTTGAAGCAGTGATGTTGAATTATTGGAAGCACTTTGGGCTACATATTTTAGCAAGTGTCCAACAATGAAGTATTGGTATTACCAGAACTTACCATTGTAAGCAATGCATCAGTTTGAATGAGATGGTAATCATTTCATAGCAGACAGTCTTAGATAAAATTGGTTGCACAGAAGTCAATCATACCATCACAGCGTTACATATAGTTTTGCTCACGAGCTATTATTGAACATATTTAAAGAGAACTACCTTAAGTCTTGCTGAACTTGTTCTGAGTTTTACACATTAACAAGCAGGCATATGGTCATCATCCAAGGAGCAAGACATTTTGACAAATATTTTCATCCTGTATGTAAATGTATATTAGTTGCTTGCTTCTTTTATAACAAAGTCTTAAGAAAAGATTACCTTGAAAATCAGATGCTTTGCAATAATTGAAATGTGTATTTTTGATAGAGAGTTCACCCAACTCTTGTAAATTTAGGGTAGGTGTGCTCAAGTTACTTTACTTGGATCTAAATTTTCAGCCAAAGTGGTTTGGACAGTCACTTGTACAATGTTACCATCATATATTCCCAGGTTCATGAAATCCTGCGTGATTTTTCTTTTGTTTCAGATATGAGGAAAGTCAGCAAAACCCAGAGAGATACATGATTTACAAACAATTAAATGAATGAGCATTGTCAAATGGAGATGTATCTAATTATCAAAATACATAATGTGTATTAAGATAATATATTATAGGGCAATTTTCCATTGATTTAGATCCTGAATGCATAACTTTTTGGTATGTAGGATAAGGCAATTGTTTTTTCCGTTTTAAGCCAAAAATTTTGGTTTGGGTTGGCCTTTTTCACAAAAGTCCGAGCACACCGATCCTTTTTTATTTACTTTGCCGGTATGTAAAGAGAAATTTCAATGTTCTCGTTCCTAGTTAATGTTGGTTTGACTGTTGGGGACATATTCAAGTTTATCACTGGTTCAAAGTCGTTACCACCATTGGGACTGCCAAACAAACTCACTGTCCTTTTCAAGCATGATTGTGTGAAAGATTGTCGATGTAGACCAACTGCTTCCACATGTGCCCTATCGATGACTATTCCAGTTCATATCAAGACTGACGAAGAAATGTTGGAAATGATACTATCTGCGGTAAAAGAAGGCCTTGGTTTTGGAAATGTATAACTTTTTAATATCGCTATTTTGCAGTAAGAACTGTATGAGCCAAGCTTCACATTGAACAAAAACATGTTATGTTACAAATAAACATTTATAAACAATATAGAAGGTATTGTTATCCCGCTGTTGCCGTTGTAGTTCGTAGTTGATGAAGAACTTTGTCAAGTTTTATGTTATGTTTGGAGCCGGAACACCCGGAACCTTATCATTATGTAGTTTGTTTTAAGTTCTCACATATAAGAAACAGACAAATGAAACACAGGATATTTTGACCATCATGATAAACTGGACAGTCTCAGTCTTCTCAATTACACACATATTAAAAGGTGAAGCAATATTTACCTAGACCTTAATCTGTTTCAACTTTATCATCCTTTGTTGCAGCTGCTGTAAGATTTAAGAATCTTCACCTTCTTATATGCAGGACTTAATGTAGTTAACCTCTGAAGTGAATTCTTTTAAGTTTAATCTACAGGGTGTCCCAAAAAAAGTATGATCGTTTGAGCAGTGCCTGCAAAGGAACCATGGATTCGAAAATTTTATCTTCAGTTTATGGTTTAGTTATGGCCAACTCGGAGTTTATTCGCACAGTAATCCACTTATACAAGTGAATTCCTGAGGCAGCCCGAGAAAGATGGTTATTGAGTTATGCAGTTACTATATATGTGTGATTTGGAAGAAGTTTTTGGCGCAGCTTAACAATACGTTCTTCTTGAATGAATAAAGCCCAAAATGACTTAACAATCACAACAGCAATGAAACTTGGATGAGAAAGATCCTTTAGTATTAGAAGACATTACTTGACATTGTTTCTGTTCCTTCAGCTCTTGAAAGTTTCGCTGTGAACTGTTGAAGTGTAAAAGCACCCGTTCTTGCACCCGTCCCACTTCTAATCAACGGTATACATCCACATTAATCATATGATTAATCATGGGTTCCATCCATCTTGGATGTACACCTTTTGAACTTTGTATTCCCAAGTTCAGATTAATCATGGGCAACACCTGATTGGTTGCATCGCTTATTGTTTGTGGCGGTCGCGCTGTTCGTTGCTGTTGCTGTTGCTATTGAAACAATAGGGGCCTCGAAGAATCGATGGCGGGCCGTTGTGTGTACCCAGCATGGCTCCTCGGTCACGCAAAAAACCGAAAATCTTTGACAATAGCACCACTATTTACATGGTGAAATCAAACAGAACGGTGAAGATCAGACCAAACTACAGCAGAAGTGGTCATAACTGCGTTGGTGGTGGCCTCGACCAGGGACAGAATGACACTCAACAAGACAATCATCGTAGGCCTATCCGTGCCGAAATTCCCCAGACGCAGGCAGATGTTCTAAGCAGCCAGGATACAGAAGATACACTCATTGGGTACGTAATAAGATATCTATCAACCTGAGATTTTCTCCAGTGTACAAATGTGGCCTTAGAAGATAAGGGAAGAGCCCCGTTTGGTTACCACACAAACTGCTCTGCGTGGGACCTGCACTGCAATCTTTCACTAATCTGTCTTCTTGAATGAAGCAACTGCAACAGCAAATTGAAATGAAATGTAAAGCATGTGTGTTCACCATGTTTTGGAAGGCCAGACTGGAATTGGCGTATGTTACACCACATTTATGTGGCGGACAGAGTCACTCTAAACAATAGAAATGCCAATAAAACAAAAGAAATTGGCATACGTATGTGGCATACCGCGTATCTGAATTCCACTAAGGTTGGAAGGATGGGTGCCCAGGCACCAATCATTGGATGGGGCTTTGAATGCGCAAATGGATGGACCTGTCAAGCGCATTTCCTTTGTATTTGGTCTTCATCTTCATATATTTAAGATTGGTTCTGCTTGAGAATATTACTGTATGGACAACCTCCAGTAGTATTTGCAGTTGTCATTTTGTACACCTCTTCGGCAAAAATCCTTTTTGTTTTCAAGAAAAATTCTATCAAAAACCAGTAAAAATCCTCTTGTGAAAATATCTCATTGTTTTGAATGAGTGAAATTCTTCTTAGATGCCCTCTGTGTGGCAATGAAAGTAAAAAAAAAAGAATCAGTTGCTAACAAGAAGTGCTTCCGGGCTTGGACTGTTCAGTGAATAAGTGATAAAACTTTAGATCTGACAGTGTAGGTGCTAAAATTGTTCATTCTCTCCGCAGATCATCAGGAAGTACAAGAAAAACATATAAGGAAAGAAAAGAAAAGGAGCATCAGAGATGGAGAATTGTCCAAGAATCAATGATCGATGCTGCAATTGAAGTTTCTGCCATAAGGGCTGATCAACAATGTGTACTATGTGATGTAAATGCTAAGTTAAGGTGCAATGATTGTGGAGTGGACCAATTTTTCTGTTATGAGTGTGCCATACAGTTGCACAGGCAAAGGAACCGGCTGCATTTTATTGAAGAATGGAAGGTAAGGAATTTGCCTGTAGATTCAGGTAATCAATGTTTTATTGATGTGAATGACAGACCTTGTGCCTTGACAACAGCATCATGTGGCATGGTGCTTGTACTGAAGGTGAAGTTGCAGTTTTAGCACCAAACTGTAGAGAAGACTTAATCGACTCCCAGATTGGAAAGTTTGCAGAATGCGCGGGGGATCTCTCCTACGTCCAAATTGCTTGCGTGGCTGTATTTGTGTCACTAAACAATAGTTCTATTGTTTCCTTTTGTTGTGCTACGAAAATTTCGCGGCTGGAACCGCGGCTGAAATTTAAAGTGCGCGGCAGAGAAATCGGCCGCGCAAGGCAAACTTTCCAATCTGGATCGACTCCGCTACCCCTTGTCATGGCACCCAAGTGGTGGAGCTCAACCAGGTACTATCAAATGCTGTCTGCTTGACTGTTCTGGCTTTAAAATGTGAACATTACACCACTGCACCACAACTTCCTGTAACCTATGGAATTTTCTATGTCAGCATGTTTTCTCTGTCAAATTTCACAATTGTTGGGAGTGGAACAAAAGCGCATCAGCAGGCACACCAGCAGTCTCTCAATATTTTGTCATAAAACCCAATATAAGACTGAATGCTTTTGGAATATGCATAACATGACATGCTGACCATTCAAACAAAACTTATCTGTATAAAATCTTGAAAATGTTTATTTTCAGTGCTGACAGTTGTAGTACAGCCTTTATTTAGTGTGCAGTCTGCAGATGTGAGAGCATAATGACAAATTTGATTGGTTCAGGAGTTGGCAATACTTCCTGCATTGCCCTTGATCAAGGGGTCACAATTCTTGCGTTGCTTCTAGCATATCACTGTGTTGGTAGTAGTTTTCTTTAGTTTGCCCTTGATTGGTTTTAATGATCAAATCATGACTATCACCAAATTATAACTTTTTGCTTTAGTTAAAGATGGAAAATATCAATCCTTCCATTACTGTAATGAACTTGTATGCTCAATCAATGCTGTTGACCTTGGAATGAAATTTTTTTAGTCTTGCTAAAAGTTGGTATAAATGTAAGGTTTTTTGTTTTTCCTGCTCTTTTTTCACAGATGATGGTATGTTCTTAATGTCTTAATTTTAGGATGGATGTTTTGTTCCATTTGACGGATTTAAACCACTCTTTGACATCACAACAATGATAATGCATGATACCAATTGTATCACATCAATGAGGAGTGTTACTGTGCTGAACCCAAATGGTAAGCTATTGTAAGCTAATATGCTACTAAAATTGTTAATGTCATTCAAATATGATGGGTATTATGGCTTGTCAGTTCAAAAAGAAGTTTCATTTTCTTTAACTCTTTTGTGAATTTGCAAGGTGATCCATGCTTCCCTTGCATATTTTTATAAGAGCTATAGTCCATAAATGATCATATTTGCTTTTGCTGCATTATAACATATATACATTAAAAATCCTATTTTCTACTTTGTCACACATTCTGTTTTAATGTGATGCCCAGGCTTCATTGATGTACACAATGTCCGTGGTAAATTTTGCATTGTCTACACAATTATAATTACACAATTATATATCATTACAGGTATCATTGCTCACACTTTTACTGTACTCATAGTGCTTCAAATGTAAGCACATTTCTCCCAGCCATTTGTTTATGGACAAAGGAAATTCTTTTAGTTAGGCCTGATGAATCTGTGAACATTTTTGTCATTACAGTAGTATGTGATTTATATATTTCCTGGATGGGAAAACTGATTTGATGTTTTATGGATTAATTTCTTGCAGGGATCCAAAGGCTTTGTCAGATTTGCTTTTGTTCTTGCTTGAATGATGCAGAAACACTTGTTCGATGTGGTCTTTGGCCAGCTAGTCCAGTGCTGCCAAAAGTGGCATTTTCTCTTGATGTAATGGAGTTACTGGAGGCTCTGTTTTTAGAATGCAAGGTTTCAATCAGCAGTTTTATCAGTGCATTAAAAGAAAAAGTTTCTCCACTGCTGCCACATATGGTGAGCATCAATGATAACTTTTGAGGTTTTGATTTAACCTATCTCAGATGGAGTTGAGGATGATGCTGCCTCCTGTACATTTGATCTTCTGAAGACTTACAGCATTTTGATTGAATATTCACTAACTTGTTTGTATTCAAATATACAGAACTGCTAATATCTGAAAATTATTTTTTTATCCTTTGCTTTGTGATGGTGGTTATGATGAAAATGGACTGTTGAAATGATACATTGTGTTATCCTTTGGCCCTATCATTCAAAACTGGTAAAATATTGATATAAATCTGATTGCATGGTAAAGTAAAGTATTAATATAAAAACTGGAAGACTGGTAAAGTATTAATATAAATTTGACTGTCTGTATTACAAGCAAATCATTTTGTTGATATGGATATTCTCTTGCTGTTTATGAAGCTGACAAAATGTACCATTGAAGGAGAGAATCCTGTTGTAAGGAAGAAGCTTTTAGATTCTTACACAATCTAATGTCTTGTATTCCTTGTTTTTACAGGTTAACCTTGCTTCTTCACTGAACAGTGAATCATTTGCAGAATATAGGTACGAGAACTGTGATCAAAAGTGTTATATTCTTGATCAACTAAGGATGGTGGGCTTTTCCCTGATAATCCATATATTGTGATGATATGAGTATTGTATTTACATATACTGTACATGAGGTCATACTGTAATAGTGGCAGTCTTTAAACAGATGCTTTGCTAGATTATTACTGCTGAATGTGACAATTTCAATCTTTATGTTTTGAATATGATACAGTGTAGTTGTTTTGCATTTTCATGCACTTTCTTTCTGTTTAGATATTTCAGGTACAAGATTAGATATACAAGAAAAGTTTGCTCAGACAGAAAAGACAGTACATCATGCCTTGCTTGTCCAAGTGTTAGTACTAAATTCTCAACTTTGCCTTGACTCATGTTTGTTTCTCCAGTCAGGTTTACAATAGTGGACATATCATAATTTCTGTTGCTTTAAAGGATGTCACTTCTCATAGGTAGAAGAAATACATGAAGCATTTTGTTATGCATTGTGGCAAAGAAGTGAATTTGTAATACCAAATTATCAGTTAACTTTGGCTCAATTGAAAATCTTAGTATGTGTGGGGTCATGTTACAGAATGTGTATATACAGTAGCTTTTAAATACCTTGTTATTTTCTTGATCTTGCTGTCATATCAACATTTTAGTCAGTGGAAAGTCCTTTTTTTCATTAAGTTAAACTTACTGCTTCATTTTTAAGGTGGAAGGCTCATTGTTCCAGAGTTTTGATGCATGTTTTGGCTTGCATAGGAGAAAGACACGTGGAATGTTAGATCTTCCATCTCGGCATGGAAACCTGGTAATTGAGGATCAAAATGTCATAGACAAATTCATAGAAGAGTACCCAAAGACATACAAGACAAAGAATGCAGGGGAACATGTAAGTTTAATTTAATGAAAGTGATGAAGATATGTTTCATTTACAGTCTAACACTACAAAATATATAAACAGCCTCTACTTAGTATGTACTGTTAGTGTGCTGTACAGTAGTGTATGTGTCCTTTTTGATGGGAAAGGGTAATTTTTCTTAGCTACACTTATAAATTGTAAAACAATCATCAAATAGAAGTAAATTGAAAGGCTTTCATATCAAGGGAACAATATCTGTATGTATATAACTGGTAAATATACAGTTCAATGCCCTTGAAGGAAATTTATTTGGAGACTGACAGGAAAGCACCATAAACCAGTGGTGTTTGCAGATGAGTTAAAGGATGATAATGCATTTTGAGTCAAATATAGTTTATTTGACATCAGGATGCACAATCTTGCATCTTGCAGGAAATATTTTCTTCTTGCATCTTTCTAGTCAAACTCATCTTAAATCCACAAAAGCATCTCAAGTGTTGTACTGTTGACCGTCTGTTGTCTTTATGAGGAGTCTATCAAATTTAATTTCTTTTACCAAAGGATTGTAATGATTTTACTGCTGGATCTGTGGGTCCATTGGATGTGATGACTGGAAAAGGAAAGGACAAACTATTTGATGAGAAAGCAATATTTGGAAGTGTTTGTAAACATGAGACACCTAATAGATTTGTCAACTTAAAGCGTGGTGAGAGGTATGTAATTTTCATCTTTTCAAAAAGAGCATCTCAAATGATTGTCTAACAGGAAGGCAAAACTCATTCATTCTTTAAGCAGGTTCTTGACTACTTCTTGATGATGTGAAATTTCTTCTTGTTGTTAGTGCAGTACTTCAATTGCTCAAATTTAACATTTTCATTGGCAGGCTTGGATACTCAGTCTTCTTGATCCAAAATATTCTGGATACCATAGATACAGGGAAGATCAGTGTCAACATCTGTTATGATATTGCTTGTAAACTATCCAGCCATTTGAAGGTAAAGTCTGCTCTTTCTGCTTTACCATTGTGCCATGCAATGGTCATTATTTTTCATGGCTATTAAAATTTTCCCCAAATGTCAATGTTTTCTAAGTTCTGGATATGATTGTGGAATTGAATACAGAATTTCTTGTCATATTAAAACACATTCAGCAGTGCATGTAATAGCATGATATTTCATTGAAATTGTTGTTTTATTAGTTGATAGCATTGAAAGAAGCTGTGTTTGATGTAACCATGATTAGGTAGAAGCTGTGTTTGAATTTGACTTGCATCAGTCCCAAAGCAAAACAATTACATTGAATGAACTAACATTTTTGTTTGCCTGGAGAAATCTACGGAATTTACTTCACGCTTTGCTTCACCTCTTCAGAATTTAGGAAGGAACGACCTGCTAGAGAAGATCACTCTTATACTGCCGTCATTCCATGCATATGCACATTCTGCTCCTTGTCAGGTATGCTCATTTTTCATATTCTCATCACAAGGGACACAGTTATATCAAAGTCCATTCTAGTAGTTTTATTTGCATGATGTTTTTTTGCTTTTATGGATTTGAAGTTATGGTATTTATATAAAAAATGTGGAAGCTACCCATTGTATTTGTGATGCCTCAAGATCGTGTCTGTCATTTTTGTTGAATTTTTTTGTTGAATTCTGGATTATGCCATGAAGTATGAAACAGGGAAACACGTATGGAAAGGAAACTGTTGGTCCTAGGGTTGACCATGAAAGCAATGTATTTTCATGTCCAATTAGCCTTTCAACTACTTGTATGAATTTTTAGATAAAGTTTGCACAGCAATATATTGAGGGATCTGGAAAACCAGATGGAGAGCAGTGTGAACGCCTGTGGTCATATTTACGAGGATTTTGTGCAGTGACAAAGGAGATGACTCAAGCAAACCGCCATGATGCACTAACGGATGCAATTCTTTACTATGGGCGCAAATCTGAAAGGAAATTATGTAAGTGAAACATTCTGTGCAGCTGTTACTATCATTGTTGAAGAAAACAGGCACTTGGCTATCGTAAGACTTCTGGGGAGAGTTTAGATCTATCAGCAAGTTGCAGCGAGGCATATTTTTTACTGATACTTTACTTTCCTCTTGCGTTCGTTCCATGGAAGTGTTTGCAGCTTTCTACTGCTTAAATAGAAAGATTTGGTCAATAGCATACCGTATGATTTTAACCACAGTCATATTGTGATTTTCAACCGAATTCAAAGGCTTTACAACATTGTTGTCATTCTTTCAGCATCTCTTATTGTTAGGAGAATTACCAAAGCATCAAATGCAAAGGACGCTGCCAGTCACGAACTGAAAAAACTACTGCAAGAACTCAACATGGCATCAACTGGGAACTGTTAGTAATAACTATACTTCTTTCCAAGACCTTTACTAATACAACCTGTCAATAGCTTTGCAACTTGTTACTTGTTCATTACACGTTTTTGTACCAGAAAATCGGATCAGGCCATAGTCTTAAAAGTTTCTTAGCTCAACATGAAAGTTATTTCCATTTTAGTACTAAAAGCTTCGTAATTTTTTCTTGTTTTTTAAATGCATGGATTATCAGTGTTGTCTCTAACACTGCTGCAGATATTGTTGACACTTAAAACATCATACAGGAATCAACAGTGTTCATTATGTTCAAAATATAAGCGGTTAGTTGATATTAGGAATAAAGATTAAACAACATGTTTGCCATGATATGTTTGCCTTTGAATCATAAGAGTTTCTTAACACTTACCAGACATAGTACAATAGTTTCTTAAATTTTGGCCATGTAGCGGTAGTTCCTTATAAAAGACCAGTTTCTTATGAAAAACGTGTAGTTGTTAGAAGATAGAATTTTAACAGAATAGCCTATTCGTGTTTGCTTCATGTTTTCTGTATCAAAATATTGTCTTAACTGTCACTCGAATACATAAAGTACATCGTGTTCTGACTACTTTTAGTAATCTAAAATAATATCAAAATAAAATGTGTACAGCAAAGGAAAGTAAAATAGGGTATGTTATAGTATACAGTAGTATATTTCGGTATAGTACAGCGTAGTATAGCTAAGGATAGACATATTTTGATTAGTTGATTTTCCGTAGTTTAGCAACTGTATTAATGGTTTAAACAATGTTCACTTACAGATGGATACGTTGATATCGAAACATGGATGACAGAGATGAAAGAATCCCTTACAAAGAATAATGAAGGTGAGTAACATAGAGATATCGCTTCTTGAGCATCATTTGATTAGAAGCAGATGATAGCTGTTAACAAATGTTCTCAGTGCAGTAGATCAAACATTGGCTCTATCCCCCCTCTACCTCAAAGAGCATTCCTGTTTGTCCATCAGTATTGTTTTAAATGGATTGAGAATGGAACTTTTATTCAAAATTGGCTTTTCCTTAATTACATGTCAACCTTTTTTAGCCTTGGTCTTTGATGACCCTACTAGCTGGCGTTGTGATTATGTTCGATGTCTAGTACAACAGATTTGTCTGAGGTTTGTAATTTCTTTTATTTTTTTAACTTGTGTGTGATGAAAATATCACATGAGTCTTTTTCATTGCCACATTATGTTAAAGTAACAGAAAATGCAAGCGTTCCAACTCCACTATGGGATAGATTGGCGATATTAAAGTCAAGTTCTGTGTTCTGTTTGATTTGTTGGTCAGTTCTACACATTTTGAAATTGAGTAGATTACTTCATAGTGAGCCATTTCATAAGACTCTCTGCTTCTTTAGACTGTTTACTGTTTTGCAGTAAGAAGATATTACAGAATGAGAACGTGAATGAAGTAGACGAGTTGCCGCAGCTGCGACAGCTGAAAAGGTAAATTTTATTGTACACGGTCTTCTGTACTACGTGTTTGAATGAGATGTGTAAGAGCTAATGATGGCAGTCCTAGAATCAAATTTCACCAAGCCGATTTCCTCGCCCGCATCAGAGCTATCAAAGCTTTTTATCTGTTTTAAGATGCAAAATGTTCCCTTCTTATAGACTGTTGAAACTTTTTCTTGCAGCGTGGAAAAACGTCTTTCAGCCATAGAGAAGAAGCACAAGATTGAACAAAGGTGGTCAATTAGGAGAAATGCACGAAAAGAATTGGTGACACAGGCAATGAGTGAAAGGCGTACAGAGTTGATTGCAAAGTTAAGAACGTTGGCTTTCGAAAGATGGTTCCTATTGACCCTAAAAAGAAAATACTGCAGTATGTATTCCAACACAACCTTCAATTGAACCCAGATTGTTTACTTTACTGATACTGGTATTGCTTATGCAAATTATTGCAAGAGTTTCTCAATGTTGACTCCTTTGAATCCTTTTGACAAGTGACACACTGTTGCATTGAGTTCATAGAATAGTTCTCGCATACCAGCGTTTTATATGTGTATAGGTGAGTAGTAAAGCTGTTTCAAAGCCGCTGTCGTTTGCCAACTTCTCTTTGGAACATATTTAGAAGAAGTCAGTATATTGGTTGCAATTCCAATAATTTGAACGTTACTTGTGGCGTACCTCAGGGATCTGCCCTTGGCCCGCTTTTGTTCTTAATTTACATCAATGATTTTCAAAAAGTGGTGAACAAAGAGTCCAGGCTTGTCAAAAATGGCTAGATCCTAACAAACGTGCTTTGAATGTTGATAAAACAAACTTTGTTATTTTCACTCTCCTCACAATTCTTTGAATGACAATGTCCATGTAAAAATTGGTAATCAACATGTAAAACAGGCTAAATATGTCAAATTCCTTCGTCTCCTTTTGGATGAGAATCTAATCTGATCTTAGAATAGTGTTCTAGTCTCTTTATATAACTCTCTATTTTCCTCAGTTTTCCCGTATGGAATTACTGTATGGGGTCTTACCTATGATACCCATGCTAAGCCAATCTATCTGATACAAAGAAAGTTATCAGAGCCATTTCTTTCAAAGGTCGTACATCTCTATCTACACCAATTCTCTCTAATTTAAAAATACTTAAGTCGTATGATTTATTTGACTTAAAGCTGCTTACGCTTGTGTATGAATCTGTTAACAAGACTTCTCCTTTCTTTCTTCACGGTTTTTTTTTTTGAAACATTGACATCTGTTCATCATTATGATACAAAACAGGCTTCGAAGGTGATTTTTTTACGACTCCTAAAAATACCTTGCAATATGGTTTAAGATATGTCAGATATGCAGGTGCCAAGTCCTGGAACAGTATTCCTGGTGTCATCAAACAATCTCCTTCAGTTTTCAATTTTTGTCGTAAATTCAAAGTTCATACATTCTCCACACAACACTAAGATAAACTTCTCTGAACATTTCTACAATTTTTGGCATGAATGAAAGATGTTACAACTGAGAAATGATACACTTTTGGTAAAGGGTGTGTTCTCTCGTCGATTAGTTTATCTATTGAGAGAGCTCCTCCTCAGGAAATTCCCAACTCACAAATTCCCTGCAAATGCATCTAACTTTCCTTGTATATACATTTTTTTTATTCTGTTGTTATTAATGACTGATTGAAGTTCTTATTCTGCCGCTTTGTTGTTTTTTTGTAAAATGAATTTGTGTTGTAGAATTTCAAAATGAATGAAACTTGAAACTTGAAACTATTTGTTTTTCAGAGGGACAAAAAGTTGCAAAGTCTTTGAGCCGTAGCATCAACGCTAAAGTTAAAGTGATTAAAAATGCTGTTTCTGTATTCAATGAAGAGCTGCAGGTTGTAGAAGTTCAGGCAAAAGTTCCCATACCGAAGATCACCTTCCAAGAAGCACTCTGCCTGCAGTCCAACATTTATTCCATCGACAACGAGCATTTTTCAAACACTGTTCCAATTGAGGTGAAAAGAAAAGCGATCGATATTTATATTACATGGAAAAGAAATGAAGAGGAAGTAGAACACTGTAAAAGTGAAATGCTAAATGTTTTGCAGAACGTTAGAAACGAGATAAAGAAAGTTCAAGATTCGTTACAGATGATATCTCCCATAACTCTCCTTGACAAAGGAGAACATGCCATGCTTCGGAAAGAACTTAGAGAGTTATTCCACTACGCCGCAGTATGCATCAAGGATTTTGAAGATGCTGGATTTTTGAACTCTAATGATGAACAGTATTCAGATTTAAAATATCCAGACCTCCAAGTAGAGTCAAGCGATCAGTCTGAATACAGTACCTCTGATGAAGAGGAAGAAATAACGGACGATGAAGAACAAGAAAACGATAACAACATGTTAGAAAATACCTTAAAGGATACTGAGTATTTTTGAAGCTTTGTGTATACCTAGAAATGTTAACCTTTCTGAACATTCTGTTTTGTTTCATTGGTCGTGTTACTGTAAAATCAGTTTTGCCAATATAGTCCTCAGAATAGACATAATCGGATAAGGTTTGCTGTACCCAATTCACTTCATCTGACCATACCCTGGGAAGTTTTAGAATTATGCCACTTTTTGCGCTCATGGCACAACTTTGCATGGCAGAAATAACTTAGAGAAATCAACAGATGTTTTATCAAGAGATTGATCACATGACTTCAAATGGATGGAGACCGGACCCATACTAAGGAAGGGTTATTACGGTATATGTTTCAAGATTTTGAAGAAATGTCGCACAATTTTAAGAAAATCAAAAAACTGAGAAATAATATGCGACAAAATTGAAAATGAGACCGGATCCATACTAAGGAAGGGTTATTAGGGTAAATGTTTCAAAATTTGAAGAAATGTCGCATAATTTTTGAGAATATCAAAAAACTGAGAAATAATATGCGACAACACGGAAAATGAGACCGGATCCATACTAAGGAAGGGTTATTAGGGTAAATGTTTCAAAATTTGAAGAAATGTCGCATAATTTTGAGAAAGACAATAAACTGAGAAATAATATGCGACAAAATTGAAAATGAGACCGGACCCATACTAAGGAAGGGTTATTAGGGTATATGTTTCGAGATTTTGAAGAAATGTCGCATAATTTTGAGAAAGTCAATAAACTGAGAAATAATATGCGACAAAACGGAAAATGAGACCGGATCCATACTAAGGAAGGGTTATTAGGGTAAATGTTTCAAGATTTTAAAGAAATGTCGCATAATTTTGAGAAAGTCAATAATCTGAGAAATAATATGCGACAAAACGGAAAATGAGACCGGATCCATACTAAGGAAGGGTTATTACGGTATATGTTTCAAGATTTTGAAGAAATGTCGCATAATTTTTGAGAATATCAAAAAACTGAGAAATAATATGGGGCAAAACGGAAAATGAGACCGGATCCATACTAAGGAAGGGTTATTAGGGTAAATGTTTCAAAATTTGAAGAAATGTCGCATAATTTTTGAGAATATCAAAAAACTGAGAAATAATATGCGACAACACGGAAAATGAGACCGGATCCATACTAAGGAAGGGTTATTAGGGTAAATGTTTCAAGTTTTTAAAGAAATGTCGCACAATTTTAAGAAAATCAAAAAACTGAGAAATAATATGCGACAGAATTGAAAATGAGACCGGACCCATACTAAGGAAGGGTTATTAGGGTATATGTTTCGAGATTTTGAAGAAATGTCGCATAATTTTTGAGAATATCAAAAAACTGAGAAATAATATGGGACAAAACGGAAAATGAGACCGGATCCATACTAAGGAAGGGTTATTAGGGTAAATGTTTCAAAATTTGAAGAAATGTCGCATAATTTTTGAGAATATCAAAAAACTGAGAAATAATATGCGACAACACGGAAAATGAGACCGGATCCATACTAAGGAAGGGTTATTAGGGTAAATGTTTCAAAATTTGAAGAAATGTCGCATAATTTTGAGAAAGTCAATAAACTGAGAAATAATATGCGACAAAATTGAAAATGAGACTGGACCCATACCAAGGAAAGGTTGTTAGGGTATATGTTACAAGATTTTGAAGAAATGTCGCATAATATTGAGAATATCAAAAAACTGAGAAATAATATGCGACAAAATTGAAAATGAGACCGGACCCATACTAAGGAAGGGTTATTAGGGTATATGTTTCGAGATTTTGAAGAAATGTCGCATAATTTTGAGAAAGTCAATAAACTGAGAAATAATATGCGACAAAACGGAAAATGAGACCGGATCCATACTAAGGAAGGGTTATTAGGGTAAATGTTTCAAGATTTTAAAGAAATGTCGCATAATTTTGAGAAAGTCAATAATCTGAGAAATAATATGCGACAAAACGGAAAATGAGACCGGATCCATACTAAGGAAGGGTTATTATGGTATATGTTTCAAGATTTTGAAGAAATGTCGCACAATTTTAAGAAAATCAAAAAACTGAGAAATGATATGCGACAAAATTGAAAATGAGACCGGACCCATACTAAGGAAGGGTTATTTGGGTATATGTTTCGAGATTTTGAAGAAATGTCGCATAATTTTTGAGAATATCAAAAAACTGAGAAATAATATGGGACAAAACGGAAAATGAGACCGGATCCATACTAAGGAAGGGTTATTAGGGTAAATGTTTCAAAATTTGAAGAAATGTCGCATAATTTTGAGAAAGTCAATAAACTGAGAAATAATATGCGACAAAACTGAAAATGAGACCGGATCCATACTAAGGAAGGGTTATTAGGGTAAATGTTTCAAGATTTTGAAGAAATGTCGCATAATTTTTGAGAATATCAAAAAACTGAGAAATAATATGCGACAAAATTGAAAGTGAGACCGGACCCATACTAAGGAAGGGTTATTAGGGTATATGTTTCGAGATTTTGAAGAAGTGTCGCATAATTTTGAGAAAGTCAATAAACTGAGAAATAATATAAGACAAAACCGAAAATGAGACCGGATCCTTACTAAGGAAGGGTTATTGGGGTAAATGTTTCAAGATTTTGAAGAAATGTCGCATAATTTTGAGAATATCAAAAAACTGAGAAATAATATGCGACAAAATTGAAAATGAGACCGGACCCATACTAAGGAAGGGTTATTAGGGTATATGTTTCGAGATTTTGAAGAAATGTCGCATAATTTTGAGAAAGTCAAAAAGACGGGGGGTAACATGACATGTTGAGGGTACGGGTATCTGCGAGGGGCATTTCACTCCCAAAAGATCTCGTACACCTTTGGCAAAAAATCCTTTTGTTTTCATGAAAAATACATCAAAAATCCGTATAAATCCTTTTGTCCTGGTAAAATGTGCTGCCCATAGGGGTGGGTTTTTTGGTCCAAAATTTTAGGGTCCATTTTGTGGCAAATTCTCCTTAAACATGGATAAACTCTCCAGAAATTGGAAAAAATTGTCAAAAAATAGGTAATTTTCAAATTCATCATAAAAATGGGTATGATGGCAATTGTAGGTAAATAGAAGAGGGTACCTTTCTAAAAACCGGGCGGCAGACCCCCGTTCATCCGCAAGTCATGTAGCCCCCCTGGGAATGACACGCTTTGATTGTGAATTAGTCGGCTCTTTTGCTGTCTCCCTGATTCGTACCCACGGGATTTTGCCACACGTTCTGTGACATGCTTCAAACAGACTCTGCTTCAAAGTACTGTGCAAGAACTCGCGTTGATTTTCGGCCACAGCTTCAGTGCTGCCAGAGCCTTTTACCATCCTGCCGCATTGACGATACGTTTTTGACTATCTTGTGGTGTTCAAAACTGATGGAATAATGGGAAAGAAGAGAATAAAGAACAATTCTGGGACTGTCAAACATTTTAGTTGTAAGTATTGCGAGAACAACACTTTGTCAAAGAATTTTGTTTTTCTTCCGAAACCCAAAAGCCTAATCAGAAATTGACTCTGGTCTGGAGCTTTTCAAAGCTTTCTCATGTTTTTCTTCATTCTGACTAGTTTGCGTTTTATGACAAATAATTTTTATTTTGGCAAATAGGTAGTCTTTTTTTTACTTGTCATCTCATCTGTCCCCTTAAAGTATGATCATTACGTTTTACATATCGATATTCGTGTGGACCGGACTTTCTTCGTTTTCTCATAACCAACTGCCCTAGTATTAATGTCAACAACAGTTATTCAGCTAAACATAGTTGCTGCGAAAACTGTCCTGACATTTAGCAATGAAGAGTTCATCCTTTATTACTATGAAATAATATTGTAAACATTTGTTCGTTTCAGCCAAGCCCTACATGAAGTATAGAAAGAGAGAAAGGTGTCTTGCCTGCTATGGCCAAATTAAATATTTGAATACACTGACAAGGCATCTGCGCACCATCCACAACTTATCAAGAAGTGAGTACCACATCAAATTTAACAAATCATCGGACTTGCAGAACAGTGTTCATATGGAGAAGTACAAAGATGAAACAGAAGAAATCAAAGGAGGCAGCCTTGGCAGCCTTGCAAAGCTCAGCCAGAGGAGCCTCGAATTGAATTCTGGAAGAAAGATCATTCCTCTGGATGTGCTTGCACATGATAAACACAATGAAAGAATATATGTTCAGTACAGTGACGGTGACGTAATTTGGGTTCCAACCTCGATGCTGCTAAGAGACGATGAACTGAGGGCAAGATTTACTTTCTTCCATGCTTGTGAAAAGACTGAGACTGAGAGTTATCATTCATATTGACTTGATCTGAACAAATGAGATCAGATGATATTTTGCTGTGATTTACAACGACATTGGTTTCCTTTGGGGGCCTTTCTGGGTAAAGAAATCTATTAATCCGTCTAAATCTTTATCTGGCAATGATTTCAAATCCAATACAAATTTTGTAACAAATCCGAAGGTTTATCAAAGTCTTTCCGCAAGTAGCCGCGCACAAGCGGCCCCTGCATATGGGCCACATTCAAACAATATTGAGAAGAAAATTGTTGTTGATATTTGAAAAAAACTGTTTTCCGGCAAACATACTACATACATTGGATATGATACATTCTACTGTTGCTACTTCAATTCCCTCTTTGAGCCTTCGGGTGCCTAATTAATACAAGGGAGGGACGCTTATTAATTTTCAAAATTTTCCCCAACCCCAGATCGTTTATTAATTTTGGCAAAAGAGTCTCCAAGGCTCAATATGCTTTTTATACGAAATTTTGTTCGAGAGACGAGAAGCCATTGCAGTGTACTCGTAAGCTAATTGGAATGTTGCCTTTTAGAAAAACAGTTGAAGAAAAGTTTCTTTTTGTCTGAAGGGTAAAAGTGGTTTTATTTATTTACATTTGTTCCTCGAAGAGGTCTAAGCATATAAAATGCACTTGTCTCCTTAAATAACGTAAAAACCCCCCATTCTTACGAATTTCTGACCCCTCCGTTTATTAATTTCTTTGAAAGATTCCCATCCCCTCCGTTTATTAACCCCCACCCCCTGTATTTGGCACCCAAGAGCCAATGGTCAATGACCTACTTCGGGACGGGACTGCACAGTTAATGCTACCAATTTCTTTGTTCAATGCAAAATATCTTTCTTGAATACACCTTTTCAGCTAAGCAGCCTCGTTTTGGAAATTTCAGAATTTCTTCAGCTTGCGTCATATGAAATTTCTGACCCTAGATTCACGCTCAGCACCCAAATTTTAGTCTACTTGCAAATTTTCATGATCTTAGTATTAGCGATTTTAATCTTATGAGGATAACAAATTTGAAAATTTATAAGGGATTTGACCGTGAATAATAACTAGGAGTGCAAAGTTACACCCTGAGCTATTTTCACGGTCAAATTCCTTGTAAATTCTCAAATTTATTTTCGCCATAAAATCAAAACCACAAACTCTAGAAAAATAAAAATTTACCTTTACACTAAACTGGGAATGCTGAATCCAAATCCGTGGTCAAAAGTTTCCTTTGAAGAAATTTTCAAAAGTTTCCAAAACGAGACCGTTAATTGAAAAAGGTGTTCATGGTTTATGTTTCTTAGTTATTTCTGGGAGCAGAAAATGACGGTTAAATTTGTAAGATTGTTTGAAATACAAAATATGAAATACAAGCGTGTAATGAAACCTGTGCTTCAATGTTAGAATGTATCCGAAGATCATTTCAGTTTAGTAAAAACATGTCACAAAAATGGAAAAGTTTGAATTTAACTTCGAAGGGTTTCTTGATGATTCTCAAGTAGGCTATGGTCATATCAGACCTTCTAATATCTTTGGCCGTCGCACCACTTCTACCTTGTAAAGTACACAATTTTTCTCCATGAAAAACTTGCTTGCAAGAAATTGGTACTGGGCTAGTCAAACATATAACACAATATTTGTTGTGTTGCAGCAGTTGCAAAAACTTTCAGGAGTTGAACTAAGTGATATCATGGCAATCTTTAAATGTTGTTCTATATGCGTTGCAACATATTTATTGCAGTTGTAGAAAGTTCATCATAATCTTTGTGCCGACTAAAGGAGCCAATTATGAAACTTTTAATATTAAAACATGGAGATTTTCATGTAAAAAATTAAGAAACTTCAATTACTTCAAGCTAATTCAAGGTCTTTATAAAACGTGTAGTTGTTTACACAAGGAAATCGATGTTTGGCACGTATTCTGATTGATTGATTCCGTATACTGATTGGTTCCAAGGTTCCTTCACTTCAAGGAAATCTGAAACGTATCAAAAGGAAACAGCAAAGCTTACACTTGCCAAGGAAGCATACAAAGAGAAAAAACTTAAAGTTCGCTCGACAGTTGAAGTTTGATACATATATATATGTTGTATCGTTGCAAAACCTAGAAAATTACGTACGAATGAAGTTAAAAGCTAAAGCCTGGTTTCCATATGATCGCAAGGATCGCTCAAGATTGTGACTTGCAATCGTTGCGATTCTTGCGACAAAGCGGTTTCCATTTGATCGCAAGGATGGCAACAATTTGAAACACGACGCACTAGATCACCAAATCATACGAGAATCTATGAAAGTGAGGCCAGTTTGGCTAAAGAGAGGCTTTATTGAACATCCCGGATGAAAAACTGACGCAAGGATTGCCAAGTTTTGAAACAAACGGTTTCCATTAAAAATCTCTCGACGCAAGGATCGCAAGAATCGCAGAGATAGAATTTTTTCTAACTCAAATCGCAAGGATCTCAAGGATCGCAAGGATCGCAGCAAATTTTAAAACCAGTTTCCATTAAGACACAAGGATCGCAAGGATCGCAAGTCACTATTTTCAGCGACCCTTGCGATCCTTGCGATCATATGGAAACCAGGCTTAACATGGAATAGAAAATTCGAGGACCTATCGTTTCCGGGATGAAAGTAGAGTTAATCCTTTCCGATGTCACAATGTATCAAAATAAACGCAGTTCGATTTCTTGAGGGAAACCTTCTTGACAAGGTTTTTTCGGCTTAATGCTTAAAAGGAATCGACATAGTTACAAGCTGGCCCGGGCCAGGTCAAAAATATAATCTATTGTATTTGACAGCCCAGACGCATCCGGTTTCATTGTATAGCTAAAGAAAAAATGGATTTGTGGGCGTTTCTCTGGCCTATTTATAGCGGCTACGAGATATAGCTATGTTTATTCCCTTTAATGATAACAATAGGAGGCAATAACATTCGCCACTTAGCCTTGATCTGACTCAAGTAGGAATCAAGAATCAGTGGAGGCACCATTTCGCTGGTGTTACTGATTTCAATTTTCGTCGTAGTAGAGGGCTCTTACTATTGTACTGGGAACTGTGTGCAGAAACCTAAGAAATTTAACATGAAATCCACTGTCGCCTGCACATTCCGGTCTATGGATACATCAGAGTTACCTCTCCATTGAAGTTCTATCTAACAAAAGGTGTCAATGATAGCAAACAGAACAATTTTTCAGCCAATTTCTTTTTGGAAGGCTTTTCCAAAGCTGTTTGACTTTATAACCAATTGATTTAAAAGGGCTCAAAGGAAATATCAATTGTCTGTCGAAAGACACTATAAATCGAAAGGTCACAGTGGAAGGAATACGCCTAAGCCTGGCCTATGAATAAATCGAGGGATGAAGCTACGTTGCACCTATGATAAAAAATTATCTAAATTTCTACTTTAGTTCGACAATTAGTTCTCAAACCAACACACTGCCTAAAATGGCTAATTCAATTAAAATCACAACTGTCGCAGGTTCTCAAATAATGTTTCAATCATTCTTGATGTTGAGACTGTTAAGCGATAAAAACACGTTTCCTTTTTTTCAAAATCTTCTTCTCGTAGGACCAGCCGCTGGCCATCTTTAACAAAAACATTGCTTTCAAGCACGGACGCCTGATCGCGTGACTTGACAAAGTCCCGCTCGCCACTCTTTATCAGCCATTTGCCCTTTATTGTGTTGTTTGTCTTGGCTTTCCCATCACAAAGAAACAGATAAAATTTCTCTTCCGAATCTTCAGGTGATGGAATGATCGGGATCACACTTCCTTTTTTCACGAAAGAAGATTTTTTGCCATTCACCTTTCTGGCTTTCCGACCAAACATGCTCTGCACATACTCTTCTTCATCCGCCGAGTTTGTTTCCATAGGAGTAACGGAAGCCTCAACATCATCATTTGGGCCTTCGGGCAGAAACGCTTCATCAGTTCCCAGGGCCTCGGTTGAGGCTTGAACAGCTTCCTGGATCACTGTAAGATTCTCCTGCACCTTTTCAAATTCAATTGCTGGCATTGCCTCCATAACCTTATCGATTCTTTTCTGGCTGAACCTTCCAGGCTGCATAAAGGGCACATCTTCTGGCCAGCCCTTCACCACAAATGAATGACTGAATTTTTCATATTCAACACGCTTCAAGGTACCAGTGAATTTTCCTGTTGGTATAAAAGGACCATCAATAAATTTCAAACTTAGCAAGAGCAGTCCCCAATAGCACAATAAAAAGGCATCAGTTCTCCACACAATTCCAAATAAAAGTCTAGCCAAACAAGCTCAAACACACTCTGTACGAATTATTCTTTCATTGTATACGAATTTGGTAAACTAATAACCTGCAAAAGTCGCACTTTTTCTCAGTTATCAGAAAAATCTGTTGGCTTTCATATTATCTTCCAAGCAAGATATAAAATATTGTGATATGATTCTCTGTAAATAAACCATAACACACATACAGTACAATCATTACCATCAGCGTAAAATGAATGTTTGGATTTGTTACCTGTTGTTACTCCTTTCTGTTTAATTTACTAATGAAAGATATGCCTAAAAATGTGCAGAACGTTTACATTGGAGAAGGACTTTATCTCCTGAATCTCAAGAATAAGCACTTTGCCAAACAACAGAAGTTTAGTACAAGCTCATCCTGTAAATCTTATCTCAATCAGCTGAAAACTTTCAAGGGTGTACTTACTATACTTTTCATTGAGTAATCTCCTGATATCTTCTTGATTAAACTTTGGCTTTTGTGGCAAATCTAGCATAAAAGCAAAAAACAATGAAGAAGTAGTTTTATGGGTGTTTCATATTTTAGACTGTCCTATGACATATATATATATATATGTACATGCCTTCAATTATCAAGTTGGTTTTCTGCAAGAATTCCAAATCACTATTGTCTGAAATAAAGTAGTAGGTGACTCTCCTCTGAGTAAGGTGTACTTAAAGAACTTTTTCATAACATATTCCATGCTATGCACAAAATTAGCCTCACATAGATATACCTACATTCACTCTCAGGGTTGAACACTCTTGAATTTTAACAAAATATACAGCAGCCTTTTTGGCGTGAAACAGTTGCAGTTTAAGATACCACAAAATGTACCAATTTGGGGGTACTTACAGTTGGCCATGCATAAGTTGTTTATTATATCACTGTAAATTCAGTTCAAGTAATAAATTGTGGAAATCAAAATATACCAACACCCTCCATCAATACACAGAACTACCAGCAAATTGCTACAACAAACATGCCTGTGGGTGTTTGTGTAACACTAAATATTTGTAGGTCTTGTCCTTTTACTAAAAAATGTGCAAAGAAAATGTGTAAAGTGAAAAGAAATATATTTTATGTGACATACTTATAAAGGAAGAAAATCTGTGGCCAACATCTTTGTTTTCCAAAAGAAATTGTTCCCCTTCTTTGGAACCAGGAAAAACAAGCCCATCAGGAGTGTTTGGAATGAGGGCAAATCCAGTACATCCAAATTGATCAAGAAAATCCATCTGAAGAGGAATAACAAAGTATATATATAAAATTGGCTTTTAGGAAGTGAATATAAAAAAAGAAATGATCAAAATCCTCTGTTTAATTGATTAATGGCCTTGCTTTTGAAATTATACAAATTTCTTCACAGTCCAATACTATCTTTACAGCAGATTTAACAAAGTTCAGTTAGGATATGAGTTTTGACATTCCTGGTGTTTGTGATCTCAATTTTATGATTATGCACAGCGCTCAAATGTACAAGGGATCAGACAGTCAAACTTTTTTCAGATAACCCAGCTATCATTCAGGGCAAAACCCCTTTTCTTGTATCACCATAAATCAACATGAAAAACTACTGGTGTGGAAACATGTAATGTATCTAGAAAAAGGTTTGGGTGCTAAATCTAAATCTTGTATTCCAGCAAAACTTCCAAATGCAAGCAAATCAAGCAAAATAAATTACTCATAGCTGTGCATAAAAGATAAGTACTTCCAAATATTCAAAAGCTCTTTTTGTCTAAGGTCTTTGTGTAAAAATTAGCCATCTGACACAATTCTACTCATTTTGCTGATCTTAAAAATAGCATACCTCTCCTTGTATCCTTTGAATACTTTGGCGTATCAACCTTTCTCTAACTTTCCCTTGGATTTCTTCAATGTTGACATTTTTCCCAGAATTATATTTGGCTTTTTCTTTGTATGTAGTTTGCTCATCTTTCTGCAGTTCTTGCCACATGGAATGTGCATGTTTGTTCCTTTCATGCAGTGACATTCCCTTGAATTCTAGAATCAAATGGTGAAAACTAAAAATTTCCAAACAATTGATATATACAGTAAGAACCTGCAAATCAGGACTCTGGCTTGATACCTTTTTCTGAAAGAGCCCGTTTAGTTTTTGTGAGAACTTATCAAAGTTTCTTTAAAAAAAATTGTATGTATAAGCTTCTTATATGAAGGTATCTTTTCTCAAAAATTAGCTGGCAGTTTCTTAAAAGGTGGTTGCTGTTTTGCAGGTGCTTACTGCCATTGAGAGTCTCTCTCAGTTTTTCACCAAAATCATGGTGGACAAAGTTGATTCAAGTAGGACCCTTGCTCATTGTTTGCTTTATGAAAATACATGGCATTAATGAATCAAAATTTTCAGCCTTGCTTACATTAACAAAGCATTTTCCTCTGGCTCTGAGGCACTGCATGGCATTTGACAATATCAGGAGCTTTTGCTGTATAAAGTAGTGGGGATATGGCATTTTCTTGCTGCCTAGCCACCTGCTGACATTTGCCAAAAAGTTGCCTGGCTTCTGGGCATTGTGCAAGAAATTTTGTTGACCCTTGGGCTGCCTATGGTCAGAGTAGGAATGGAATGAAACATCACTAACAATCTTTAAAGATAAATCCATCAATCAAATTCAAAATCCAGACCACCACTGTTTGTGCTAAAACAAACAAAAAGGCAAACCTCATACCCAGTGACAATGAAGGTTTTTTGGAAAATGCAATGCCTCCATTGACCCTAGATCCTATAAGGATATTCTGTAATTCTATTGGCTCTTTTTGAACCAAAAGATACTTCTCACCTACGAAAGTTGGCATTCAGTAGAATGGAAGAACATTAAGATGGTCATGGAACCATGGAATATACAATATTTCAAAATGTCACATTGGGGCTTGTCTGCCAAATTATGCTATTAATTCCATTCAAAATCAGCCAAAACTTGGCAACCAGTCATTAAATGCTCAAATTCTTGTTTTCAATTTCAGGAATGAATAAGACCCATGTTTTCTAGTCATTTTGGCCAATCACCATTTCAACCAATGGCCATTTCAGCCAACCAGTGTAGTCATTTTGGCTAACCTTGCTGGGGTCATTTTGGCCAAACTGTCTGCTTGTTTTGACCTATCTTTCTTGTCAAATTGGCTAACGTCTGTTATGATTTATTTGTAAAGAAATGTTATAAAATGAATTCATCTCAATGATATTTGTATAAATAAGTTCAGAAATTATGTTACCTCCCTCAAACACCATTTGCATACGGATGAAGCAGAATTATAAAATCGATCCAAAATATGAAAGAATCATTGTATTCATCCACTCTCTTCCCTTTCTGGGTGCAGCCCAATCCAAGTCCTCAAATCTCCATTATTATTTGCAAAGGATGTACAAACACCAACAAATTAAGAAAATTTTTGAAAATTCCTTAGCAAGAAAGAACTTCCATCTTGAATCGGAAAAGAAGCTACAGACAAAAATTCTTCATTATTTATTCATTTAACCTCCAAATACATCTTGGCAGAATGAACAAATTAAGTTAGCCAAGTACAGCAGATGGACATGGGTAATTGACCAGAAAGTTGGCCAAAGTGACCATTTTGGGTGAAATGGCAACTGGGCAATTTGGAAGTTGGCCAAGATGACCAGATGGCTGGCCCACTACCCACCACACTCTGAAATAAAGGAAAGAATGCCCAAGGGATCCGCAGAGTGACAAAGCCCCACAAAGCTTGAATTATCAAGCGGTATGGTACGTTGACAATCTGATCTGTTGAGGTCTAGCCTCCTAATGACAACAACAGATACCCTGGGGAATGAGGTTGAAGAAAGGGCCTGTTTTCACAACATGTGATATGCAAATGATACGATGTCATAATGTCATAGAATAGTAAATATAAGGGTCATAGGGGTAGGGCCTGACGGTGTGCAGTTTCTACCCTTTTTAGAACGGTTCATCAGTTTTTGGCTGTAAAAACAACAGATTTTGACTTAGCGGTTAGTGGATTTCATTGCTAATACAATGTGAGGAGGCTAATTATTACAAAATTGAAGATGAAGCTATTAACAGTTGTCCAATGTGATACAATTTTAGGGGGATTTCTACAAAGTTTTCCTTTTACCAGTGTATTCAATGCATTGAAATCAGTTTTAGTTGTTGTTTTGGGTCACAAAAACGATAATGAGGCCTTTGACCATGACATAAAGCCGATGTGAGATATTCAAAGCATGGAAAGATGTCATTACGGTTTCTGGGTGAACTTAGGGGGCAGTTTTACAGTTTTTCTGAGATATTTTGGGGGTTGTACGGTTTCTGATACCCCCTACTACGACCGAGTGCAGTTCACGGAGCAAGAAAGGACAACATTCTATCTGTAATATGCAGAAACCTTGTACTGCTAGACAATAAACTAATTTCCGTTGCAAATGATGATCCCAAATGGCCTTAAAAGTACATTTTGTTTAGGCCATTTCGGTTGTGTGATCAAGAAGAAAGAAGTAAGTGCGCCATGCGGCTTACCGTCTTTTCGTTCGCGAAAGACTTCTCCGCAAAAAACTGCATATCCTGTTGCACATTTTGTAGACGGAGGCTTCTTATATAATCCAGTGGCTTCCTGTTTTCGAATGTTCGCGGCTGTTTTCTGATCTTGCTTTTCTGCTTCCATGTTGACCCCATCATCGTTGACATTGGGCCTAATAAAACAAGTTGGTCTGGGCCCCCGTGATCGATTATTTATCCACCGTTGGAGTTGATCGATCGGCAAGTCAGTCTTTTCGTGTAGGTCTCGAAATCGATCACCATACTTCACCATGGAAGTTGAGGTCAGTCCATTGTTGAATTCGGCTTCGAGAAAAAAGAGCTGCGCTTCCGTGAATTTCCGTGCCGGTGCCACCGCCATCTTGTCGTCTCTGTGCGGATACCTTTGGCCACACAACGATTCATTCACATGGTACTGATGAGAACAAAAGAGTCGCCAGCTGCCCGCCAGGTGTTGCCCATGATTAATCTGAACTTGGGAATACAAAGTTCAAAAGGTGTACATCCCAGATGGATGGAACCCATGATTAATCATATGATTAATGTGGATGTATACCGTCGATTAGAAGTGGGACGGGTGCGTTCTTGACATTTTCGCTAACTGATATAATAGTTCAATTGATTAGGAAACTTTTTAAGATAGAAATTTGAATGGTTGAGCTGACTGAAAATTTTTTCCAAATTCCGCATACGTAGGCCTGTAGCAAAATTCAATAACCATCTGTCTTAGGCCGCCGCATAAAGTTTACCAGTTTAGGTGAATTTCTCTGCGAATACAAATCCAATTCGAACATGCTTATGGTCGCAAAATCTAAGTTAATATCTTACCATAAACTGAAAACAAAAGTTTTTGAAACGAAGGCTCCTTCGCAGGAACTGTTCAAACGCTTGTATTTGGGACGCCCGGTGCATTTTACATTTTGATTGTATCGTTAACTCAAAAGTCGTTATAATAAAAGGTCTTTAATGTTTGTTATGTTGAATTTCAGGTTGGCAAACATGCTCAGTTTGATTACTTGTTTTTGCTTGTTACATTTTAACATTTATGTGTCTCTGTTTTCAATCATTTCACCAATGACCTGCCTGCAGTATTCATAGATTGTAACTCCGAAGTTATTATCATTCGCCATGGGATTGACTGTATCCATTAGATGTGTAAGTTCTTGTTCACAAAGATTAATGCTGAGATCGGGAACCTGCACATCATTTCTTGTTTGCAACTGAGGCATGGGACCGTCATTATCAACCCCGTAGGCATTCATTTCGACCTGAGTGATATCCAGTAAATCTTGGACTGTATTTACATCTTCTCTAAAAACAGCATAAAACCCTTCAGTCCACTTCTGTAATGGGGTTTGGTTTCTCTCCGTACGCAGGGGATGATTGTTCCAGCTTGAAACAAAGGCTTGAAGGGCAGCATTGATCCTTGGCAAGAACACAAACTGCAGAGCCAGCAGGTCAATTTCATTATCTCTGTCTAGCAAATCACTCTCTTCTAGGAAAAAGAATACATTCCTGAGATGTTCCAATACGTTGTTATATACATCGACCCACAATCTCTCAATGCGCTGGTTGTGGACGGATTGTCCAGTTATAACCGGCCTGTGAGCAACGCCATAACGATTTAACATCCATTTAGCAGTCTCAATGTTCTCTGTCCCGTGGTCAGTTCTAATTCTCAGAGGGCACCTGAACTGCTCAATAAAACCAAGGAAGTTATCAAGGACTGTGCTACTTCTGTTGTTTGTGGAGCATTTGAGAAAGACTATCACTCTGGAAAAGCCGTCAATGCATCCATGAATAACAAAATGCCAATTAATCAACTTATGATTGCCATCCAGATGCCTGCAAAATCAAATGATATGTACTTTGGGATGTATGATTATTTACAGATTTTTCGCCACTAGAGCATGCGAGGTCAGGCATGAGATTCTGAAGTTAAAGGGTCTTTAAAGTCTTGAATCTTAAGATGAGGACGACGATAAAAAAAGACATTTTGATTTTGCTTTCGTGATGAAAAGACGAGACAATCCAATTATGATGCTGTTACATGATGATAAAAAACGACAGTCCAGTTACATTATGATTACGAAAGAAATCGACAGTCCAGTTGAAATTAATGACATATACGGAACGTTCCGACTCTGGCTAGAGTAATCATCAGCAGGGAAAATAAGTCCACGAGCACCTTTTAATTATTTCAGGGAATAAGGTTTGCAACCTGAATAAAGTGCTTAAAAGTGAAGGAAATAGCACTGCTAATCGATACTGCCAATATTGAGAAATTTTATCCTTCTTCATTAGAAATATGACGCCATCAATTTGAATTACGTCATAGAACTTATAAATTGCTGATGTCAGCAAATATAGATAATGTATATATCAAATGAGAGTACTTTTCAAGAGCAATCGTTTGGTACCAACACATCTTGATTAAAGTTAAAACAAAGAGGTTATGATTGTTTTTGTGATTTCTTTTGTGACCACTCTCCAAATATGGATATCTGCTGGTCACGTGACTTAAATTATAACAATGAAAATCTAAAATTTAATTGCCAGTTAAAAATAGGAAAAGTCAAGGATGTTTCAGCTCTCTTTCTTTTTTACTCTCCGTTTTATAATCAAACGTTTGTGTGTGGGGGCATTTTGTGTGGGGGCATTGTACCCCCTGGGTACAATAGGGATGAAATGAATGAAGCATGAATCATGACTTAACCTACAAATTGGTCATATTTCATGTACGTACCATAAGGCATTTGGACAAGGAACTGAATAAACACACCGTGCAATTGTCCGTCGTTCAGATCGTAGCATCTTTCCAATTGGATCAACACGATTTATTGCTTCCCTTATCCAGAGCGTCAGAATGCCTTCGGACGCTCGGACAATGACCGCAGGAAATTTTGGATTTCGACAAACTCACAGGAAATTCATTACCTGTAACTTACATATTTTTACCTTTGTGGTGATTACCCTGGAAAGTTTTGAAGATTGCGTACTGATAGCAGTGGCGTAACTGAATAAAGTTACCTTTAGTCAAAAAACTAAGGGCCCCCGACCTCTAAAGGCCCCGAAGGGGCCCCCAGCAACAAAAATTACTTTGTCGTTTTACCGTAAAGCTGGCGCTGTTGCTATGATAAAATGACCAAGGGGCCCCGTGCCTGCATGATTTCTCACTCTAAATGAATGGAAAGCGTCACCTTTATTGCAGATTTACGCACTTTTCCGTCAACAAAAGCTTTGACCAGCGGAGTTGCCAAGTGAGAGGATGGGACATTTCTCTGTTTTGTCAAAATAGACTGGGTGAGCCAGAAAAATGTTCCCACTTTTGAACATTCAGAGCATCAAGAAAATTCATAGCATCATGAAAATTCATAGCTAGGGATTTGAATGATTCAAATTCCAGTTAAAAGCTTTTAAAGACTGAAGCATTTTTATGAATTTTTTCGCCTCCTTACCAGGACTAAGAAATAAGAGAGAAATCAACTTTGCAAAAATTTTATGGTTGCAAAATGGTTAAAATAGGGCCTAAAACATTTATCAAATCATAAGGACTCTCCTCACACAGAACAATAAGAAATGGGCGGGTCACCTTTCTCGAGAGTTATAAGACATTTATTTTCAAGCAAATACTGAAGATTTTTTCAATCCTATGGCAATAATTTTTGTTTCAGTCTTCTTAAACATACATGTATATAAAGGTAAAAACCTACAAACAGCAAAGTTAAGAAGAGTAACAAAACAAAACAAGAATACATTAAACTTTGACTTTGCGTGTTTCTGAGAGGTACTGCCCATGGGTGAATGACGACCTAAAGAAGCTAATACGAGGCAGGGATAAACTGAAAAAAGCTGCTCTTAAAAGCAAATCTCAGCTTCTTATGAGCTCCTATAGGCACATAAGAAACAAAATTAACAAACAAAATTCTGAGTTGAAGAGGCAGTATTTTTCGGAAAGACTTGTTCAAGCTAAAGGCAACATGAAGGAATCATGGAAAATAATAAAACAGGTAATAAACAAAAGATCTAAGTCAACAAACATAGATCTTTTGAAAGACTCTGGAAGAGAAATTGTAGATATGCAGGAAATTTCCAATACCATGAACTCTTATTTCTGCTCAGTAGGTAAGGATCTAGCAAGCAAGATTGAAGATGCCCCCAACCCCATGCTCACTGGTGAATATAATCTTAACCCTGATAATAGGCGCTTTAATTTCAGGCCAATCGTAGTTCAGGACATTAGAGATGCAATGGGCAAGATAAAAACATCTAAGAGCCTTGGAAGTGACAGCATATCTAGCTACTTCTTAAAGTTAGCTACTCCTTACATTGAAAACTCCTTAGTTTTCATGTTTAACACCTCTCTTGAAACTAGTCAGTTTCCTGATTCTTGGAAAAATGCCCGGATTACACCAATTTTCAAGGATGGGGATAGGGCTGAAAAGTCTAATTACCGCCCAATTTCAGTTCTTCCCGTCATTTCAAGGCTCTTTGAAAAACTAGTGTTTAACCAACTTCACCAATATCTGGTTAGGTATAACCTTATTCATCCTGGTCAATCTGGATTCTTAAAACTCCATTCTACACTGACCTGTTTACTGAAAAACACTGACGATTGGTATAGTGGGTTGGACACTGGACAGATGGTGGGTACAGTATTCATTGACCTTAAAAAAGCGTTTGACACTGTAGATCATGACCTTCTCTGCAAAAAGTTAGAGCACTATGGTGTTCGACAAAGGGAGCTTTCTTGGTTTCAATCTTATCTTTCCCACAGAAAACAGTACTGCAGAGTAGGTGGAGTCGATTCTGAAACCGGGGAAGTGGAGGTAGGGGTACCCCAAGGGTCATGTCTTGGACCACTTCTCTTCTTGATCTACATCAATGATCTCCCAAGTGCTGTCCAGAGTTCAACTGTGTCCATGTATGCTGATGACACTAGCCTTTGCTTAAAGTCAAAAGATATTTCTCAGCTGAACGAGGCTATTAATGTCGATCTTGAGCACTTAGACTCGTGGTTGAAGGGCAACAAACTTTCGCTAAATGTTGCTAAAACACAATCTATGTTAATCGCGACCAAACCAAAGCACCGAACGCTCAACAATGCAGCAGAAAAACTGAATCTAGAAATTCGTGGCAGAGAACTGGACGTTGTCAAGAAGACCAAATACCTTGGTGTTCAAGTTGACAACAGTCTAGATTGGAAAGAGCATATTAAAGCTGTATCTAGCAAAGTATCCAGAGCCATTGGATTTCTAAAACACGCAAGGAATATTCTCCCAATGGCTTCTTTGAAAACTTTGTGCTCAGGTATTGTGGAGCCCCATTTTCGATACTGCTGTTCTGTATGGGGTTGTTGTGGCACCACTGATATCAATCAGCTCCAAAAGCTTCAAAATAGAGCTGCTAGAATTGTAACGAATAGCAGCTTTGATTCCCCGAGTGGACCACTGATTAGGAGCCTTGGTTGGAAGACCATTCGTGAGCTTGTCAATGAAGAGTCCAGATCAGTGGTCTACAAGTCTCTCAATGGGCTTGCTCCACAGTACATGCGCAATCTTTTCACTAGAAACTCTACTAGTAACTCTCGTAGCCTTCGAAATACGGCAACGGACTTGAGGCTGCCAAAGAAAACATCTGCAAATGGGCAGAAGTGTTTTTCTTTTCGCGGAGCTAAGCTTTGGAATAGCCTCCCAGCTGAGACCAAACAGGCATCCTCTATATATATTTTTAAAGATAGCTTATGATGGACTGGCGGTTTTGTTTTTTAGGTACTTTTCTTTCATTTTTTATAGATAGGATTTTTTTTTTCTATTAGATGTATTCATTGTAAGTAGTTTTTAGCGGTTTTTAACTTGTTTAATTTTTGTAGGTTTTTTATATGGAGGGCCCCTTGTAAATCAACCAGTTGGTTGAAGGGTCTCCCTCCCTAATAAAATGAAATATGAAAATAATATAAAATATGAATAAACTAATTAAATACTGTTAAAGGTAACTAAATTTACAAAAGGGGTGCAACAATGAGCTTTTCCCCCCGAATTTTTGACAGGTTGAAAAAATATGAAGTGATTTCTTTCAACCAAGGATAGCTCTCATCCTTGGGAAATGGCATTTTCTTTGTTGTTCTGTGCGATGAGTCCTTTATAATTTGATCGATGTTTTAGGCCCCTTTTCAGTCATTTTGCAAACATGAAATTCTTATAAACTTGAATTCACCTATACTTCTAGTGCTGATAAGGCAGCAAGAAAAATCGCAAAGATACTTCGATCTTTCGGCTTTTAACTAGAATTTGAATGATTCAAATCGGTGAAGTAATCTTTGTTCTATGAATTTTCAAAAGTGGGAACTTTTTCTGGCTTACCCGGTATAACTGAAAAAATTCCTCTAAAAATTTCATCCAGGCTTTTGATCCAATGTCTGATCGTTTTTCATTTTGATCGATTCAGTTGTTGTGATGGAGAACTGACAGGAAATTTTATAGCAAAAAGTTTCCGTCCGCAGGAAATAAAAAATTTTCTGACGCTCTGCCCTTATCCGCCATCTTTGCACCCTGATACCTCTTGCTCTTACAGCACCTATGATCATCCTCTCGCCAGCATCGGGTGCACGCAGAGTGATTTCACTCACAATATCATCCAGTTGTTCATTTGAGATCTCTGAAATTCTGTGCAATAAGTGTTCTTGTCCACTTTCTTGCCTTCTTCTTAAGAGTGTTCTATCACCTACACCGATCAATTTTGCTATTTTTGACCAAGAAAACCCTAGCTCTCTTAGCCCAGAAACTTGGCTCAGAGATACAGCAATTTTAGGGCGGCCACGGTCACGTTGATTTACTTGCCGGAGAGAAATGTTTTCGAAAAATTCATACTTTGACCGAAGGAAGTTGTACAGATGGCCAACTACAGTTTCTAGCTCCATCATAGGCCCATTGTTTCCTTCCGAGGTGTAGTCACTGTTGATCAGTATATCGTGCAGATCTCCCGCTCTCCGGAAGGCCTTGTAAGCTAGTTCTTCCGCAATGATATGGTCCGTACAGTTCTGGTTTTGTTCCAGATGAGTACATGCATCTTGCAGGTTTTGCCCTTCAACATTCATATACGAAGCGAGATTTGCCAACAGTGAGTTCGCCATGATTTGCCAGAAATGACTAGGCCATGACAGGCAACGAGAAGAGATTCCAAACCCTCGTTCGAGATACTTTGAACACGAGGAGAGTATGAAATGTTTTGAGAAAATAGACATTTTGAAACAAGCACTGAAATTTCTATTATGTACTATCCTCGTTTTGAAAGCGAGGAAAGTATGGAAAAGTTGCAAACAAGTATCAAAACCTTTGAACAAGTATGGAAATTTCGAACTAGTATGAAATTCTTTAGAACTATAAAACTTTTGAAGAAAGTAGGAATTTTTCAATACTATCCTCGTTTTGAAAGCGAGGAAAGTATGGAAAAGTTTCGAACAAGTATGGAAATTTTGAACAAGTATGAAATTCTTTAGAAGTATAAAACTTTTGAAGAAAGTAGGAATTTTTCAATACTATCCTCGTTTTGAAAGCGAGGAAAGTATGGAAAAGTTGCGAACAAGTATCAAAACCTTTGAACAAGTATGGAAATTTCGAACTAGTATGAAATTCTTTAGAACTATAAAACTTTTGAAGAAAGTAGGAATTTTTCAATACTATCCTCGTTTTGAAAGCGAGGAAAGTATGGAAAAGTTTCGAACAAGTATGGAAATTTTGAACAAGTATGAAATTCTTTAGAAGTATAAAACTTTTTAAAAAAAAGGAGAGTTTTTCAATACTATCCTCGTTTTGAAAACGAGGAAAGTATTGAAATTTTTTTAGAAGTATGCAAAATTTCAAGGAAGTATGCAAAAAGTTAACCATGTTGCATAAATGAAAAGTACAATGAAATTGAAAAGGTTAAAAGATGCGGATAAGTATCTGGAACCTTGAAAGGAAGTATGTTTTTTCTAAGAAGTACAAAAAATTTGCAGAAAGTATTTTTGTCAGCATTGGCACTCCATAGCCAAGGGCTGTACTTTTCTGACACTCGCCTCTCTATTGAGGAGCGTGCTTTTCAATTACTAAGGATAGTGTCCTCATAAATTTATCTACTATTACATTGATATCGTCCAAACAAACTAAAATAGCAGACCAGTTCACGGCATCGAGACCAGATAAGAAAGCTTCTTTATTGAAGTTTTTCAGCTGTCTTGTAAGGATATGCTTATGATTATGTTTGATTCCACCTTGATACTTTCTAGCAGAGTAAACGACATAATGATCACTAATGGCGGCCTTGACAACACCAGATTCCACAACATTGTTTGTGTTACTGACAGCAATATGATCTATGATCGTGGAGGTATTTTCAGTCTCCCGAGTGGGTTCAGTTATCAACTGTCTTAGTCCGAAGATTGATATAAGTCCTTGAGACGTTTAATGTGCCCTGGAACCGGGGATTTTGATTTATTTGTGCCTTCAGTCTCCGTGCTGAAATCACAATTGGTATCCCCTAACAGGATTATCTCCTTTCCCTCTGCTTCAAAGAAACGTAGGATTTGTTCAAGCTTATCTAAAGTTTCAAAAGGTTCGTTAGGAGGCCTGTACCATGAGAGTATCATGAATGGACGAGCTCGTGGTGGAGTGATCTGTGCGCAAAGGATCTCCATATTTGACTAAGGAATATCGTCCCTAATATCAAAATTGAAAGTATCTCGATAAAAAAACTGCAATCCCTCCGCCATGGCGATTTCTGTCAAGTATCCGAAATTTGTACCCTTCTATTTTGAAAAGGTTGTCTGATAAAGTATCATCAATTTTGGTTTCATTTAGGGAGAGAAAATGTATGCCATTATCCTTTAACAACAGCTCGATCTCATCTAAATGAGGGAGGAGACTATTCACGTTCATTGAAGCAACAACCATGCCTTTTTTGGAGCCTAGTTTGACCAAACCGCCATTTAGAATTTGTTCATTAAATTGACTTTCACTACTAGGAACGCTCTCTAAAGGGGTGGAAGTCTTCTGTTTTACATTGTCATGGAGTCAAATATCATCTATGAAATTTTTGGGATTATTTGCTAAGGAAGATTATTTGCTAACCTTTGCGGTTTAAATGCAGTCTCTTCATTCCCAAGCAAGATTCATCGATGCTCTTATTGTCAATAACGTAGGTATTCTTCCTGGAGGCAGCATCTCTCAGAATTTTGTTACACGATTCCACTTTCCTGCCAATACCATGTCAGATGATGAGTAGTTTCATTTGATATATATATATTTCATATTTGCTGACATCAGCAAATTTTAATATCTATGACGTCATTGACATTTATGACGTCATTGCTCCAATGAATAAATGTAAAATATGAGAAATTGTTGTCTTTTTTGCTTCAACTTATTTATTTGATTGCTTCTGAGTCCATATTTGCTAGATAAACGGACAAGACTTAAATGTAACTGCAAAGAAAATATGTACATGGAACAAAAAGCTAATTAGAAGCTAATTGTGCTAAAAAAAGAAACTGAAAATATTTCAAAAGTATATATTTTAAATTTGCTACATGTTTCCTACAATTTGAGACAGATCTGGAGAAAATCGGTTGAGAGGTGAATTAAATAGAATTTTTCTTGTTAAAAAGGTAAAAAATAGCCACTTTTCCTTTGTTCTTTGGTTGCCTAGCAACGAAACACGTGACTAATTAATTGTTATGTTATATTTTAATAGCTAATTGTCTAAAGAACAATAGGAGTATGTCTTATCGTTATATCTTTAGTGGCTTCGGAGAACAAGAGGGGGGGGGGCGAAAAAGGCCCCCCCCCAGAACAAAGTAAGTAAAAAATCGCCCAGTACTAATAGGGTTAAGATCACGACGGAAAGTCATTATTGTCGTGGACTGTTTGATACTGGATGGAATATTGTTCCAGGATTTAGCACCTGCAAATCTAATTGATCGTAAGCCATATTGCAAAGTGTTCTTACGTGTCATAAAAATATATCCCTTGCAACCCTGCCTGGTATCATACTGATGAACAGATGACAAGGTTTCAAAAAAATTGTGGAAGAAGACAAGAGAAATCAAGTGAACAGATTCATACACAAAAATAAGCAGCTTGAAATGAAATAAATCATATAACTTAATATGATTTATATGATAATAACCTAATATGCTGATGCCGTGGCAAGATAGGAAAAGAACAATGTTGTGTAGCAGGGGTAGCATGGTGCACTTTTTTATAAGAAACTAAGAATTTCAGCCAACACTGAAGGTTTCTTAACATTTCCAGGATTTGAGTGCTCAGAGTTTCTTACTAGTCTCTTACTACGAGTTTCATGACAACCTTCATGTTCACAGCTTGTGAGGCTGTGAACATTCAAAACTATGTTTTTGCAGCCTTTCCAACGTTTAGACATTGGCACAATTACCTTCCAAGTAATTTGATACTGGAAACAAGTGAAAATATGGTAAAACTATGCTAAGGACTACCTTAATTAAGATAAATTGCTTGTCAACAAATTTTTTTTCTCATACACGCTTTTTTAAGGTGGTGGTGGTAGGGGAAATCTCTAACTTTTTTTTTTTATGAGTTAGGAACCTATCCGAGGGATAGAAAGAATCAGTTAGCAACAAAATGAAGGAATTTGATTAACATGTTGAAAATATTAATTCATGGGCATAATTAATGAGATCAAATTGTGAGATCAAAATCTCTAATCAGCCCCCCCTTTTTTAGGTCCTCTCTGGAGTGTCTGAAATTAAATAAGCCCCCTGGGGCTAACAGAGCTTTTACGGTATGTACCGGGTGTCTCAACAAAGTACCCCCTTTTGGCTGGAAATAGGAACACAACGATAAGATATTATTACTCTCCGAGTGGACAGGTAAGTTTATCAGTCTTCAACTTAGATTCACATACTTTGCATTTAAAAATCGTCCTCCAAACACCGGAGAAACAAGCTTGCAAAGTCAAATTTTACGGTGGCCCTGAAACCAGTGGTTTTGAGAAAGGGCCTAGCCATGATTTGTATCATGTATATTTTCCAAAGCACCTGTAAACTTTAACGTTCCTTTGAAAAGAATAAAGGACTCATAGACATCGCCCTGACTAAACAAATAGGCTATAATGAAGATGCAAGAAAGGCCTGATTCACACCAGGTCTTTAGGTTCGTTAAGATCCTGCAGAAAGCCCAAAAATCAAAGGACTCAAAACCCTGCGTCTTGTCTTTTGGGTCATTCTGCACGACCCAAACAACCCAGTGTGAATCAGGCTCAAGAATGATAAAGTCGTGCCACATCTCCAAAATGAACGTGCATATGCTCTTTTCTTCTTCTTTGGCACTTGGGATGGAATGCAATGCACAGATTGATTCCTCAAAGGAATAATTATCTGTAGAGCAATTGAAGCATTTCAAGGTATAATTCTTTTCAAAAGAAAAAGCTAAAGGTCAAAGTTCGAATTCTTTTGCAATGTGCCTGTGATATCAGGGCTAGGCCCTTTTACAAAACCTCTGGTTTCGGGTGCACTGTAAATTTTGACTTTGGGACCTCATATCTCTGGTGTTGGGCAGACGAGTTTTAAATGAAAGGTAAGTGAATCTAAGTTTAAGATTGATAAATTTATCTGTTTACTCGGAGAGTAATGATATCTCATTGTTTCGTTCCTATTTCCAGTCAAAAGGGGGTACTTTTTTTGAGACACCCGGTATATATTTCCTTAAACCTTTATCATTGAGCAACATTAACTAACTGTGTATATTTTAACCCTATCAAGACTAGGGGGGCCGAGTCAGCCCCCCTAGCGGTTTTTTGTCTGTAGAGTTTTACCAAGTGCACTTACAACACTGAAACTTTCTGACTTTTAGCTTTTATCCTTGTTACGATGTAAAAATAATTTTTTGAAAAAATCAAAGTCATTCCAGGGGGTAAACGCGACCAGTTTTCAAGAGATGTATGTGTAAAATTTTGAATAATTCCTAATAAAATCTACAGCTAATGTGATAAAATGATGAAAAGATGAGAATAGATACTACTTTTGATGCTCTATCCAATGAATTAGCGAATTTTTAATTTGAACGTATGGTTTTGCGGATTTTGGCACTACGCATGCGTGCATTCTTTGCATTCCTGTGTGATGATGTCATCACTTTTTGTTGATTTTCTTCACAGAGCAAATACTATTTAGACATGGAATACAGTGAAATTGGACTGATGTCCTTAATGCTTTTTGTTTTCTCACAATCAACGATTGAAAACTTTTAGTACTCAACCCTATTGACTTTGAAAATTGAATAATGTAACGTCATGGAAAGGTCATATCTAAAAATAGATTTCATTTTTGGGTTCATCATAAGTTGTTCTATACACATGCAAAGTTTCAAGGCTCTAGGCTGTCCAGAACAGAAGTAAATTAGGGGGGCCGAATCAGCCCCCCGTAGGCTTCCTAGAGCATCAAATACCCTAGGCCTGATAGGGTTAAACATAGCAAAACACTGTTATTCCTATATGGTCTTTTAATAAATGTCAAGAAACAGATCTGCAGCAGCATTAGAGATCATATTGGTAGTTCATGCATTCAAAATATAAGGAACCTATTAAGAAACACTTAGTATTAAAATAGACAAATTTTCATGCTGAAACAAGGGGATATTTTGCAATGACCTGATACATGTTTCTTATAAAAACCATATGCTGGAATTTCTTAATCTTTAGTAATTGTTGTGAAGTTTAGGTTCAATTTAGCGTCGTAAGAAACCCATAGAAAACCCTCTCGTGCACATCAAAGGAAAATAGAGAGCAGGTGATGTGTGCAGGGTCAAAGGAGAGGTCAGCCTCATTCGGAAAATATGTGCACACGTGAACGTGCACAGGTCATAGGCAAAGGTAATTATGCCATATAAGGCAATAGCGGAAGTGCAGATGAGCATAACAGATCAAGATCCGAAATTGTAGTTCAGTTACTGAAGGAGCTCCAGGAGAAAGGTCGCGGGAAAGGAGTGCCACTCCCTGGGTAGCCCAGTGGAGGGGCGGGAGTAACTCACACAGAATTGTCGCATCAGTAGCAGTAGAGAACCGGATAGTCGATAAAAGCCTATGTAAATAGTGCATGAAATATAAATATACAAAACCTCAAGAAGTGTCTTCATTGCATTTGCCCTGAGATTCGAACAAGAAAGGACATATCTTTACAATACATGGCGCCCAACGTGGGGCAGAGAACTCAGAAGAACGAAAGAAGAAGACACCGAAATTATTGCGGGGCAAGCACTATTTAATCGATCGAAAATGAAGAAGCTGGAGGCCGACAGACGCACGAGATTAGAGAAAGACCGAGAACATGATTACGGTAGAAGAACATTTGCGAAACAAGAAGTAAAGAAATCGAAGCCTTGAAACAAGAGTTGAACAAGAACCGAACACGAAACATAGCGAAGAGTAAACGAACATGAAACGAAACAAGTCGCATCAAATAACGCCGAAATCGAAATCGAAATAGAAACGAAATATTGTCGAAGATCGCTCAGATTGTTAGAGACTGTTGTTGAAGATAAATGGACTAGTGAACATTTGTGTAATTCGAAACCCGAAGTTTTGAAAGTGCGACGAAAATCGAACACTGATCAGCACAGAAAGAACAATGCCGCTGGATTGGAGACACATGAGAAACAAGAAAAACATTCACGGATTGGCGAACATTGTTGACGACGTAAGAACTCCCCGTAGTGGACGGTAAATTATTTGCTTGTTTAAAACCTAGTAGGCCTGTTTTCGAAAATTTAGTTTGAAAGTTCAGGTTTCATGCAGGAAGTATTGCAGGCAATTAGGCATTTACGTAAGTCTTTTGTTAGAGGAAACAAGTAAACATTGAATCATAAGGTCATAAGACAAAAGTGCCATTAAGCTAACAAAAGAGCAAGGTCATAAATATCGAACATGATGCCAAGATATTGAAAGCATTTCATCAGATCGGAATTTGGAGGTTCGCCAATATAAGACGGCAAGACGAAAGGTCGTCATAGCTTTTACAACATAATTGTGTATTGTATTCGTCGTTAAGACAACTGTGGTTGCACAGGTCAAAGGACACCACGAGTTGGAAGAATTCGGTTAAGAATGTTCGGAAAACAGCGTATCATAGAAATATATCGAAGCAGGGATTTAACCATGCATACAGTCGTCCAGTCATAGGAAGTACATCAGAGAGTTTATCGAAATTTTATAGTTAAGAAACAAACAGTGTTGAAGCATGCGTATTTAGAAATGTATTTGAGGTACCCGAAACGAAAAACATGGAATGTATTGGTTCGTCGCGCAGTAGGTAGTAGTCTGTAGACGTAGGCAGATTATTCTTGACCGTTTGTGGAAGCCAATTACATTTATCGAAATAGAAATTGAAATATTCGAAACGAAAGTAACGTCATAGATATGTAGAAATTCTTCATTGTAGCCTAAAGTATATAGTTCATTAGAGGAGCTCATTTCGCGAAATAGTTTATTTGGGAGCTCGCATTCATTCGGAACATGTTGTTGTAAGAACTTCATGTAAGGGCAGATTCACTAGGGAATCATTGGAACTGTCAGGAGTAGGCCTGCAGTTATTGTTCGAAAGCCCGATCGTCGTAGAACTTTAGGTCAATGGTAGAAACACGCCGCCATCAAGGCATCGCAAATTATTCGTCGAAAGTCATAGATTTATGAATCAGCAAATTCGAGACAGCAAGTGGGAAAGCTTGTTCGGTCGCCAGTGATCATCAGGGATCACAACCCCGGGCTGGATTCATTATAGATACTAGTAGAGTATTCGTCAGAGAATTAGGTACCACGATAGAAAATCGTACGAAATTGTGGAAATAGAAGCGCATTGCATCGCATCACATCGGACATTGGAGCGGAAGAAATATTTAGAAATCCCATAGAAATTCGGACTTAGGTCACCCGTAGATTCGAAGCACTCTTTTTTGATTTACTGGGTAAATCAACCGGGGGAGTGTGTTGTGAAGTTTAGGTTCAATTTAGCGTCGTAAGAAACCCATAGAAAACCCTCTCGTGCACATCAAAGGAAAATAGAGAGCAGGTGATGTGTGCAGGGTCAAAGGAGAGGTCAGCCTCATTCGGAAAATATGTGCACACGTGAACGTGCACAGGTCATAGGCAAAGGTAATTATGCCATATAAGGCAATAGCGGAAGTGCAGATGAGCATAACAGATCAAGATCCGAAATTGTAGTTCAGTTACTGAAGGAGCTCCAGGAGAAAGGTCGCGGGAAAGGAGTGCCACTCCCTGGGTAGCCCAGTGGAGGGGCGGGAGTAACTCACACAGAATTGTCGCATCAGTAGCAGTAGAGAACCGGATAGTCGATAAAAGCCTATGTAAATAGTGCATGAAATATAAATATACAAAACCTCAAGAAGTGTCTTCATTGCATTTGCCCTGAGATTCGAACAAGAAAGGACATATCTTTACAATACATGGCGCCCAACGTGGGGCAGAGAACTCAGAAGAACGAAAGAAGAAGACACCGAAATTATTGCGGGGCAAGCACTATTTAATCGATCGAAAATGAAGAAGCTGGAGGCCGACAGACGCACGAGATTAGAGAAAGACCGAGAACATGATTACGGTAGAAGAACATTTGCGAAACAAGAAGTAAAGAAATCGAAGCCTTGAAACAAGAGTTGAACAAGAACCGAACACGAAACATAGCGAAGAGTAAACGAACATGAAACGAAACAAGTCGCATCAAATAACGCCGAAATCGAAATCGAAATAGAAACGAAATATTGTCGAAGATCGCTCAGATTGTTAGAGACTGTTGTTGAAGATAAATGGACTAGTGAACATTTGTGTAATTCGAAACCCGAAGTTTTGAAAGTGCGACGAAAATCGAACACTGATCAGCACAGAAAGAACAATGCCGCTGGATTGGAGACACATGAGAAACAAGAAAAACATTCACGGATTGGCGAACATTGTTGACGACGTAAGAACTCCCCGTAGTGGACGGTAAATTATTTGCTTGTTTAAAACCTAGTAGGCCTGTTTTCGAAAATTTAGTTTGAAAGTTCAGGTTTCATGCAGGAAGTATTGCAGGCAATTAGGCATTTACGTAAGTCTTTTGTTAGAGGAAACAAGTAAACATTGAATCATAAGGTCATAAGACAAAAGTGCCATTAAGCTAACAAAAGAGCAAGGTCATAAATATCGAACATGATGCCAAGATATTGAAAGCATTTCATCAGATCGGAATTTGGAGGTTCGCCAATATAAGACGGCAAGACGAAAGGTCGTCATAGCTTTTACAACATAATTGTGTATTGTATTCGTCGTTAAGACAACTGTGGTTGCACAGGTCAAAGGACACCACGAGTTGGAAGAATTCGGTTAAGAATGTTCGGAAAACAGCGTATCATAGAAATATATCGAAGCAGGGATTTAACCATGCATACAGTCGTCCAGTCATAGGAAGTACATCAGAGAGTTTATCGAAATTTTATAGTTAAGAAACAAACAGTGTTGAAGCATGCGTATTTAGAAATGTATTTGAGGTACCCGAAACGAAAAACATGGAATGTATTGGTTCGTCGCGCAGTAGGTAGTAGTCTGTAGACGTAGGCAGATTATTCTTGACCGTTTGTGGAAGCCAATTACATTTATCGAAATAGAAATTGAAATATTCGAAACGAAAGTAACGTCATAGATATGTAGAAATTCTTCATTGTAGCCTAAAGTATATAGTTCATTAGAGGAGCTCATTTCGCGAAATAGTTTATTTGGGAGCTCGCATTCATTCGGAACATGTTGTTGTAAGAACTTCATGTAAGGGCAGATTCACTAGGGAATCATTGGAACTGTCAGGAGTAGGCCTGCAGTTATTGTTCGAAAGCCCGATCGTCGTAGAACTTTAGGTCAATGGTAGAAACACGCCGCCATCAAGGCATCGCAAATTATTCGTCGAAAGTCATAGATTTATGAATCAGCAAATTCGAGACAGCAAGTGGGAAAGCTTGTTCGGTCGCCAGTGATCATCAGGGATCACAACCCCGGGCTGGATTCATTATAGATACTAGTAGAGTATTCGTCAGAGAATTAGGTACCACGATAGAAAATCGTACGAAATTGTGGAAATAGAAGCGCATTGCATCGCATCACATCGGACATTGGAGCGGAAGAAATATTTAGAAATCCCATAGAAATTCGGACTTAGGTCACCCGTAGATTCGAAGCACTCTTTTTTGATTTACTGGGTAAATCAACCGGGGGAGTGTGTTGTGAAGTTTAGGTTCAATTTAGCGTCGTAAGAAACCCATAGAAAACCCTCTCGTGCACATCAAAGGAAAATAGAGAGCAGGTGATGTGTGCAGGGTCAAAGGAGAGGTCAGCCTCATTCGGAAAATATGTGCACACGTGAACGTGCACAGGTCATAGGCAAAGGTAATTATGCCATATAAGGCAATAGCGGAAGTGCAGATGAGCATAACAGATCAAGATCCGAAATTGTAGTTCAGTTACTGAAGGAGCTCCAGGAGAAAGGTCGCGGGAAAGGAGTGCCACTCCCTGGGTAGCCCAGTGGAGGGGCGGGAGTAACTCACACAGAATTGTCGCATCAGTAGCAGTAGAGAACCGGATAGTCGATAAAAGCCTATGTAAATAGTGCATGAAATATAAATATACAAAACCTCAAGAAGTGTCTTCATTGCATTTGCCCTGAGATTCGAACAAGAAAGGACATATCTTTACAATACATGGCGCCCAACGTGGGGCAGAGAACTCAGAAGAACGAAAGAAGAAGACACCGAAATTATTGCGGGGCAAGCACTATTTAATCGATCGAAAATGAAGAAGCTGGAGGCCGACAGACGCACGAGATTAGAGAAAGACCGAGAACATGATTACGGTAGAAGAACATTTGCGAAACAAGAAGTAAAGAAATCGAAGCCTTGAAACAAGAGTTGAACAAGAACCGAACACGAAACATAGCGAAGAGTAAACGAACATGAAACGAAACAAGTCGCATCAAATAACGCCGAAATCGAAATCGAAATAGAAACGAAATATTGTCGAAGATCGCTCAGATTGTTAGAGACTGTTGTTGAAGATAAATGGACTAGTGAACATTTGTGTAATTCGAAACCCGAAGTTTTGAAAGTGCGACGAAAATCGAACACTGATCAGCACAGAAAGAACAATGCCGCTGGATTGGAGACACATGAGAAACAAGAAAAACATTCACGGATTGGCGAACATTGTTGACGACGTAAGAACTCCCCGTAGTGGACGGTAAATTATTTGCTTGTTTAAAACCTAGTAGGCCTGTTTTCGAAAATTTAGTTTGAAAGTTCAGGTTTCATGCAGGAAGTATTGCAGGCAATTAGGCATTTACGTAAGTCTTTTGTTAGAGGAAACAAGTAAACATTGAATCATAAGGTCATAAGACAAAAGTGCCATTAAGCTAACAAAAGAGCAAGGTCATAAATATCGAACATGATGCCAAGATATTGAAAGCATTTCATCAGATCGGAATTTGGAGGTTCGCCAATATAAGACGGCAAGACGAAAGGTCGTCATAGCTTTTACAACATAATTGTGTATTGTATTCGTCGTTAAGACAACTGTGGTTGCACAGGTCAAAGGACACCACGAGTTGGAAGAATTCGGTTAAGAATGTTCGGAAAACAGCGTATCATAGAAATATATCGAAGCAGGGATTTAACCATGCATACAGTCGTCCAGTCATAGGAAGTACATCAGAGAGTTTATCGAAATTTTATAGTTAAGAAACAAACAGTGTTGAAGCATGCGTATTTAGAAATGTATTTGAGGTACCCGAAACGAAAAACATGGAATGTATTGGTTCGTCGCGCAGTAGGTAGTAGTCTGTAGACGTAGGCAGATTATTCTTGACCGTTTGTGGAAGCCAATTACATTTATCGAAATAGAAATTGAAATATTCGAAACGAAAGTAACGTCATAGATATGTAGAAATTCTTCATTGTAGCCTAAAGTATATAGTTCATTAGAGGAGCTCATTTCGCGAAATAGTTTATTTGGGAGCTCGCATTCATTCGGAACATGTTGTTGTAAGAACTTCATGTAAGGGCAGATTCACTAGGGAATCATTGGAACTGTCAGGAGTAGGCCTGCAGTTATTGTTCGAAAGCCCGATCGTCGTAGAACTTTAGGTCAATGGTAGAAACACGCCGCCATCAAGGCATCGCAAATTATTCGTCGAAAGTCATAGATTTATGAATCAGCAAATTCGAGACAGCAAGTGGGAAAGCTTGTTCGGTCGCCAGTGATCATCAGGGATCACAACCCCGGGCTGGATTCATTATAGATACTAGTAGAGTATTCGTCAGAGAATTAGGTACCACGATAGAAAATCGTACGAAATTGTGGAAATAGAAGCGCATTGCATCGCATCACATCGGACATTGGAGCGGAAGAAATATTTAGAAATCCCATAGAAATTCGGACTTAGGTCACCCGTAGATTCGAAGCACTCTTTTTTGATTTACTGGGTAAATCAACCGGGGGAGTGTGTTGTGAAGTTTAGGTTCAATTTAGCGTCGTAAGAAACCCATAGAAAACCCTCTCGTGCACATCAAAGGAAAATAGAGAGCAGGTGATGTGTGCAGGGTCAAAGGAGAGGTCAGCCTCATTCGGAAAATATGTGCACACGTGAACGTGCACAGGTCATAGGCAAAGGTAATTATGCCATATAAGGCAATAGCGGAAGTGCAGATGAGCATAACAGATCAAGATCCGAAATTGTAGTTCAGTTACTGAAGGAGCTCCAGGAGAAAGGTCGCGGGAAAGGAGTGCCACTCCCTGGGTAGCCCAGTGGAGGGGCGGGAGTAACTCACACAGAATTGTCGCATCAGTAGCAGTAGAGAACCGGATAGTCGATAAAAGCCTATGTAAATAGTGCATGAAATATAAATATACAAAACCTCAAGAAGTGTCTTCATTGCATTTGCCCTGAGATTCGAACAAGAAAGGACATATCTTTACAATACATGGCGCCCAACGTGGGGCAGAGAACTCAGAAGAACGAAAGAAGAAGACACCGAAATTATTGCGGGGCAAGCACTATTTAATCGATCGAAAATGAAGAAGCTGGAGGCCGACAGACGCACGAGATTAGAGAAAGACCGAGAACATGATTACGGTAGAAGAACATTTGCGAAACAAGAAGTAAAGAAATCGAAGCCTTGAAACAAGAGTTGAACAAGAACCGAACACGAAACATAGCGAAGAGTAAACGAACATGAAACGAAACAAGTCGCATCAAATAACGCCGAAATCGAAATCGAAATAGAAACGAAATATTGTCGAAGATCGCTCAGATTGTTAGAGACTGTTGTTGAAGATAAATGGACTAGTGAACATTTGTGTAATTCGAAACCCGAAGTTTTGAAAGTGCGACGAAAATCGAACACTGATCAGCACAGAAAGAACAATGCCGCTGGATTGGAGACACATGAGAAACAAGAAAAACATTCACGGATTGGCGAACATTGTTGACGACGTAAGAACTCCCCGTAGTGGACGGTAAATTATTTGCTTGTTTAAAACCTAGTAGGCCTGTTTTCGAAAATTTAGTTTGAAAGTTCAGGTTTCATGCAGGAAGTATTGCAGGCAATTAGGCATTTACGTAAGTCTTTTGTTAGAGGAAACAAGTAAACATTGAATCATAAGGTCATAAGACAAAAGTGCCATTAAGCTAACAAAAGAGCAAGGTCATAAATATCGAACATGATGCCAAGATATTGAAAGCATTTCATCAGATCGGAATTTGGAGGTTCGCCAATATAAGACGGCAAGACGAAAGGTCGTCATAGCTTTTACAACATAATTGTGTATTGTATTCGTCGTTAAGACAACTGTGGTTGCACAGGTCAAAGGACACCACGAGTTGGAAGAATTCGGTTAAGAATGTTCGGAAAACAGCGTATCATAGAAATATATCGAAGCAGGGATTTAACCATGCATACAGTCGTCCAGTCATAGGAAGTACATCAGAGAGTTTATCGAAATTTTATAGTTAAGAAACAAACAGTGTTGAAGCATGCGTATTTAGAAATGTATTTGAGGTACCCGAAACGAAAAACATGGAATGTATTGGTTCGTCGCGCAGTAGGTAGTAGTCTGTAGACGTAGGCAGATTATTCTTGACCGTTTGTGGAAGCCAATTACATTTATCGAAATAGAAATTGAAATATTCGAAACGAAAGTAACGTCATAGATATGTAGAAATTCTTCATTGTAGCCTAAAGTATATAGTTCATTAGAGGAGCTCATTTCGCGAAATAGTTTATTTGGGAGCTCGCATTCATTCGGAACATGTTGTTGTAAGAACTTCATGTAAGGGCAGATTCACTAGGGAATCATTGGAACTGTCAGGAGTAGGCCTGCAGTTATTGTTCGAAAGCCCGATCGTCGTAGAACTTTAGGTCAATGGTAGAAACACGCCGCCATCAAGGCATCGCAAATTATTCGTCGAAAGTCATAGATTTATGAATCAGCAAATTCGAGACAGCAAGTGGGAAAGCTTGTTCGGTCGCCAGTGATCATCAGGGATCACAACCCCGGGCTGGATTCATTATAGATACTAGTAGAGTATTCGTCAGAGAATTAGGTACCACGATAGAAAATCGTACGAAATTGTGGAAATAGAAGCGCATTGCATCGCATCACATCGGACATTGGAGCGGAAGAAATATTTAGAAATCCCATAGAAATTCGGACTTAGGTCACCCGTAGATTCGAAGCACTCTTTTTTGATTTACTGGGTAAATCAACCGGGGGAGTGTGTTGTGAAGTTTAGGTTCAATTTAGCGTCGTAAGAAACCCATAGAAAACCCTCTCGTGCACATCAAAGGAAAATAGAGAGCAGGTGATGTGTGCAGGGTCAAAGGAGAGGTCAGCCTCATTCGGAAAATATGTGCACACGTGAACGTGCACAGGTCATAGGCAAAGGTAATTATGCCATATAAGGCAATAGCGGAAGTGCAGATGAGCATAACAGATCAAGATCCGAAATTGTAGTTCAGTTACTGAAGGAGCTCCAGGAGAAAGGTCGCGGGAAAGGAGTGCCACTCCCTGGGTAGCCCAGTGGAGGGGCGGGAGTAACTCACACAGAATTGTCGCATCAGTAGCAGTAGAGAACCGGATAGTCGATAAAAGCCTATGTAAATAGTGCATGAAATATAAATATACAAAACCTCAAGAAGTGTCTTCATTGCATTTGCCCTGAGATTCGAACAAGAAAGGACATATCTTTACAATACATGGCGCCCAACGTGGGGCAGAGAACTCAGAAGAACGAAAGAAGAAGACACCGAAATTATTGCGGGGCAAGCACTATTTAATCGATCGAAAATGAAGAAGCTGGAGGCCGACAGACGCACGAGATTAGAGAAAGACCGAGAACATGATTACGGTAGAAGAACATTTGCGAAACAAGAAGTAAAGAAATCGAAGCCTTGAAACAAGAGTTGAACAAGAACCGAACACGAAACATAGCGAAGAGTAAACGAACATGAAACGAAACAAGTCGCATCAAATAACGCCGAAATCGAAATCGAAATAGAAACGAAATATTGTCGAAGATCGCTCAGATTGTTAGAGACTGTTGTTGAAGATAAATGGACTAGTGAACATTTGTGTAATTCGAAACCCGAAGTTTTGAAAGTGCGACGAAAATCGAACACTGATCAGCACAGAAAGAACAATGCCGCTGGATTGGAGACACATGAGAAACAAGAAAAACATTCACGGATTGGCGAACATTGTTGACGACGTAAGAACTCCCCGTAGTGGACGGTAAATTATTTGCTTGTTTAAAACCTAGTAGGCCTGTTTTCGAAAATTTAGTTTGAAAGTTCAGGTTTCATGCAGGAAGTATTGCAGGCAATTAGGCATTTACGTAAGTCTTTTGTTAGAGGAAACAAGTAAACATTGAATCATAAGGTCATAAGACAAAAGTGCCATTAAGCTAACAAAAGAGCAAGGTCATAAATATCGAACATGATGCCAAGATATTGAAAGCATTTCATCAGATCGGAATTTGGAGGTTCGCCAATATAAGACGGCAAGACGAAAGGTCGTCATAGCTTTTACAACATAATTGTGTATTGTATTCGTCGTTAAGACAACTGTGGTTGCACAGGTCAAAGGACACCACGAGTTGGAAGAATTCGGTTAAGAATGTTCGGAAAACAGCGTATCATAGAAATATATCGAAGCAGGGATTTAACCATGCATACAGTCGTCCAGTCATAGGAAGTACATCAGAGAGTTTATCGAAATTTTATAGTTAAGAAACAAACAGTGTTGAAGCATGCGTATTTAGAAATGTATTTGAGGTACCCGAAACGAAAAACATGGAATGTATTGGTTCGTCGCGCAGTAGGTAGTAGTCTGTAGACGTAGGCAGATTATTCTTGACCGTTTGTGGAAGCCAATTACATTTATCGAAATAGAAATTGAAATATTCGAAACGAAAGTAACGTCATAGATATGTAGAAATTCTTCATTGTAGCCTAAAGTATATAGTTCATTAGAGGAGCTCATTTCGCGAAATAGTTTATTTGGGAGCTCGCATTCATTCGGAACATGTTGTTGTAAGAACTTCATGTAAGGGCAGATTCACTAGGGAATCATTGGAACTGTCAGGAGTAGGCCTGCAGTTATTGTTCGAAAGCCCGATCGTCGTAGAACTTTAGGTCAATGGTAGAAACACGCCGCCATCAAGGCATCGCAAATTATTCGTCGAAAGTCATAGATTTATGAATCAGCAAATTCGAGACAGCAAGTGGGAAAGCTTGTTCGGTCGCCAGTGATCATCAGGGATCACAACCCCGGGCTGGATTCATTATAGATACTAGTAGAGTATTCGTCAGAGAATTAGGTACCACGATAGAAAATCGTACGAAATTGTGGAAATAGAAGCGCATTGCATCGCATCACATCGGACATTGGAGCGGAAGAAATATTTAGAAATCCCATAGAAATTCGGACTTAGGTCACCCGTAGATTCGAAGCACTCTTTTTTGATTTACTGGGTAAATCAACCGGGGGAGTGTGTTGTGAAGTTTAGGTTCAATTTAGCGTCGTAAGAAACCCATAGAAAACCCTCTCGTGCACATCAAAGGAAAATAGAGAGCAGGTGATGTGTGCAGGGTCAAAGGAGAGGTCAGCCTCATTCGGAAAATATGTGCACACGTGAACGTGCACAGGTCATAGGCAAAGGTAATTATGCCATATAAGGCAATAGCGGAAGTGCAGATGAGCATAACAGATCAAGATCCGAAATTGTAGTTCAGTTACTGAAGGAGCTCCAGGAGAAAGGTCGCGGGAAAGGAGTGCCACTCCCTGGGTAGCCCAGTGGAGGGGCGGGAGTAACTCACACAGAATTGTCGCATCAGTAGCAGTAGAGAACCGGATAGTCGATAAAAGCCTATGTAAATAGTGCATGAAATATAAATATACAAAACCTCAAGAAGTGTCTTCATTGCATTTGCCCTGAGATTCGAACAAGAAAGGACATATCTTTACAATACATGGCGCCCAACGTGGGGCAGAGAACTCAGAAGAACGAAAGAAGAAGACACCGAAATTATTGCGGGGCAAGCACTATTTAATCGATCGAAAATGAAGAAGCTGGAGGCCGACAGACGCACGAGATTAGAGAAAGACCGAGAACATGATTACGGTAGAAGAACATTTGCGAAACAAGAAGTAAAGAAATCGAAGCCTTGAAACAAGAGTTGAACAAGAACCGAACACGAAACATAGCGAAGAGTAAACGAACATGAAACGAAACAAGTCGCATCAAATAACGCCGAAATCGAAATCGAAATAGAAACGAAATATTGTCGAAGATCGCTCAGATTGTTAGAGACTGTTGTTGAAGATAAATGGACTAGTGAACATTTGTGTAATTCGAAACCCGAAGTTTTGAAAGTGCGACGAAAATCGAACACTGATCAGCACAGAAAGAACAATGCCGCTGGATTGGAGACACATGAGAAACAAGAAAAACATTCACGGATTGGCGAACATTGTTGACGACGTAAGAACTCCCCGTAGTGGACGGTAAATTATTTGCTTGTTTAAAACCTAGTAGGCCTGTTTTCGAAAATTTAGTTTGAAAGTTCAGGTTTCATGCAGGAAGTATTGCAGGCAATTAGGCATTTACGTAAGTCTTTTGTTAGAGGAAACAAGTAAACATTGAATCATAAGGTCATAAGACAAAAGTGCCATTAAGCTAACAAAAGAGCAAGGTCATAAATATCGAACATGATGCCAAGATATTGAAAGCATTTCATCAGATCGGAATTTGGAGGTTCGCCAATATAAGACGGCAAGACGAAAGGTCGTCATAGCTTTTACAACATAATTGTGTATTGTATTCGTCGTTAAGACAACTGTGGTTGCACAGGTCAAAGGACACCACGAGTTGGAAGAATTCGGTTAAGAATGTTCGGAAAACAGCGTATCATAGAAATATATCGAAGCAGGGATTTAACCATGCATACAGTCGTCCAGTCATAGGAAGTACATCAGAGAGTTTATCGAAATTTTATAGTTAAGAAACAAACAGTGTTGAAGCATGCGTATTTAGAAATGTATTTGAGGTACCCGAAACGAAAAACATGGAATGTATTGGTTCGTCGCGCAGTAGGTAGTAGTCTGTAGACGTAGGCAGATTATTCTTGACCGTTTGTGGAAGCCAATTACATTTATCGAAATAGAAATTGAAATATTCGAAACGAAAGTAACGTCATAGATATGTAGAAATTCTTCATTGTAGCCTAAAGTATATAGTTCATTAGAGGAGCTCATTTCGCGAAATAGTTTATTTGGGAGCTCGCATTCATTCGGAACATGTTGTTGTAAGAACTTCATGTAAGGGCAGATTCACTAGGGAATCATTGGAACTGTCAGGAGTAGGCCTGCAGTTATTGTTCGAAAGCCCGATCGTCGTAGAACTTTAGGTCAATGGTAGAAACACGCCGCCATCAAGGCATCGCAAATTATTCGTCGAAAGTCATAGATTTATGAATCAGCAAATTCGAGACAGCAAGTGGGAAAGCTTGTTCGGTCGCCAGTGATCATCAGGGATCACAACCCCGGGCTGGATTCATTATAGATACTAGTAGAGTATTCGTCAGAGAATTAGGTACCACGATAGAAAATCGTACGAAATTGTGGAAATAGAAGCGCATTGCATCGCATCACATCGGACATTGGAGCGGAAGAAATATTTAGAAATCCCATAGAAATTCGGACTTAGGTCACCCGTAGATTCGAAGCACTCTTTTTTGATTTACTGGGTAAATCAACCGGGGGAGTGTGTTGTGAAGTTTAGGTTCAATTTAGCGTCGTAAGAAACCCATAGAAAACCCTCTCGTGCACATCAAAGGAAAATAGAGAGCAGGTGATGTGTGCAGGGTCAAAGGAGAGGTCAGCCTCATTCGGAAAATATGTGCACACGTGAACGTGCACAGGTCATAGGCAAAGGTAATTATGCCATATAAGGCAATAGCGGAAGTGCAGATGAGCATAACAGATCAAGATCCGAAATTGTAGTTCAGTTACTGAAGGAGCTCCAGGAGAAAGGTCGCGGGAAAGGAGTGCCACTCCCTGGGTAGCCCAGTGGAGGGGCGGGAGTAACTCACACAGAATTGTCGCATCAGTAGCAGTAGAGAACCGGATAGTCGATAAAAGCCTATGTAAATAGTGCATGAAATATAAATATACAAAACCTCAAGAAGTGTCTTCATTGCATTTGCCCTGAGATTCGAACAAGAAAGGACATATCTTTACAATACATGGCGCCCAACGTGGGGCAGAGAACTCAGAAGAACGAAAGAAGAAGACACCGAAATTATTGCGGGGCAAGCACTATTTAATCGATCGAAAATGAAGAAGCTGGAGGCCGACAGACGCACGAGATTAGAGAAAGACCGAGAACATGATTACGGTAGAAGAACATTTGCGAAACAAGAAGTAAAGAAATCGAAGCCTTGAAACAAGAGTTGAACAAGAACCGAACACGAAACATAGCGAAGAGTAAACGAACATGAAACGAAACAAGTCGCATCAAATAACGCCGAAATCGAAATCGAAATAGAAACGAAATATTGTCGAAGATCGCTCAGATTGTTAGAGACTGTTGTTGAAGATAAATGGACTAGTGAACATTTGTGTAATTCGAAACCCGAAGTTTTGAAAGTGCGACGAAAATCGAACACTGATCAGCACAGAAAGAACAATGCCGCTGGATTGGAGACACATGAGAAACAAGAAAAACATTCACGGATTGGCGAACATTGTTGACGACGTAAGAACTCCCCGTAGTGGACGGTAAATTATTTGCTTGTTTAAAACCTAGTAGGCCTGTTTTCGAAAATTTAGTTTGAAAGTTCAGGTTTCATGCAGGAAGTATTGCAGGCAATTAGGCATTTACGTAAGTCTTTTGTTAGAGGAAACAAGTAAACATTGAATCATAAGGTCATAAGACAAAAGTGCCATTAAGCTAACAAAAGAGCAAGGTCATAAATATCGAACATGATGCCAAGATATTGAAAGCATTTCATCAGATCGGAATTTGGAGGTTCGCCAATATAAGACGGCAAGACGAAAGGTCGTCATAGCTTTTACAACATAATTGTGTATTGTATTCGTCGTTAAGACAACTGTGGTTGCACAGGTCAAAGGACACCACGAGTTGGAAGAATTCGGTTAAGAATGTTCGGAAAACAGCGTATCATAGAAATATATCGAAGCAGGGATTTAACCATGCATACAGTCGTCCAGTCATAGGAAGTACATCAGAGAGTTTATCGAAATTTTATAGTTAAGAAACAAACAGTGTTGAAGCATGCGTATTTAGAAATGTATTTGAGGTACCCGAAACGAAAAACATGGAATGTATTGGTTCGTCGCGCAGTAGGTAGTAGTCTGTAGACGTAGGCAGATTATTCTTGACCGTTTGTGGAAGCCAATTACATTTATCGAAATAGAAATTGAAATATTCGAAACGAAAGTAACGTCATAGATATGTAGAAATTCTTCATTGTAGCCTAAAGTATATAGTTCATTAGAGGAGCTCATTTCGCGAAATAGTTTATTTGGGAGCTCGCATTCATTCGGAACATGTTGTTGTAAGAACTTCATGTAAGGGCAGATTCACTAGGGAATCATTGGAACTGTCAGGAGTAGGCCTGCAGTTATTGTTCGAAAGCCCGATCGTCGTAGAACTTTAGGTCAATGGTAGAAACACGCCGCCATCAAGGCATCGCAAATTATTCGTCGAAAGTCATAGATTTATGAATCAGCAAATTCGAGACAGCAAGTGGGAAAGCTTGTTCGGTCGCCAGTGATCATCAGGGATCACAACCCCGGGCTGGATTCATTATAGATACTAGTAGAGTATTCGTCAGAGAATTAGGTACCACGATAGAAAATCGTACGAAATTGTGGAAATAGAAGCGCATTGCATCGCATCACATCGGACATTGGAGCGGAAGAAATATTTAGAAATCCCATAGAAATTCGGACTTAGGTCACCCGTAGATTCGAAGCACTCTTTTTTGATTTACTGGGTAAATCAACCGGGGGAGTGTGTTGTGAAGTTTAGGTTCAATTTAGCGTCGTAAGAAACCCATAGAAAACCCTCTCGTGCACATCAAAGGAAAATAGAGAGCAGGTGATGTGTGCAGGGTCAAAGGAGAGGTCAGCCTCATTCGGAAAATATGTGCACACGTGAACGTGCACAGGTCATAGGCAAAGGTAATTATGCCATATAAGGCAATAGCGGAAGTGCAGATGAGCATAACAGATCAAGATCCGAAATTGTAGTTCAGTTACTGAAGGAGCTCCAGGAGAAAGGTCGCGGGAAAGGAGTGCCACTCCCTGGGTAGCCCAGTGGAGGGGCGGGAGTAACTCACACAGAATTGTCGCATCAGTAGCAGTAGAGAACCGGATAGTCGATAAAAGCCTATGTAAATAGTGCATGAAATATAAATATACAAAACCTCAAGAAGTGTCTTCATTGCATTTGCCCTGAGATTCGAACAAGAAAGGACACATCTTTACAATAGTAATCTGAGAGTTGAGTTTCAGATATATTTTTTATAAGAAACTACTTTTAAGGTTACGGTAAACGTTTTCTTGGTGAAAATATTCATTTTTCGATTTCTTCATAATCTGTTAGCCGAACTTTCAAGGCACAAAATGATACCTTGTTTGAAACTAACAAAAGTTTTGAAAATGGAAGAAATTTCATGTAAACGAAGGTTTCCATAATTTCTTAATAAAGTTCTTCTTTGCGGTCTTCGAAGTCCGCACCTAAATGCTTCACCTGTTAAGCCGATAATCCCTAAGTCCTTGTGGTTTGTATAAAATAGCATTGTACGTTCTTGTATGGTTGTGTTTATTGGATAATTATTTGAAGACTCTAATTGATTTTTAAGCCTAAATGGCTTGATCCGGATTAGTGTGCTTTATGTGATCCCGATGTTACTTTTCCATTGCCTAATGGTAAAATCCATTTTTCTCAAGACTCCCAAATCCACCAGGTACAGGTACGAAAAAGCTATTTTGTACCCTTTGAGCCAATCAAATGGATCGAAAATTTGCACATGGCCAAGGCAGACTTGGAGCCTTGAACGTGTGTTCCAACATTTTTTGTATGTGTCCTGGTCCGTCTTTTATAGCCAAATGCAACTGTGGGATGGCAGAAAAATCATTTGCGAATTTTTGACAGCATGTAGTTTCAAAGGGAGAAGGAATTTGAAAAATCCCAGACATACGATTTTACAATATTTTCCAATAATTTTGATAGGGTTAGAGTCCCCGCATTCTTGTGCATTGAATGATGTATAGTTTACCTAGATTCTGTTAACAGTTCAGCTTTTAGAGAGTGAAAACCAAATTTTGTGTCACAAACGTTTACTGTATCCTTAAGGAATTCAACTCTTGGATTGCCACAAAATTAAGAAGCCCCATTACAGGTACATGTACCTCAAAAGCCACAAAAAAGTGTGTGGTTATAATTTTCTTCCTACTAGTTGCTTTCAAAAATGGTTTTGTGTCAATGAAGGGCTGCAGAAAACGAGGTCTTCCCGTAGGGTATCATTATTTTTTACCTATGATTGACAGAGTACTGATGTGACAAAGTGTCTTGTTTTTCACAATATGTACCCCCAAAAGCCACACAAGCAAAAACAAGCATAAGATTCCAGCTGATACACCTATCACTGTGATATTTGGGATGAAGTCATTATTATAAATCAGTAATAGATAGAAACTATAGCCCAAACTTACTTCCAGTGGCAGTATCTAATGTACCACAAAACCCACATGGGGTGTACCCCAAAAACCACATTAGTTTTTCACTTGTCAAGCCTTTTGCTGCATATCAATCTTCAAAAGCATTATTTTTCTTGAGTCTGCACATATTTTGAAATCTACTGAGAATCCGACCTAACAGAGAGGAATTGCTGTGTCATTCATTTACTAGCAATAACAAAGTGCATGTATTCTTCCAAGTATCAAAATATTTGAGAATATCCATTTTCCTGGTAATTTTTTTTATAAATAATGAAAAGTTTTGATGTTTCTATTCCATCGATAAATTTTCTTTTCTTTTAAATTCACAACTGCACTCATTTCAGAGTCCACCAGACTTTGGCCACCTCAGGTTTCATTTATTACCCCCACAATGTTTGAGAGTAACCTCAAATGGTCTGACAGCACAACCCTAAAATGGTTTTGGTAGCCATTAAATGCAAATTTTACATGAAGTATTAACTCATTCACCCCCACGAGATATTGTGAAAGAGAGCTATTTATCCCCGGAATTTCATTATCCATCATCGCCTTCTCCCTATGCAATTTTCACGGGATCATTGTGAAAGATCTACCCACTTTTCATTGCAAATTATGAAATATCAGTGAAAGATATGACAAAATGTTCTAAAAAGATCCTTTTGTAAAAAGAACAGGCATTAAAATGAGATCAAATACAGTGGACTACGAAGAGAATCCTGTCTTTGAAGGGTGGTTGAAAGACAACAAGATAGAATTTTGTCCTTGGTTGCTGGGTTTAGAAGATCATCGAAGCAAATTGAAATTATTACTTTAAAATGTATATTCAAAACATTTGACAATTTGAACACAAAAACAGTTACGACATCAAAACATTCTATTTCTGTTTGGGAAGTACTGATTTCGAAAACAGGAAATTGTTGAGGATACGAAACCTCAATGTTCAAAGCTACGGTTATCCCCGGAAAAGGAAACCTGTGATCATGCGCAGAATGCATGTTTTGGTTTCTGGAAAGAATGTGGGCGGAGAATCCAGCCGCAATGCAAACAAGGATTAGCAAAGAAAGAAAGAGATTTTCGCGCATGGTGATAACCTCCTCGGCTGTTGATCTGCTTTGAACATTACAGGTAAAAAAGGCTCACACAAAAGGGGCAATCCTCGGTATCCTCAACAAGGAAGAAGTCGGAAGTCGGGCCATCACCTGTGAAAGTTAGTTTGGGTCCCTACATTAGGTTCTGATTTTCAGTTGTTGGTGTAGCGTGGTTTCCAAAAGCATTACGAAGTAGGACACTCAAAGCTTTTCTTAACAAGAGCATTCTTACCTCGGTTTACACGGAAAGTGAAATATTTCCAGCAAACTAATAGGATTTACCAGGGGCCTCCAAGAACGGGCCTAACTTTATGCTTTATGAAACATGAACTTTCCGCTTCTGCATCGCAATATTCAGCTTCCCCCTCCTAAGAACCCTTTCTTCAGATGATATGACGTCATTGAACTTGATGTACAAATTGTTGTTCCTTTTGAAATCTTTATTGGTAATTTCCAACACTTTTCTCCTTGGAAAGTCTCTCTAAAAAGCCTTTGAAAGAACGTCAACGACTACGGCCATCTTAAGCCTAGCAGTAAACAAATTCATAACATGACCTGTTGATGCTTAAACCACACTAACTTCAGATTTTAGTACGAACACCTTATTAACGTTTGACACCATTCGAAAGCAGATTCTTCAAGCTATTCATGCATCATAATTGTTCCATTCAAATGTCAATGGCACCATGGAGAATTACATCATCTCTAGGCAACGACAAATGTCGTCTATGGGGAAAGCAGACCTTGTGTGGTCGACGACATTTGTCGCTTATGGGGATATAGAACTGGACAACAAAGGTCGCTTATGGGGGTGAATGAGTTAAACACAGGGGAACAAGGAATATTGGATTAAGTTGGCATTTGATATTTTTGTTACTATGTTGGAATATGGGCAAATTTACATAACTGTTTGTTGATTGAATTGCAGAAAATGTTTATTATTTTGTTAAAACAATACAATTTCACCTACTGTATGTTGATTGTCTTGAAGATGTGTTCGTTATATTGCTGAAAAATGGAAAGTTTACTTGCTGTTTGTTTACAGACTGTTAGAAAATATTTGTTATTTTGTTAATTTTGTTAAAAACTTGACCATTCTAACCTTGACTTTCAGAAGATATGTTCTTTTATGGAAAAATGCTATTTGTGCAGAAACCCCCTTCCTGAGCTACATGTAGAGGTAAAGCAAACTTAAGCAATTAAGAAAGGAATGTGGCTATTCCAATACAGTGCAGCAGAGGAAAAATTCATTTGCACAATTTTAAATTGATTGAGCCAAGCGCTCTAAGCCCATAAGAAATATTTTGTTCCTGTTTTGAGCCATAATAGAAGGCAGTGTTCAAAGGTTAAAGTGCATTCCCCGAATTTAGAAATAAACAGCGAAATCTCAACAATCTCATGTTTACATAGATGTTTTCCACAACTGTAAACAACGGAGAGAAAACTGGGTTTGGGCCTAAAAAGTAGATAGCCTTAAACCCCAACCAAAATGCCTAGAAAACGAACAAAACATGGCTCCTTTGAACAACAAAATAGTCTTCTGACTGGAAATTGCCGAAATGTAAGCCGACAATGCAAATATGAGAAAAGAACTGAAGATATCAACCAAGGGTTAATGCATTCTTTCTGTCAAATGTCAAGTCTGTAGACCTACCGTGCACCTCGCCTTTTACAATAAAATTTTCTCTTCTTACTAAACCAACTTCAAGTTTTCAGGTCTTGTAGAGCGATAATAAATGGATGGAAATACATTCCCCGAATTTCGAATTAAAGCGCCAAATTTAAAATAACTCATTTTTTCTTTAATGTTGCTGATAAACGTAAACAAAGTTGAGAAAAAGATGGATTTAGGCCCAAAAAAGTAGACAGCTTCAAAAACTCAGCAAAGGTGCCAAGGGGAACAGACATTTGCTTCTGAAAAAGTAAAACACCTTCCTGACTGGACACCTTCGAGAAAATATGTCAACAACATAAATACCTGGAAAAAACTAGGAAAATGAACCAAGGACTCCTGCATTTCTCCTATCGAATTTGAAATTAGTAGACCATGCACCTCGCCTTTTTCGGTGAAATCTTCTTTCCTTGGTCAACAACCTTCAAGTTTTCCAGCCTTGTAGAGCAATGTTGAATGGATAGAATTACATTCCGCTTTTCTTGAGGCTGCTTTTCACAACGGCTGTACACGTCAGGAATGCTGACGCCAGATGCAAAATTTGCACCATTTGCAAAAACCTTGGACGGATGACAGGAAGTGACATCACAAAAGCTCTGGAGGGTTGTCAGGCGTGCGCTTGTAAACATACACATTTCGCTGACTGTGTGCTGATGCATGCTTATCAACCAATATAGTGCTGACCATGTATTTTGTGCTGACCATGTAGTGAAAGATTGTGTGCTTCTGTACCCTGAAGCAAAATAAGGCATATTAGATAGCCCTAAAACTAATGGTTACATCAATCTCCTGATTTTGGCAACTTTTTCAGAAATTCAATCATTTTTTTGAAATCCTTGATTTAAAGAATTTAACGTGCGTTAAAAATTAGATAAAATGCTATTAAAGACTCTGTGCTAGCTGCCATCCTCTCCACAATAAAACTATCCCATATTGCAATTCTACCAGGTGAGTCAATAAAAACGCCCGGTGTTTGAAAAACTCCTGCTCCTTGAATACCAAAGCAATGATATTGAAAACAGTCTTGTTTTATTCCCGATATATACGAAATTAAGTTCAAAAATTTACCCAGCTTTAATCGGCCCATCCTTCCCGTCGAAATAGGAGATTTTATGCAGAAAGCCCCTTACGAAAACCTGCAAAAAACAAGTGAAACAGCAAGCAAAATTTCCCTTTGTTCTCCTTCCTAGCTACAATGTCTCTTTGGTGTGTTCAAGTATTTGTCCCCTTTGGAGAATAGAATCCCCCTGAATGAAATATTCACACTAGGGGGAAGACATTTCAGCCCGCCAAGGAAAGCACGTGCTAAGGGATGCTGAATGTCATTGTTTAATGTTTCTCATTCATTTTAGAAAATCGCTTACAGAATCTGAACAGAGTGACCGATTTTCACCAGGAAAATTTCTGAAAATGGTTGAACACGTTAGCTATTCAATCAGGCATTGAAAAATATAATTGCTCATATACTCAGGGAGCAGTAAAATTTGAAACGCCGGCCATTTTTTTGACTCCACTTGTTTACAAATAAATTTGAAGTCATCACCTTATGAGCTGATCTTGCTATTCCAGTTGAGCTAAAATTTAATCCTAACAATAAACCTATTTCTTCAAATTTCAAAGGGATCTTTGCAACCTGCATGCCTTGCAAGTGCCCTCAGGAGAAACAAAATCTTTATTTTGTTTTGCAAAGACTGTGCACAAATGCTGCTGGTTAGCACAGAGTCTTTAATAAGGGCTTCTTTTGGTAAACAGAACTACGTTTGAACAATATCAATTGGCGTTTTAATTCCTTTTTAATAATGGATCATAAAATGTTGCCTAATTTGTGTCACATCAAATACCAATCCTAACGAACATAAACAATCAGCCCAACATATGCAATAGCGAAAAGTTGACTTACAGATATGTAAATAAGGGAAAAATAAGTTTTTGTAACATAAGAATATAACCAGCTGTCTGAGCATGCTCAGGATGACTCGTATGTCAAAATACCCATAATGACTGCATTTGAGTGAAATTTAGAGTATAAGTGAGTGAAAGGCTATGGGGCGGGAGGGGGGAGGATGGAGTAAGGTGGAATGGGAGCCGGTAGACGTTTGGGTTAGGGTTAGACGTTTGGGTTAGGGTTAGACATTTGGGTTAGGGTTAGACGTTTGGGTTAGGGTTAGACGTTTGGGTTAGGGTTAGACGTTTGGGTTAGGGTTAGACGTTTGGGTTAGGGTTAGACGTTTGGGTTAGGGTTAGACGTTTGGGTTAGGGTTAGACGTTTGGGTTAGGGTTAGACGTTTGGGTTAGGGTTAGACGTTTGGGTTAGGGTTAGACGTTTGGGTTAGGGTTAGACGTTTGGGTTAGGGTTAGACGTTTGGGTTAGGGTTAGACGTTTGGGTTAGGGTTAGACGTTTGGGTTAGGGTTAGACGTTTGGGTTAGGGTTAGACGTTTGGGTTAGGGTTAGACGTTTGGGTTAGGGTTAGACGTTTGGGTTAGGGTTAGACGTTTGGGTTAGGGTTAGACGTTTGGGTTAGGGTTAGACGTTTGGGTTAGGGTTAGACGTTTGGGTTAGGGTTAGACGTTTGGGTTAGGGTTAGACGTTTGGGTTAGGGTTAGACGTTTGGGTTAGGGTTAGACGTTTGGGTTAGGGTTAGACGTTTGGGTTAGGGTTAGACGTTTGGGTTAGGGTTAGACGTTTGGGTTAGGGTTAGACGTTTGGGTTAGGGTTAGACGTTTGGGTTAGGGTTAGACGTTTGGGTTAGGGTTAGACGTTTGGGTTAGGGTTAGACGTTTGGGTTAGGGTTAGACGTTTGGGTTAGGGTTAGACGTTTGGGTTAGGGTTAGACGTTTGGGTTAGGGTTAGACGTTTGGGTTAGGGTTAGACGTTTGGGTTAGGGTTAGACGTTTGGGTTAGGGTTAGACGTTTGGGTTAGGGTTAGACGTTTGGGTTAGGGTTAGACGTTTGGGTTAGGGTTAGACGTTTGGGTTAGGGTTAGACGTTTGGGTTAGGGTTAGACGTTTGGGTTAGGGTTAGACGTTTGGGTTAGGGTTAGACGTTTGGGTTAGGGTTAGACGTTTGGGTTAGGGTTAGACGTTTGGGTTAGGGTTAGACGTTTGGGTTAGGGTTAGACGTTTGGGTTAGGGTTAGACGTTTGGGTTAGGGTTAGACGTTTGGGTTAGGGTTAGACGTTTGGGTTAGGGTTAGACGTTTGGGTTAGGGTTAGACGTTTGGGTTAGGGTTAGACGTTTGGGTTAGGGTTAGACGTTTGGGTTAGGGTTAGACGTTTGGGTTAGGGTTAGACGTTTGGGTTAGGGTTAGACGTTTGGGTTAGGGTTAGACGTTTGGGTTAGGGTTAGACGTTTGGGTTAGGGTTAGACGTTTGGGTTAGGGTTAGACGTTTGGGTTAGGGTTAGACGTTTGGGTTAGGGTTAGACGTTTGGGTTAGGGTTAGACGTTTGGGTTAGGGTTAGACGTTTGGGTTAGGGTTAGACGTTTGGGTTAGGGTTAGACGTTTGGGTTAGGGTTAGACGTTTGGGTTAGGGTTAGACGTTTGGGTTAGGGTTAGACGTTTGGGTTAGGGTTAGACGTTTGGGTTAGGGTTAGACGTTTGGGTTAGGGTTAGACGTTTGGGTTAGGGTTAGACGTTTGGGTTAGGGTTAGACGTTTGGGTTAGGGTTAGACGTTTGGGTTAGGGTTAGACGTTTGGGTTAGGGTTAGACGTTTGGGTTAGGGTTAGACGTTTGGGTTAGGGTTAGACGTTTGGGTTAGGGTTAGACGTTTGGGTTAGGGTTAGACGTTTGGGTTAGGGTTAGACGTTTGGGTTAGGGTTAGACGTTTGGGTTAGGGTTAGACGTTTGGGTTAGGGTTAGACGTTTGGGTTAGGGTTAGACGTTTGGGTTAGGGTTAGACGTTTGGGTTAGGGTTAGACGTTTGGGTTAGGGTTAGACGTTTGGGTTAGGGTTAGACGTTTGGGTTAGGGTTAGACGTTTGGGTTAGGGTTAGACGTTTGGGTTAGGGTTAGACGTTTGGGTTAGGGTTAGACGTTTGGGTTAGGGTTAGACGTTTGGGTTAGGGTTAGACGTTTGGGTTAGGGTTAGACGTTTGGGTTAGGGTTAGACGTTTGGGTTAGGGTTAGACGTTTGGGTTAGGGTTAGACGTTTGGGTTAGGGTTAGACGTTTGGGTTAGGGTTAGACGTTTGGGTTAGGGTTAGACGTTTGGGTTAGGGTTAGACGTTTGGGTTAGGGTTAGACGTTTGGGTTAGGGTTAGACGTTTGGGTTAGGGTTAGACGTTTGGGTTAGGGTTAGACGTTTGGGTTAGGGTTAGACGTTTGGGTTAGGGTTAGACGTTTGGGTTAGGGTTAGACGTTTGGGTTAGGGTTAGACGTTTGGGTTAGGGTTAGACGTTTGGGTTAGGGTTAGACGTTTGGGTTAGGGTTAGACGTTTGGGTTAGGGTTAGACGTTTGGGTTAGGGTTAGACGTTTGGGTTAGGGTTAGACGTTTGGGTTAGGGTTAGACGTTTGGGTTAGGGTTAGACGTTTGGGTTAGGGTTAGACGTTTGGGTTAGGGTTAGACGTTTGGGTTAGGGTTAGACGTTTGGGTTAGGGTTAGACGTTTGGGTTAGGGTTAGACGTTTGGGTTAGGGTTAGACGTTTGGGTTAGGGTTAGACGTTTGGGTTAGGGTTAGACGTTTGGGTTAGGGTTAGACGTTTGGGTTAGGGTTAGACGTTTGGGTTAGGGTTAGACGTTTGGGTTAGGGTTAGACGTTTGGGTTAGGGTTAGACGTTTGGGTTAGGGTTAGACGTTTGGGTTAGGGTTAGACGTTTGGGTTAGGGTTAGACGTTTGGGTTAGGGTTAGACGTTTGGGTTAGGGTTAGACGTTTGGGTTAGGGTTAGACGTTTGGGTTAGGGTTAGACGTTTGGGTTAGGGTTAGACGTTTGGGTTAGGGTTAGACGTTTGGGTTAGGGTTAGACGTTTGGGTTAGGGTTAGACGTTTGGGTTAGGGTTAGACGTTTGGGTTAGGGTTAGACGTTTGGGTTAGGGTTAGACGTTTGGGTTAGGGTTAGACGTTTGGGTTAGGGTTAGACGTTTGGGTTAGGGTTAGACGTTTGGGTTAGGGTTAGACGTTTGGGTTAGGGTTAGACGTTTGGGTTAGGGTTAGACGTTTGGGTTAGGGTTAGACGTTTGGGTTAGGGTTAGACGTTTGGGTTAGGGTTAGACGTTTGGGTTAGGGTTAGACGTTTGGGTTAGGGTTAGACGTTTGGGTTAGGGTTAGACGTTTGGGTTAGGGTTAGACGTTTGGGTTAGGGTTAGACGTTTGGGTTAGGGTTAGACGTTTGGGTTAGGGTTAGACGTTTGGGTTAGGGTTAGACGTTTGGGTTAGGGTTAGACGTTTGGGTTAGGGTTAGACGTTTGGGTTAGGGTTAGACGTTTGGGTTAGGGTTAGACGTTTGGGTTAGGGTTAGACGTTTGGGTTAGGGTTAGACGTTTGGGTTAGGGTTAGACGTTTGGGTTAGGGTTAGACGTTTGGGTTAGGGTTAGACGTTTGGGTTAGGGTTAGACGTTTGGGTTAGGGTTAGACGTTTGGGTTAGGGTTAGACGTTTGGGTTAGGGTTAGACGTTTGGGTTAGGGTTAGACGTTTGGGTTAGGGTTAGACGTTTGGGTTAGGGTTAGACGTTTGGGTTAGGGTTAGACGTTTGGGTTAGGGTTAGACGTTTGGGTTAGGGTTAGACGTTTGGGTTAGGGTTAGACGTTTGGGTTAGGGTTAGACGTTTGGGTTAGGGTTAGACGTTTGGGTTAGGGTTAGACGTTTGGGTTAGGGTTAGACGTTTGGGTTAGGGTTAGACGTTTGGGTTAGGGTTAGACGTTTGGGTTAGGGTTAGACGTTTGGGTTAGGGTTAGACGTTTGGGTTAGGGTTAGACGTTTGGGTTAGGGTTAGACGTTTGGGTTAGGGTTAGACGTTTGGGTTAGGGTTAGACGTTTGGGTTAGGGTTAGACGTTTGGGTTAGGGTTAGACGTTTGGGTTAGGGTTAGACGTTTGGGTTAGGGTTAGACGTTTGGGTTAGGGTTAGACGTTTGGGTTAGGGTTAGACGTTTGGGTTAGGGTTAGACGTTTGGGTTAGGGTTAGACGTTTGGGTTAGGGTTAGACGTTTGGGTTAGGGTTAGACGTTTGGGTTAGGGTTAGACGTTTGGGTTAGGGTTAGACGTTTGGGTTAGGGTTAGACGTTTGGGTTAGGGTTAGACGTTTGGGTTAGGGTTAGACGTTTGGGTTAGGGTTAGACGTTTGGGTTAGGGTTAGACGTTTGGGTTAGGGTTAGACGTTTGGGTTAGGGTTAGACGTTTGGGTTAGGGTTAGACGTTTGGGTTAGGGTTAGACGTTTGGGTTAGGGTTAGACGTTTGGGTTAGGGTTAGACGTTTGGGTTAGGGTTAGACGTTTGGGTTAGGGTTAGACGTTTGGGTTAGGGTTAGACGTTTGGGTTAGGGTTAGACGTTTGGGTTAGGGTTAGACGTTTGGGTTAGGGTTAGACGTTTGGGTTAGGGTTAGACGTTTGGGTTAGGGTTAGACGTTTGGGTTAGGGTTAGACGTTTGGGTTAGGGTTAGACGTTTGGGTTAGGGTTAGACGTTTGGGTTAGGGTTAGACGTTTGGGTTAGGGTTAGACGTTTGGGTTAGGGTTAGACGTTTGGGTTAGGGTTAGACGTTTGGGTTAGGGTTAGACGTTTGGGTTAGGGTTAGACGTTTGGGTTAGGGTTAGACGTTTGGGTTAGGGTTAGACGTTTGGGTTAGGGTTAGACGTTTGGGTTAGGGTTAGACGTTTGGGTTAGGGTTAGACGTTTGGGTTAGGGTTAGACGTTTGGGTTAGGGTTAGACGTTTGGGTTAGGGTTAGACGTTTGGGTTAGGGTTAGACGTTTGGGTTAGGGTTAGACGTTTGGGTTAGGGTTAGACGTTTGGGTTAGGGTTAGACGTTTGGGTTAGGGTTAGACGTTTGGGTTAGGGTTAGACGTTTGGGTTAGGGTTAGACGTTTGGGTTAGGGTTAGACGTTTGGGTTAGGGTTAGACGTTTGGGTTAGGGTTAGACGTTTGGGTTAGGGTTAGACGTTTGGGTTAGGGTTAGACGTTTGGGTTAGGGTTAGACGTTTGGGTTAGGGTTAGACGTTTGGGTTAGGGTTAGACGTTTGGGTTAGGGTTAGACGTTTGGGTTAGGGTTAGACGTTTGGGTTAGGGTTAGACGTTTGGGTTAGGGTTAGACGTTTGGGTTAGGGTTAGACGTTTGGGTTAGGGTTAGACGTTTGGGTTAGGGTTAGACGTTTGGGTTAGGGTTAGACGTTTGGGTTAGGGTTAGACGTTTGGGTTAGGGTTAGACGTTTGGGTTAGGGTTAGACGTTTGGGTTAGGGTTAGACGTTTGGGTTAGGGTTAGACGTTTGGGTTAGGGTTAGACGTTTGGGTTAGGGTTAGACGTTTGGGTTAGGGTTAGACGTTTGGGTTAGGGTTAGACGTTTGGGTTAGGGTTAGACGTTTGGGTTAGGGTTAGACGTTTGGGTTAGGGTTAGACGTTTGGGTTAGGGTTAGACGTTTGGGTTAGGGTTAGACGTTTGGGTTAGGGTTAGACGTTTGGGTTAGGGTTAGACGTTTGGGTTAGGGTTAGACGTTTGGGTTAGGGTTAGACGTTTGGGTTAGGGTTAGACGTTTGGGTTAGGGTTAGACGTTTGGGTTAGGGTTAGACGTTTGGGTTAGGGTTAGACGTTTGGGTTAGGGTTAGACGTTTGGGTTAGGGTTAGACGTTTGGGTTAGGGTTAGACGTTTGGGTTAGGGTTAGACGTTTGGGTTAGGGTTAGACGTTTGGGTTAGGGTTAGACGTTTGGGTTAGGGTTAGACGTTTGGGTTAGGGTTAGACGTTTGGGTTAGGGTTAGACGTTTGGGTTAGGGTTAGACGTTTGGGTTAGGGTTAGACGTTTGGGTTAGGGTTAGACGTTTGGGTTAGGGTTAGACGTTTGGGTTAGGGTTAGACGTTTGGGTTAGGGTTAGACGTTTGGGTTAGGGTTAGACGTTTGGGTTAGGGTTAGACGTTTGGGTTAGGGTTAGACGTTTGGGTTAGGGTTAGACGTTTGGGTTAGGGTTAGACGTTTGGGTTAGGGTTAGACGTTTGGGTTAGGGTTAGACGTTTGGGTTAGGGTTAGACGTTTGGGTTAGGGTTAGACGTTTGGGTTAGGGTTAGACGTTTGGGTTAGGGTTAGACGTTTGGGTTAGGGTTAGACGTTTGGGTTAGGGTTAGACGTTTGGGTTAGGGTTAGACGTTTGGGTTAGGGTTAGACGTTTGGGTTAGGGTTAGACGTTTGGGTTAGGGTTAGACGTTTGGGTTAGGGTTAGACGTTTGGGTTAGGGTTAGACGTTTGGGTTAGGGTTAGACGTTTGGGTTAGGGTTAGACGTTTGGGTTAGGGTTAGACGTTTGGGTTAGGGTTAGACGTTTGGGTTAGGGTTAGACGTTTGGGTTAGGGTTAGACGTTTGGGTTAGGGTTAGACGTTTGGGTTAGGGTTAGACGTTTGGGTTAGGGTTAGACGTTTGGGTTAGGGTTAGACGTTTGGGTTAGGGTTAGACGTTTGGGTTAGGGTTAGACGTTTGGGTTAGGGTTAGACGTTTGGGTTAGGGTTAGACGTTTGGGTTAGGGTTAGACGTTTGGGTTAGGGTTAGACGTTTGGGTTAGGGTTAGACGTTTGGGTTAGGGTTAGACGTTTGGGTTAGGGTTAGACGTTTGGGTTAGGGTTAGACGTTTGGGTTAGGGTTAGACGTTTGGGTTAGGGTTAGACGTTTGGGTTAGGGTTAGACGTTTGGGTTAGGGTTAGACGTTTGGGTTAGGGTTAGACGTTTGGGTTAGGGTTAGACGTTTGGGTTAGGGTTAGACGTTTGGGTTAGGGTTAGACGTTTGGGTTAGGGTTAGACGTTTGGGTTAGGGTTAGACGTTTGGGTTAGGGTTAGACGTTTGGGTTAGGGTTAGACGTTTGGGTTAGGGTTAGACGTTTGGGTTAGGGTTAGACGTTTGGGTTAGGGTTAGACGTTTGGGTTAGGGTTAGACGTTTGGGTTAGGGTTAGACGTTTGGGTTAGGGTTAGACGTTTGGGTTAGGGTTAGACGTTTGGGTTAGGGTTAGACGTTTGGGTTAGGGTTAGACGTTTGGGTTAGGGTTAGACGTTTGGGTTAGGGTTAGACGTTTGGGTTAGGGTTAGACGTTTGGGTTAGGGTTAGACGTTTGGGTTAGGGTTAGACGTTTGGGTTAGGGTTAGACGTTTGGGTTAGGGTTAGACGTTTGGGTTAGGGTTAGACGTTTGGGTTAGGGTTAGACGTTTGGGTTAGGGTTAGGGTTAGGGTTTGGTTAGGGTTAGGGTTAGGGTTAGGGTTAGAACGTTTGAGTTGGTTAGGGTTAGACGTTTGGGTTAGGGTTAGACGTTTGGGTTAGGGTTAGGGTTAGGGTTAGGGTTAGGGTTAGGGTTAGGGTTAGGTGGTTAGGGTTAGACGTTAGGGTTAGGGTTAGGGTTAGGGTTAGGGTTAGACGTTGCGTTAAGGGTTACGTGTGAGTTGGTTAGGGTTTACGTTGGTTAGGGTTAGGGTTAGGGTTAGGGTTAGGGTTAGGGTTAGGGTTAGGGTTAGGGTTAG
>OZ026589.1:0-72500 GCA_964020215.1 Aurelia sp. 3 sensu Dawson et al. (2005)
TACTTACTTTCTCAGTACCTACTGACATTTTCAGTACCTACTGACTTTTTCAGTACCTACTGACTTTTTCAGTACCTACTAACTTTTTCAGTACCTACTGACCTTTTCAGTACCTACTGACTTTTTCAGTACCTACTGACCTTTTCAGTACCTACTGACTTTTTCAGTACCTACTGACTTTTTCAGTACCTACTGACTTTTTCAGTACCTACTGACTTTTTCAGTACCTACTGACTTTTTCAGTACCTACTGACTTTTTCAGTACCTACTGACCTTTTAAGTACCTACTGAATTTTTCAGTACCTACTGACTTTTTCAGTACCTACTGACTTTTTCAGTACCTACCGACTTTTTCAGTACCTACCGACTTTTTCAGTACCTACTGACTTTTTCAGTACCTACTGACTTTTTCAGTACCTACTGACTTTTTCAGTACCTACTGACTTTTTCAGTACCTACTGACTTTTTCAGTACCTACTGAGTTTTTCAGTACCTACTGACTTTTTCAGTACCTACTGACTTTTTCAGTACCTACTGACCTTTTCAGTACCTACTGAATTTTTCAGTACCTACTGACTTTTTCAGTACCTACTGACTTTTTCAGTACCTACTGACATTTTCAGTACCTACCGACTTTTTCAGTACTTACTGAAATTTTCAGTACCTACCGAATTTCTCAGTACCTAGTGACTTTTTCAGTACCTACTGACTTTTTCAGTACCTACTGACTTTTTCAGTACCTACTGAGTTTTTCAGTACCTACTGACTTTTTCAGTACCTACTGACTTTTTCAGTACCTACTGACTTTTTCAGTACCTACTGACTTTTTCAGTACCTACTGACTTTTTCAGTACCTACTGACTTTTTCAGTACCTACTGACTTTTTCAGTACCTACTGACTTTTTCAGTACCTACTGACTTTTTCAGTACCTACTGACTTTTTCAGTACCTACTGACTTTTTCAGTACCTACTGACTTTTTCAGTACCTACTGACTTTTTCAGTACCTACTGACTTTTTCAGTACCTACTGACTTTTTCAGTACCTACTGACTTTTTCAGTACCTACTGACTTTTTCAGTACCTACTGACTTTTTCAGTACCTACTGACTTTTTCAGTACCTACTGAGTTTTTCAGTACCTACTGACTTTTTCAGTACCTACTGACTTTTTCAGTACCTACTGACCTTTTCAGTACCTACTGAATTTTTCAGTACCTACTGACTTTTTCAGTACCTACTGACTTTTTCAGTACCTACTGACATTTTCAGTACCTACCGACTTTTTCAGTACTTACTGAAATTTTCAGTACCTACCGAATTTCTCAGTACCTAGTGACTTTTTCAGTACCTACTGACTTTTTCAGTACCTACTGACTTTTTCAGTACCTACTGAGTTTTTCAGTACCTACTGACTTTTTCAGTACCTACTGACTTTTTCAGTACCTACTGACTTTTTCAGTACCTACTGACTTTTTCAGTACCTACTGACTTTTTCAGTACCTACTGACTTTTTCAGTACCTACTGACTTTTTCAGTACCTACTGACTTTTTCAGTACCTACTGACTTTTTCAGTACCTACTGACCTTTTCAGTACCTACTGACTTTTTCAGTACCTACTGACTTTTTCAGTACCTACTGACTTTTTCAGTACCTACTGACTTTTTCAGTACCTACTGACTTTTTCAGTACCTACTGACTTTTTCAGTACCTACTGACTTTTTCAGTACCTACTGACTTTTTCAGTACCTACTGACTTTTTCAGTACCTACTGAGTTTTTCAGTACCTACTGACTTTTTCAGTACCTACTGACTTTTTCAGTACCTACTGACCTTTTCAGTACCTACTGAATTTTTCAGTACCTACTGACTTTTTCAGTACCTACTGACTTTTTCAGTACCTACTGACATTTTCAGTACCTACCGACTTTTTCAGTACTTACTGAAATTTTCAGTACCTACCGAATTTCTCAGTACCTAGTGACTTTTTCAGTACCTACTGACTTTTTCAGTACCTACTGACTTTTTCAGTACCTACTGAGTTTTTCAGTACCTACTGACTTTTTCAGTACCTACTGACTTTTTCAGTACCTACTGACTTTTTCAGTACCTACTGACTTTTTCAGTACCTACTGACTTTTTCAGTACCTACTGACTTTTTCAGTACCTACTGACTTTTTCAGTACCTACTGACTTTTTCAGTACCTACTGACTTTTTCAGTACCTACTGACCTTTTCAGTACCTACTGACTTTTTCAGTACCTACTGACTTTTTCAGTACCTACTGACTTTTTCAGTACCTACTGACTTTTTCAGTACCTACTGACTTTTTCAGTACCTACTGACTTTTTCAGTACCTACTGACTTTTTCAGTACCTACTGACTTTTTCAGTACCTACTGACTTTTTCAGTACCTACTGACTTTTTCAGTACCTACTGACTTTTTCAGTACCTACTGACTTTTTCAATACCTACTGACTTTTTCAGTACCTACTGACTTTTTCAGTACCTACTGACTTTTTCAGTACCTACTGACTTTTTCAGTACCTACTGACTTTTTCAGTACCTACTGACTTTTTCAGTACCTACTGACTTTTTCAGTACCTACTGAGTTTTTCAGTACCTACTGACTTTTTCAGTACCTACTGACTTTTTCAGTACCTACTGACTTTTTCAGTACCTACTGACTTTTTCAGTACCTACTGACTTTTTCAGTACCTACTGACTTTTCATAAACGTATACATGCGATTTTTTTTAGGAGTTGATTTTTCCTTTATACCAATTTTCTATTCATTCCTTACATTAATAGGCACTAAAATCAATGTATACCTATTTAAAACTAATTGCAATGACTAGAAATGAGCCTTAACAATTGTGTATATTTCTTATGGCTATTGCCTCAAATCTATTATCAAGCGATTTTTTTCATATGTTTGAGGGTCAGGTCATATGTTGGGGGGTCAGTTGATATGTTTGGGCGTCAGGTGATATTTTTCAGGGTCAGGTCATACGTTGGGGGGTCAGGTCATATGTTGGGGGGTCAGGTCATATGTTTGGGGGTCAGGTCATATGTTTTTTGGTCATGTCATATTTTTGGGGGTCTAGTCATATGTTAGGGGTTCAGGTCATATGTTGGGGGTTCAGGTCATATTTTTTGGGGTAAGGTCATATGTTTTGGGGTCAGGTCATATTTTTGGGGTCAGGTCATATGTTGAGGAGTCAGGTCATATGTTTGAGGGTCAGGTCATATGTTAAGGAGTCAGGACATATGTTGGGGGGTCAGGTCATATGTTGGGGGTTCAGGTCATATGTTGGGGGATCAGGTCATATGTTGGGGGGGTCAGGTCATATGTTGGGGGGTCAGGTCATATGTTGGGGGGTCAGGTCATATGTTTAGGGTTAGGTCATATGTTGGGGGGTCAGGTCATATGTTGGGGGGTCAGGTAATATGTTGGGGGGTCAGGTCATATGTTGGTGGGTCAGGTCGTATGTTGGTTGGTCAGGTCATATGTTTTGGGGTCAGGTCATATGTTTGTGGGTCAGGTCATATGTTGGGGGGTCAGGTCATATGTTGGGGGGGTCAGGTCATATGTTTGGGGGTCAGGTATTATGTTGGGGGGCAGGTCATATGTTGGGGAGTCAGGTCAAATGTTGGGTGGTCAGGTCATATGTTGGAAGGTCAGGTCATATGTTGTGGGGTCAGGTCATATGTTGGGGGGTCAGGTCATATGTTGAGGGGTCAGGTCATATGTTGGGGGATCAGGTCATATGTTGGGGGGTCAGGTCATATAATTGGGTTACAGGTTATATGTTATGGGGTCAGGTCATATGTTGGGGGGTCAGGTCATATTTTTTGGGGTAAGGTCATATGTTTGGGGGTCAGGTCATATGTTTGAGGGTCAGGTCATATGTATGGGGGTCAGGTCATATGTTGGGAGGGTCAGGTCCTATGTTGGGGGGTCAGGTCATATTTTTGTGGGTCAGGTCATATATTGGGGGTCAGGTCATATGTTGGGGGGTTAGGTCTTACGTAGGGGGGTCAGGTCATACGTTTGGGGGTCAGGTCATATGTTGGGAAGTCAGGTCATATGTTGGGGGGTCAGGTCATATGTTAGGGGGTCAAGTCGTATGTTGGGGGGTCAGGTCATATGTTGGGGGGTCATGTCATATGTTGGGGGATCAGGTCATATGTTGGGGGGTCAGGTCATATGTTGGGGGGTCAGGTCATATGTTTGAGGGTCAGGTCATATGTTAAGGAGTCAGGACATATGTTGGGGGGTCAGATCATATGTTGGGGAGTCAGGTCATATGTTGGGGGGTCAGGTCATATGTTGGGGGGTCAGGTCATATGTTTGGGGGTCAGGCCAAATGTTGGGGGGTCAGGTCATATGTTCGGGGGTCAGGTCATATGTGTAAGGGTCAGGTCATATGTTGGGGGGTCAGGTCATATGTTGGGGGTTCAGGTTTTATGTTAGGGTGTCAGGTCATATGTAGGGGGGTCAGGTCATATGTTCAGGGGTCAGGTCATATGTGTAAGGGTCAGGTCATATGTTGGGGGTCAGGTCATATGTTGGGGGTTCAGGTCATATGTTAGGGTGTCAGGTCATATGTAAGGGGGGTAAGGTCATATGTTGGGGGGTCAGGTCATATGTTTGGGGGTCAGGTCATATGTTGGGGAGTCAGGTCATATGTTGGGTGGTCAGGTCATATGTTGGAAGGTCAGGTCATATGTTGGGGGGTCAGGTCATATGTTGGGGGGTCAGGTCATATGTTGAGGGGTCAGGTCATATGTTGGGGGATCAGGTCATATGTTGGGGGATCAGGTCATATACTTGGGTGTCAGGTCATATGTTATGGGGTCAGGTCATATGTTGGGGGGTCAGGTCATATTTTTTGGTGTAAGGTCATATGTCTGGGGGTCAGGTCATATGTTTGGGGTCAGGTCATATGTTGGGGGGTCAGGTCATATGTTTGAGGGTCAGGTCATATGTTAAGGAGTCAGGACATATGTTGGGGGGTCAGTTCATGCGTTAGGGGTTCAGGTCATATGTTGGGGGGTCAGGTCATATGTTGGGAGGGTCAGGTCATATTTTAGGGGGTCAGGTCATATGTTGGAGGGCCAGGTCATATGTTGGGGGGTCAGATCATATGTTGGGGAGTCAGGTCATATGTTGGGGGGTCAGGTCATATGTTGGGGGGTCAGGTCATATGTTTGGGGGTCAGGCCATATGTTGGGGGGTCAGGTCATATGTTCGGGGGTCAGGTCATATGTGTAAGGGTCAGGTCATATGTTGGGGGGTCAGGTCATATGTTGGGGGTTCAGGTCATATGTTAGGGTGTCAGGTCATATGTAGGGGGGTCAGGTCATATGTTCGGGGGTCAGGTCATATGTGTAAGGGTCAGGTCATATGTTGGGGGGTCAGGTCATATGTTGGGGAGTCAGGTCATATGTTGGGGGGTCAGGTCATATGTTGGGGGGTCAGGTCATATGTTTGGGGGTCAGGCCATATGTTGGGGGGTCAGGTCATATGTTCGGGGGTCAGGTCATATGTTAGGGTGTCAGGTCATATGTAGGGGGGTCAGGTCATATGTTCGGGGGTCAGGTCATATGTGTAAGGGTCAGGTCATATGTTGGGGGGTCAGGTCATATGTTGGGGGTTCAGGTCATATGTTAGGGTGTCAGGTCATATGTAAGGGGGGTCAGGTCATATGTTGGGGGGTCAGGTCATATGTTTGGGGGTCAGGTCATATGTTGGGGAGTCAGGTCATATGTTGGGTGGTCAGGTCATATGTTGGAAGGTCAGGTCATATGTTGGGGGGTCAGGTCATATGTTGGGGGGTCAGGTCATATGTTGAGGGGTCAGGTCATATGTTGGGGGATCAGGTCATATGTTGGGGGATCAGGTCATATACTTGGGTGTCAGGTCATATGTTATGGGGTCAGGTCATATGTTGGGGGGTCAGGTCATATTTTTTGGTGTAAGGTCATATGTTTGGGGGTCAGGTCATATGTTTGGGGTCAGGTCATATGTTGGGGGGTCAGGTCATATGTTTGAGGGTCAGGTCATATGTTAAGGAGTCAGGACATATGTTGGGGGGTCAGTTCATGCGTTAGGGGTTCAGGTCATATGTTGGGGGGTCAGGTCATATGTTGGGAGGGTCAGGTCATATTTTAGGGGGTCAGGTCATATGTTGGAGGGCCAGGTCATATGTTGGGGGATCAGGTCATATGTTGGGGGGTCAGGTCATATGTTGGGGGGTCAGGTCATATGTTGGGGGGTCAGGTCATATGTTGGGGGATCAGGTCATATTTTGGGGGGTCAGGTCATATGTTGGGGGGTCAGGTCATATGTTGGGGTTCAGGTCATATGTTGGGGGGTCAGGACATATGTTGGGGGTTCAGGTCATACGTTAGGGGGTCAGGTCATATGTTTGGGGGGTCAGGTCATATGTTTGGGGGTCAGATCATATGTTGGGGGGTCAAGTCATATGTTTCGGGCTCTAGTCATATGTTTGGGGGTCAGGTCATATGTTTGGGGGTCAGGTCATATGTTGGGAGGTCAGGTCATATGTTGGGGGGTCAGGTCATACATTGGGGGGTCTGGTTATATGTTGCAGGGTAAGGTCATATGTTTGGGAGTCAAGTCATATGTTGGGGGGTCAGGTCATATGTTTGGGGGTCAGGTCATATGTTGGGGGGTCAGGTCATATGTTGGGGGGTAAGGTCATATGTTTGGGGGTCAGGTCATATGTTGGGAAGTCAGGTCATATGTTGGGTGGTCAGGTCATATGTTGGAAGGTCAGGTCATATGTTGGGGGGTCAGGTCATATGTTGGGGGGTCAGGTCATATGTTGAGGGGTCAGGTCGTATGTTGGGGGATCAGGTCATATGTTGGGGGATCGGGTCATATAATTGGGTGTCAGGTCATATGTTATTGGGTCAGGTCATATGTTGGGGGGTCAGGTTATATTTTTTGGTGTAAGGTCATATGTTTGGGGGTCAGGTCGTATGTTTGGGGTCAGGTCATATGTTGGGGGGTCAGGTCATATGTTTGAGGGTCAGGTCATATGTTAAGGAGTCAGGACCCTTTTTCTGGGGTCAGGTCATATGTTAGGGGTTCAGGTCATATGTTGGGGGGTCAGGTCATATGTTGGGAGGGTCAGGTCATATTTTGGGGGGTCAGGTCATATGTTGGGGGGTCAGGTCATATATTGGGGGTCAGGTCATATGTTGGGGGGTTAGGTCTTATGTTGGGGGGTCAGGTCATACGTTGGGGGGCCAGGTCATATGTTGGGGGATCAGGTCATATGTTGGGGGGTCAGGTCATATGTTGGGGGGTCAGGTCATATGTTGAGGGGTCAGGTCATATGTTGGGGGGTCAGGTCATATGTTGGGGGGTCAGGTCATATGTTGGGGGGTCAGGTCATATGTTGGGGGGTCAGGTCATATATTGGGGGGTCTGGTTATATGTTGCAGGGTAAGGTCATATGTTTGGGGGTCAGGTCATATGTTGGGGGGTCAGGTCATATGTTTGGGGGTCAGGTCATATGGTGGGGGGTTAGGTCATATGTTTGGGGGTAAGGTCATATGTTTGGGGGTCAGGTCATATGTTGGGGAGTCAGGTCATATGTTGGGTGGTCAGGTCATATGTTGGAAGGTCAGGTCATATGTTGGGGGGTCAGGTCATATGTTGGGGGGTCAGGTCATATGTTGAGGGGTCAGGTCATATGTTGGGGGATCAGGTCATATGTTGGGGGGTCAGCTCATATAATTGGGTGTCAGGTCATATGTTATGGGGTCAGGTCATATGTTGGGGGGTCAGGTCATATTTTTTGTTGTAAGGTCATATGTTTGGGGGTCAGGTCATATGTTTGGGGTCAGGTCATATGTTGGGGGGTCAGGTCATATGTTTGAGGGTCAGGTCATATGTTAAGGAGTCAGGACATATGTTGGGGGGTCAGGTCATATGTTGGGGGTTCAGGTCATATGTTGGGGGGTCAGGTCATATGTTGGGAGGGTCAGGTCATATTTTGGGGGGTCAGGTCATATGTTGGGGGGTCAGGTCATATATTGGGGGTCAGGTCATATGTTGGGGGGTTAGGTCTTATGTTGGGGGGTCAGGTCATACGTTGGGGGGTCAGGTCATACGTTGGGAAGTCAGGTCATATGTTGGGGGGTCAGGTCATATGTTAGGGGGTCAAGTCATATGTTGGGGGGTCAGGTCATATGTTAGGGGGTCATGTCATATGTTTGGGGATCAGGTCATATGTTGGGGGGTCAGGTCATATGTTGGAGGGCCAGGTCATATGTTGGGGGATCAGGTCATATGTTGGGGGGTCAGGTCATATGTTGGGGGGTCAGGTCATATGTTGGGGGGTCAGGTCATATGTTTGGGGGTCAGGTCATATGTTGGGGGGTCAGGTCATATGTTGGGGGGTCAGGTCATATGTTGGGGGTCAGGTCATATGTTGGGGGGTCAGGTCATATGTTGGGGGTCAGGTCATATGTTGGGGGTCAGGTCATATGTTGGGGGGTCAGGTCATATGTTGGGGGGTCAGGTCATATTTTGGGGGGTCAGGTCGTATGTTTGGGGATCAGGTCATATGTTTGGGGGTCAGGTCATATGTTGGGGGGTCAGGTTATATGTTGGGGGGTCAGGTCATATGTTGGGGGGTCAGGTCATTTGTTTGGGGGTCAGGTCATATGTTGGGGGGTCAGTTCATATGTTGGGGGGTCAGGTCATATGTAAGCTCGAACCATTCTCTTTATTTAGAAATTTTAGATATTTGCCATGGAATATTTATATCATGAAACATTGAGGTTACTTCATAGGAAAGAGTAAACAAAACTCTTAACAACTCATACATTTTCATTTGAAATTTTCTGATCAAATAATCTTTAAGATATTACTCTTTAATGTGTTTTCTGACATGTAGCATTCTGGGATGATTTCTTACTATTATGTAACAGATGTTTTCTTCCAATTGAAATGCTTTTCCGAATTAAATCCTCTATCTTTTATATGAATTTTGATCTTTGGTGTTTTCATTCACATTTAACAGTAGCGTGTGTTACAAACCACTTGAAAGAAAAGTAAGTGTTCTGTGCAACTGAGCGCAAATCTGTGTTCAGACGATGAATTGAATTGCGAAATAATTAAAGGAAATCTCTTACATATCTGATTGGCCGCAGTTAATTAAAATCTGAACACAACAGGGGCGTCGTGGCCGGGGGGGCAGGGGGGGCCATGGCCCACCCTAGAATTCAGATCGTCGGATTTTTCGGAAATTTAAAGGTTTCGTCGGAAAATCACTGACTTTGGGCTTGCGCTAAGTACCTTTGATCAGTTTAGATTTTTTTGCATCGCTTTCAGTTCTTCCCATAACATTTGCTGTTTTTGTTGCTATTTCATCATAGACATTGTCCAGATATTGGTTCCGTTCTTAGCAGCGTATACACTGTGTACCAGAACCTCGAAAAAATTACGAAGATCTTATACGATAAAAGCTCATTGCCTCGGGAGACATTGCTGATTTAAACAGGGAGGTCTAAATGCATATTTGAAGATAGCACTAGAAAAGTTAAATTGATAAAACACTACGGTACCTTAGCCTTTGAAACATGGAGAGTTTTTCACGGCTGATAGTTATTACTCATTTCCAGCAAAAACAGAAACCATGGATTACGCATTTTGCATAGGATGTTTTCGCTTCAGCCGCAAATTCGCTCTTTTTTCACTGAAAAAGTCTCTAGTCAAGCTTATGGAAAAGAATCTTTACCGAAATGAAGATATCCCAAATTTACCAGAGTTATCAAGCTGTCTTCCTTACATTTCATTCAGCTGCAGTAAAAACCAATCTAATTCTAAGTAATTTTGAAGTTCTATTTTGAAGATTTCCCAGGATAGCCTTCCGTTAGTCAAGTTCTACCGCTCCTTTCAATGGCGACTTCTTTACAAAAAGGGGCATTTTCCAACGATCTGAAGGGTGTGGTCGCAAAAATTTTTCCGGGGGCGAGCCCCCGGACCCCAATTCTTGCTCGCTTCGCTCGCATTTGGTATCAGCATCCCCAATATGACTTTCGTCCGCACTGGCCTGACCACTGGGCCTCATCCCAGGAAGATTGTCCTTTTCATGGTGGTTGATATGGACCCAATCCGAACATATCACCAATAAATGCTACTGTTTTCCGTCATTTATTGCGCACCTCTTGTAAAAGGAAAAAGGGCGAAAATGAAACATATTATTTTTCGGAAATTTCGGGGCCTTGGCCCCCCCTGATAGACAGGTGCCACGACGCCCCTGGAACACAACGGATGTCTTTGTGAATCTATGTCTTTGAAACAATACGAGCCGGTCGTTATAAATCACTATAGACGTAAAAATCAACAGGATTAGCAGGCATTGAAATATCCTATTCTTTGTATTTTGATATGAGTTTCCTGTAGCTATTAGCAAGAGACAGGCTTTTCTATCTCATCACAAAACAAATGGTCATCATGCAAATTATTCATTACATATAATAATTTTTCCTCAGATTCTGAGGAAAATTTTTGTACACGAATTTGCGCTCAGTTGCACAGACCACTTACTTTTCTTTTCAAGTGGTCTGGAACACAGGCTAATTTAACAGCTGTTTTCATTAGATGTTTTCTGGCATATCAGATTCGTGGATGATTTCTCATATCTAACTAATAGATGTTTTCTTGCAATTCACTTTTGACTTCTATCATCTATTTAATAGATGTTTTCCAAGGTCTGTATTTTGTATAAAATTTAAAAGCTATTTTTAATAGATGTTTCCTGGCATCCCAGATTCTGGGGTGATTTTTCACATCTACGAAATGGTTGTTTTCTGCATTTGTAATTCCTCTTTCCGTTTTATTGTATTTAGGATGTTATTAGGATGTATTTAGGCTGCAATTAAAATGTTTTTAGGATGTTATTAGGATGTATTTTTAGAATGTCATTAGGATGTATTTAGGCTGCAATTAAAATGTTTTTAGGATGTTATTAGGATGTATTTTTAGGATGTTATTAGGATGTATTTAGGATGTCATTAGGATGTATTGAGGCTGCAATTAAAGAGTATTTAGGATGTAATTAGGATGTATTTAGGTTGCAATTAAAATGTTTTTAGGATGTTATTAGGATCTTATTAGGATCTAATTAGGATCTAATTAGGATGTATTTAGGATGTAATTAAAATGTATTTAGGATGTAATTAGGATGTATTTAGGTTGCAATTAAAATGTTTTTAGGATGTTATTAGGATGTATTTTTAGGATGTTATTAGGATGTATTTAGGATGTCATTAGGATGTATTTAGGCTGCAATTAAAATGTTTTTAGGATGTTATTGGGATGTATTTTTAGAATGTCATTAGGATGTATTTAGGATGTCATTAGGATGTATTTAGGCTGCAATTAAAGAGTATTTAGGATGTAATTAGGATGTATTTAGGTTGCAATTAAAATGTTTTTAGGATGTTATTAGGATGTATTTTTAGGATGTTATTAGGATGTATTTAGGATGTCATTAGGATGTATTGAGGCTGCAATTAAAGAGTATTTAGGATGAAATTAGGATGTATTTAGGTTGCAATTAAAATGTTTTTAGGATGTTATTAGGATCTTATTAGGATCTAATTAGGATCTAATTAGGATGTATTTAGGATGTAATTAAAATGTATTTAGGATGTAATTAGGATCTAATTAGGATGTAATTAGGATGCATTTAGGATGTATTTAGGATGTAATTAGGATCTAATTAGGATGTAATTAGGATGCATTTAGGATGTAATTAAAATGTATTTAGGATGTAATTAGGATCTAATTAGGATGTATTTATGATGTTGTTAGGATGTAATTGGGGAGCCACGCAGGAATAAGCTAATGGAAAATCTAGAAGAAGTCCTTGCCTGATTTTTATCTCTGCCTGTTAGACGAAAATGAGTTCACATTGACAAAAAAGATGGATTTATGGATATTGCATCATTCGGTATGAAAGGCTGCTCCAAAAACAGCACCAGCATTGTCTTTGACGAAGCAAGGATAACGTGATATTTTCTCTATTCTTTTCCTTAAATAGTCATTGTTTTTTACGACACTTCCCGTGCAAACTATATGACCTATACTCGTTGTCTGCAAGAATGTGACAGGCATCATCTCAAACAAATTCCTTACAATGCCACTGCACATATGCTTCAGAATTTCTTTCAAATTAATGTTGGTATTATCTATGTTAACAACATTTGCTTTCTGCGTAGGATTATGACGCTCTCCAAGTAGCATTGGTTGTATTGATAAGGAATGATCATCATCATCATTATCATCATCATCATCATTTTGAATCCCGTTGCATAGCTCTCTTATTCTATCGTGCACATTTTGGCAATCTAATGCTTCAATCCCCAAATCCAACAGCCAAGAATTCAACATTGTTACAAATGAATCAAATACATTTCCACCTGTCAAAGCAAAGAACTAAGTTTATCTTTTCTGCTGATAGAAAGGTGATGTATCATCTATACTTGTCTGTTCTTTGTAACACGAGATCAATTTTATGTTAAAAGAACATGGATCTTTTAAAAATTACCAATGGATGGCCCCAGAAATTTTCCGACAGAGGGGCTGGAGCCTCTGACAGGGGGCTAAAATGACTGAAAAATGGTGTTTCCGTGCGTTATTTTCTCGGGGGGGTAACTCAACCTATTATGTGATGGGGACGTGCCATTTTGCCCGAAAAATTGGTACCCATAATTCCGTAAATTCTGGTGGATTTTAGGGCCATAATTCCACAAATCGAATAAATATCTGGGCCATAATTCCGTAAATTATGAAAAATCCCCGGAAAAGGACACCCATAATTCCGTAAAATGTCAAAAAATTGTGAAAATGATACCCATAATTCCGTAACGGTTTGAAAAAAAGTACCCCTAAAAAATGGCACGTCCACGTACCACGAACAGTACTAAGGTACCCCCCCCGAGGTTATTTTGCCAAATTTCCTCCGATGAGAAGCCAAAATTTCCTCCGACGGGGGGCTTAGATGCCTCCGATGGGGGGCTGTAGCCCCCTAGCCCTCCCCTGGCGCCACCCCTGTTACAAAGTACACCAAATTGTAGACGAAAGAGCCGATGTGAATGGCTTAACATTGAGTGAAGAGACAGAGAAGAAAGAGAAGAGAGTAAAAAGAGAAGAAAGAGAAGAGAGAAAAAAGAGAAGAAAGAGAGACCCAGTGAAAATGACTAATGACTTACCATTCAGTGATGCAGCAACTGCAAGATAGTGTCCATCAAAATATGGAAAGAATTGAATAGCAGGAGACATCCTTTGTCCTGAATTTTGAATGAAAGATTTTTGAACGATGACAGCCATCTGTGCAGAAGTGCCAATATTCAGAACTGAAAAGAGATGATTAGACTTTGAGTCCATAGGTAGTTTCTCTTCTGCACCTCAATAAATGTCCAAGTACATTAAGATATTGCATAGTCTAGTCGGAATGCAAAATGCAATTTGATAGGGAACTTTAAATTCTAAAAATGTATTACCAGCACTTGATACATCGGAGATACTTGCAAATACTGCACATTGCAAATCCCCATAAGCCACGTTTATCGAACATCCTCTTGGTATACCACACCAATTACTTTGTAAAGTTCCAGCTTTGCCAGGAGGTGACTTGATGACAGGAAGTAGCCTGGTTGGGAAGTCTGCACGATCCAGCCTGTAAAGACGAATAATGTTAAATGATTTTGAAACTGGTCATGCCGCGTCTTTTGATGATTTTTATATTTTGCACAACGCCAACAACAATTTTGATTTGCTGATACACGAGAGTCTTCTAATCTTGAGGGGCCGCCCGACACTCAATCAACAGAACTCTTCTATACCGTTGTATCTTTTTAATCTCCCTGGACTTTCCTTTTGGTTCAATTTCAATAGACTTTCCTTATTTAGATATCGTATGATTGATAATTTATCATACATTTTCTCTAGAACAATTATCACTATAAAACCTCACACGTGTAACTTTGATTTAGCTGAAGATGAGACAAGCTCGTCTCGAAACGTCCTGAACAAGTCTTAATTAATTAATTTTTTGCTAATGGATTTGTCTTAACCAACTGGAAATGTCGTCTTAATCAACTGGAAATGTCGATTTAACTACGTTTGGCTTTTCTGAAATGACTCTCAAAATGATGTTCGTCGTGGTCCTAATGTTACGGTTAAATGATTCTCTATGATTAAAACAAATGCAACAAAGGATTTCCTTAACTGAAGAGAATCTCGAATTTGACTTATTAGCCTTGGTGCCTCAGAGACACCGAAAGGAAGACGAGGCGGCGGGGGACACCGACAGCCGATCAAAGAGGGCACTGCAAAATTGGAGAACTGACACACTACTCTGGGAAAATTACTATCCTAGCAACCTGCCATATACGCATCAATTCTTTCTAGTTGTTTGTGAAAGTATCCCGGAAACCATCTTTTGATAAGGTTGGAGGGCATTTGCAGAAGCTCAATAGATCAAAAGTTTAAGATGTAGCAGATGTACGAAAAAGGTGCTTTAAAATGGGCACTTCCTGCTCCAATGTTGCCCCGTACAATCAAGGCAACGGGGGCAGCTGCCCCACTGCCCCGTGCCTCTGGCGCCCTTGCTGCTGCAACCATACAACTGTATGTCAACCAGACGACCAGAAACCTACCATAATATAATTGATATGTTATCTCATGGCTAAATCATGGATGGCTACCATTAACACATCAGCTGCAAAACTGCCAGAAATCTAGCCCTTTCAATAACAACTAAATTTTACTCACTCATTTATTTTGCAGTGATCGTTGTCCATTCATATCAAGTCCTAACGAGATTTGATTGACATTTTGTGATCACTTCAAATGTTTTTAACAGTAAAATTTCAAGAAACTCGCCCGTAGTTGTGCGAAAAATTGACAAAAAATCATATAATCTAATTCTGGATCTTATCTAAAGATTAAATCTTCAGAATTGGTCTATTCGACAACAGACCTTTACTTCTTGAAAAAGAGGTTTGGATCGAGCGTACAAATCTGGTAAATTTGTGAAGGTAATCACCCCCGTTTTCGGTAAACGCTGTGGCTGTGGCAAGTTGTTTCGAAATTCACACTGTTCAGAGAATTAATCAACGACAGCTTTGCTCAAATTTAGTTACAAATGTTCCTGTTAAGTTTTATTTGCCTTTTGGTCTTGTTTCTCGTTGTTTCTTTCATTGTTAGCTGATGTTGTGGTGTAACAGTTAAAGCTCAAGAGTACTAGCATGAAAGGGTTTCTTTTTGCGCGTTGCGAATCGAAGTTTGATGTTTTCAATCGTTGTTATTCAATTGAAAGAAAAGTCAGTTAACAATAAATGAAAATAATGCAAAAACAAAGCTAAAATACTAATTACACTTTCCTCTGTGTAAACTGAACCACTGCTAAGTCACTTGGCACAAATTCGTCGATAATTAACTCTCTGAAAAAAAGTGTCCTGAAATCCGAAACAACATCTGACCTGCCACAGCTAGCTTTGTCATACTGATAACAGAGGTCATGCATTTGCTTTCCATCACAAATTTACCAGATTTGGATGCTTGATCCAAACCTCTGCTTCAAGAAGTAGAAAGGTCTATGTATTTAGGATTATTTGTTACAAACTGCATCATGCGTTTGGCACACCTGTTACTGTTTTTGTACCAGGGGACACAATAGAAAAGTAAACTTTTCTCAATAATTACTAAATATTGATCATGCTTAAAGGTCTTTTTGTCCTGCATCTAAAGATTAAACAATCTTCTGGGATGATCATTATTTCAAGATCATAAAACTAAAAACCATACCTTGAGCTTTAAGCAACTTCAGATGAAATGTTGAATTTTGGATCATTAAACAGAGTTATCAAGACACTGGTAAGCAAACCAAGTTGCTGAATAGAATAAGAATTAACTCTTATAGTCAACTCCAGCAGCTGCAGAGTATATGCAACAAACCAGGTTGCTCTTGAAGAAAGGGGACAAAGAGTTTCTAATCTATGTGTTGCATCTTAAATGTATTGAACCTTGACATAAATGCAGGAAAAGTGACTTTCAAGATCATTTAAGTAATAAAACTTTGGAGATTCTCAGAATTTTCAATATTTTAGGTCACCCCCACAATAGACACAGTACTTATGCTAAGAACGAAAAACATACATTGCATATTCCCAACACAAAAGCTCTGGATCATAATATCCCCAACTATGTGCTAATTGGTCTGAAGTTAGAGCTTTTTCTAGACTGCAAACCAAATACACAAGGAGATCCATTATGCTGCCAGCACATTCAGACGCTTGTACAACTTCTTTCTGGTATTTTTGCAGCCAAAACAATGTGGCACATCCAAATCCAGTGGAAATTGGTACTTTTGATTTTGGAAGAGTGTCTAAGAATGTTTTGTCACATCTCTTGTCTTGCCAAGTTATCAGATTAGTATGGAAGTCAATTTCATCCATCTTGCTGGCTACGTCCATGGTCCCTGTATCTTTACCGTCTCCGCCAGTCTTTGACCATAATAACAAACCATGCATTTGACCACACACTGTAACTGAAGAGACCCTACCTAAGATGGCAGGGGTAATACAGCGTAAGCACTCTTCGACTTTGGCAATGATCAACACTGGGTTCTGCTCATTCAGTCGAAGATCGTCTCGTACAACATTACTTTCTTCAATATGGTTTAATGTCTTAGATAGCAATATCCTCGAGGATCCTTTCTCAATGACAGCAACTTTGATGGAAGATGTTCCAATATCGATTCCTAAAGAGCAATCAGTCATGTTTTCAGCCATGTTTGTTTTTGTCTATGATTGGTAACGAGGCTAATGGAAGCAGCAACAACAACGTAAAACGTAAAGTGGCAAGAAAGAAGCACATAGCACATACAATTGATGGTGGACCATACAGAAGTACATTAAAGATGGATGACATAGTCTCATACAATGACAATGATGATGAACATACCATACAGACATACATAACAAGAAGTACAACTTGTTGCCATGCAAACAGCAGTGAGTATATGAGTCAACCCAGATTGGAAAGTTTGCTGAATGTGCGGGGGATCACCCAAATTGCTTGCGTGGCTGTATTTGTGTCCTAAACAATAGTTCTATTTTTTCCTTTTGTTGTTACATGAAAATTGCGCGGCTGGAACCGCGGCTGAAATTTAAAGTGCGCGGCAGAGAAATCGGCCGCGCAAGGCAAACTTTCCAGTCTGGGAGTCAACGATGTCCCCCATCCACCAATCTGAGCGAGATTCCTCATAACTTAAAACATTGAATTAATAGCCCTTTACAAAATATTGTTTACTCTGAAGGGAAAATGTTGCGAAATAGCAAAATTTAACAAAAAAGCAAAATGTTGAAATAACAAAAAAATGGCCTTATCGAAAAATGATGATTCTGAAAGCAGACCATCCATTGTTGACAATGGACATGTCTATTAGCATCCAATTCATGACCTGCAGCTGGACAACAGCTTGTTCATTTGAGTTGTGGCAGACTGTTCGTGGCATAAAATGAAAACATTGCAAGATGTTGCTAGAAGTTACCATTCTTTCAGATAAATCAATATCCCAAAATATTGCATTGCTGAGTATTGGGAAACTTTTTATTTTGTCTGGGGATCAGAAGTGTGTACTTCCTCCTGCTTGTTCTGGTTCTGGTTCTGGTTCTGGTTTAATTTATTGTTTGCCAAGGGGGGGGGGAGATAGGAATCAAATGTTTTAGCCGATTTTTGCTCGTGGCCCACGGGCGGAAACATTCAAAGCCTCATTATCACGGACCTCAATAAGCGAAGGAGACAGAAGAAACGTGTGAAAATTTTTCTAAATTTTACCTGCAACCAGGACAAAAAACTGCTGGAAATTTTCCGAATTTTTTTGAAGATATCTGCTCGCCAGATGTTTGGGTATGCCGGTTAAAATAACACATGGTTTCTAGGAGTTATGGCCTTTTCAAGACCGATGAGGCAGTAAGACTTGAACAATAGAAATTCTGGGTGAAAGACAATTATGGCAATAACAATAGCGATTGTTTTACGAACGATCCCAGAACGCCAAATATCTATGTATACAATTGTTCTTGCCATTGTCCTTCCACCACAGTTTCTTTGGTTCAAGATTCAATGCCTCTTCGATTTCCTTGTAAACTCGTACGGTTAGTTCTCACATTTCAAGTCATATGGCATGCTCTTTGGAAATATCTGTATTATGCTACTTTTTGCATTCATGGCACAAGTTTTCACAGAGCTAAATGAGTTATAAAATTGAAAGGAGGTTTTATCAAGAGGTTTTATCACCTGATTTGAAGTGGCGTAAACAAGCCCAAAAAGATTCTGCAGGTTTCGTCGATTGGAATCGCTATACCTCCACCAAACTGTGAGGTTTTCAAGCCGGCATCCAAACCTGGACACCCAAATATCTGGCGAGTAGATATCTTCAAAAAATTCGGAAAATTTCCAGCAGTTTTTTGTCCTGGTTGCGTTTTATGAAGGTAGGTAAAATTTAGAAAAATCTTCACACGTTTCTTCTGTCTTCTTCACTTATTCGCCGTCTGATTGGTCCATGAAAATGAGGCTTTGAAGGTTTCGGTCATAGACCACGAGCAAAAATCGGCCAAAACATTTCATTCCTATCTTGGGGGGGGGGGCACTTGTGAAATTTTTATAGGGATGCTTGTGTCATTTTTTGGGTTTGAAATTTACGAAAATGTAATTTTTTTTGTTTCACTATGTTAGCATTTAAAATTTGTTGAAAATTTGCATCATTTTTGTTGAGCTACTGAACTTTGTATTTATAAAATTATAATCTCAATCAATTATGTAATGGAAGTGCTATAGGTTGTTGAATAATTCTTTCTTCCCAATTATGCTGAATCAGAAGTTTTACCTACTCTATGTGTCAATTCATTGATATAGTTTTTGGAAAGAATAGTTTGGTTGTTAACATGATGGTTTATACAAGTCATAAGGGTTGCTGTGATAGTCTCCAAATTCAATGTCAGTTTTACTACCGGGTGAGCCAGAAAAAAAAGTTCCCACTTTTGAAAATTCATAACACCAAGACTACTACACGGATTTGAATCAGTCAAATTGTAGTTAAAAGTCGAAAGATCAAAGTATTTTCGTGATTTTTCTCGCTGTCCTACCAGCACTAGAAGTATTGGTAAATTCAACTTTATAAAAACTTCATGATTGCAGAATCACGGAAAAAGGGCCTAAAACATTGATCAAATCGTAAGGATTCTATTCAAATCGAACAATAGGCCATGGGCGTTACACCTCCCTCAAGAGTAATAAGACATAGATTTCAAACAAATATGAGAGATTTTCAATGCCAAGGAGATTAATGCCTAGAGGATATTTCTCACCCATGAGAAGTTGCATTTCCTTCATTATTCCGTGCGAGAGGTCATTTATGAATTGATCGATGTTTTGGGTCATTTTTCAGTAATCAATCAACCATGAAATTTTTGTCAAATTGAATTTACCTATATTTGTAGTGCTTGTAGGACAGCGAGAAAAATTACAAAATTACTTTGATCTTTCGGCTTTTAACTAGAATTTGAATTATTCGAATCCGTGAAGTAGCCTTGGTGCTATGAATTTTCAAAAGTGGGAACTTTTTTCTGGCTCACCCGGTATTTTGTGCATATTGTAAGGTGCAATTTTCTCAATCTAACCTGTTGTACAAAAAGGATAGCTATGGGGCTCGAGATTAATTCCGTCATTTTTTTGGGTTTGAGAATTTTGGGCCTGTCATTTTTCTGGGTACTAGATTAAAAATCTATCCAAATGAGCATCCCTATCTTAAATTTTATAGAGTGCCCCCCCTGGGATTGTTTGCAGGCAAAGACATAGTTTGATGAAATTCTTTGACAAATATGCATGAGGATTTTCATTACATTGATGCTCCCAATAAAGGGGCAAATCACTAAGGGGGCATTTGATCGGGATGGTATAATTTAAGATTCAAGATCCAAGATCCAAGATTCAAGATCCGAGAAATTAAGATCCCAGATATTAAGATCCCAGATATTAAGATCCCAGATATTAAGATCCCAGATATTAAGATCCCAGATATTAAGATCCCAGATATTAAGATCCGAGAAATTAAGATCCCAGAGATTAAGATCCGAGAAATTAAGATCCCAGATATTAAGATCCGAGAAATTAAGATCCCAGATATTAAGATCCCAGATATTAAGATCCCAGATATTAAGATCCCAGATATTAAGATCCCAGATATTAAGATCCCGGATATTAAGATCCGAGAAATTAAGATCCCAGAGATTAAGATCCGAGAAATTAAGATCCCAGATATTAAGATCCCAGAAATTAAGATCCCAGATATTAAGGTCCCAGAAATTAAGATCCCAGAAATTAAGATCCCAGGTATTAAGATCCGAGAAATTAAGATCCCAGATATTAAGATCCGAGAAATTAAGATCCCAGATATTAAGATCCCAGATATTAACATCCGAGAAATTAAGATCCCAGATATTAAGATCCGAGAAATTAAGATCCCAGATATTAAGATCCGAGAAATTAAGATCCCAGATATTAAGATCCGAGAAATTAAGATCCCAGATATTAAGATCCCAGATATTAAGATCCGAGAAATTAAGATCCCAGATATTAAGATCCGAGAAATTAAGATCCCAGATATTAAGATCCGAGAAATTAAGATCCCAGATATTAAGATCCCAGAAATTAAGATCCCAGAAATTAAGATCCCAGATATTAAGATCCGAGAAATTAAGATCCCAGATATCAAGATCCCAGATATTAAGATCCCAGAAATTAAGATCCCAGATATTAAGATCCGAGAAATTAAGATCCCAGATATTAAGATCCCAGATATTAAGATCCGAGAAATTAAGATCCCAGATATTAAGATCCCAGATATTAAGATCCAAGAAATTAAGATCCCAGAAATTAAGATCCGAGAAATTAAGATCCCAGATATTAAGATCCGAGAAATTAAGATCCCAGAAATTAAGATCCCAGATATTAAGATCCGAGAAATTAAGATCCCAGATATTAAGATCCGAGAAATTAAGATCCCAGATATTAAGATCCGAGAAATTAAGATCCCAGATTTTAATACAAAACTAGGCAAAACTAGCACCAGACATGACAAACTCCCTGAGTAGAATGTTGAGTGTAATTTCTTTTTCCTTTGTTTTTCAGGAAAGTGATTATGCTTGTGCAGGTACAATGAAATATGGTGTCAGTTGTTTTGGGAGCAGATAAATATCAGAAAGTGAAGCTTGTCTTGTCATGGCCTTAGGCATCTCCACGGTCCGATATTATATTTATTTGCTTCGGTATAATAGACATCATATTTCACTGTACCTACACAAATCATTTTCATGAAAAGGAAAACAAAATGACCTTAGGCACGCCAAAGCGATGGTAGGGCAAGGGGGTCGAAGGGAAACGCAAGGGCACTCCAGACCAATGACGAGGGAAGTGAACCGAAAATTGGGTGGAACTGGGGTCCTCCCGCGGGAAAAGTTTTGCAACCATGCCCTCTAGATTCACTTAAAATGCCTCGTCTAACCATGTTAACTATGGTCTAACCAATGTAAATGATGCTCTCTTTTACATCTTTGGGTATGACCAATGCAAGTTGCTATGATCGAATTGAACATTGTTAAAGAAATATATTGCTCCAATAAATGGGCACTCTTGCCCCCTTGCCCCTCTTAGACAAGGGCAGGAGGGGCACTTGCCCCCCTGCACCCCCTCTCCGGCGTTCCTGAATGACGTTACATATATCCCTCCACTCAGTAGAGTCAATGGAGTTTGTTTATGGCGCCAGTTTCCCAGAAGCCAAGGAAAAACCACTGCACCAACTCTTCAACCAGGATGGTGTCATGAATTGGTTCAGTTTAGCGACACGAAGAGATTCACAAATTTTGCTGTCATAAAACGGGTTTTACCAATCAATGGCCCTAGCCCTATGGCCTTTGGCCCTATAGTCTTGAGTACTTTGTTACAAGTAAAGTGAGTATAAGTTTGACAATGTATTCAATTAGAATTCGTTGGAAAATTGCAAAGCAACCATGACAAATTCATGGACAAAATTCTCGTTCAGCCAGTGAGACTTTTCTCAGTGTGATGCAGCGTATCACCTGCTGTAACTTTCCTCGCTCTGGGAAATAGGGCAAAGGGGAACGCTGAAGTGCATGATAAAGTAGGGGAAGGAAGTGACAAATCTCTACAGTTTTCCGACTCACAGCAACGGGGCTATAAGGTCTCCATGAGAAAAGTCTTACAAGAAACTCCATTCTCCCCAGATCGCTGAAAAAATTAGAAACTCCACTACTGGCAAAATCAGCTTAAGAAACTTTGTTTGAGTCGAGGAGATCTTTGGCATATTCTTCCTTTTATCTTCACTTCCTTCCCGTAAGAAACCTACATTCACGAGGGAAGAGGAAGTAGACTTAAATCATTTCAAGCGAAATTCCCAACATTTGAATTAGAGCTTGTTTGAAGCAATATTTAAGCAAAACCAAGTCAAATACAACTCATACTCAGGTGTTCAGGTATTCGTCACAAACAGGCACGAGACGATGGTACGATAGTGGCATTGGGCACCAGGGCCATTGGGCCATTGGGCCATAGGGCCATGATTTGTAAAACCCAAAATCTCATCCAACTTCTCCCTAAATTCAAAAGGAATTTCAAGTTCCCATACGATTCCTGATCAAGAGTTCTTCCTGGGATACCACTTGGCAACATAAACCCCTTTTGAATGTAAAGTAGGGAGTTTTGAAATGAAAACAAAGCATACCAAAAATATCTTAATATCTAGGATCGGGGCTGGGATCTTAATTTCTGGGATCTTAATATCTGGGATCTTAATATCTGGGATCTTAATTTCTCGGATCTTAATTTCTGGGATCTTAATATCTGGGATCTTAATATCTGGGATCTTAATTTCTGGGATCTTAATTTCTCGGATCTTAATTTCTCGGATCTTAATATCTGGGATCTTAATTTCTCGGATCTTAATTTCTGGGATCTTAATTTCTTGGATCTTAATATCTGGGATCTTAATATCTGGGATCTTAATTTCTCGGATCTTAATATCTGGGATCTTAATTTCTCGGATCTTAATTTCTGGGATCTTAATATCTGGGATCTTAATATCTGGGATCTTAATTCCTTGGATCTTAATTTCTCGGATCTTAATTTCTCGGATCTTAATATCTGGGATCTTAATTTCTCGGATCTTAATTTCTGGGATCTTAATTTCTTGGATCTTAATATCTGGGATCTTAATATCTGGGATCTTAATTTCTGGGATCTTAATTCCTTGGATCTTAATATCTGGGATCTTAATATCTAGGATCTTAATTTCTGGGATCTTAATATCTGGGATCTTAATATCTGGGATCTTAATATCTGGGATCTTAATATCTGGGATCTTAATTTCTCGGATCTTAATATCTGGGATCTTAATTTCTCGGATCTTAATATCTGGGATCTTAATTTCTCGGATCTTAATTTCTGGGATCTTAATTTCTTGGATCTTAATATCTGGGATCTTAATATCTGGGATCTTAATTTCTCGGATCTTAATATCTGGGATCTTGATTTCTCGGATCTTAATATCTGGGATCTTAATATCTGGGATCTTAACTTCTCGGATCTTGAATCTTGGATCTTGGATCTTGAATCTTAAATTATACCATCCCCATTTGATCCTTTTACAAAGAATCTCCTTTTCCTCATGTGCTGGATCTCCAGGAGCTCTTTGCCCCTAAAAATTGATAAAAAGCTTGCTCATATCTTTAAAATGTTTGAAGAGTTTGGACTTGAAAGATTTTTTAATGTATAGAGTTTTTCAATCAGAAAGGTTTTCAAATTACACTGCAAGGGAAGGAACTGTCATGATTTGGAAAAAGCTCAAAGCATTTGGAACTGACTTTGCAAATCAGCCAAAATGGGAAATTTGCCACTGTTCAAGATGAGCACAGTGTTGTCCACCTGAAACCATTCTTGTCCTTGATTTGATGCCAAAAGACCATTGATGATGATGTGGACCCATATTTGTCGTATTTTGCTTTTCAGAATCATATTTTGGTTGGCCATTTTTCCGTTATTTTGCTATTTCATTATTTTGCCAAATACTGTTGGCCCTTCTTGAAGTATATATCAGTAGAGGCAAATGCACAAAAATGTTTTCACAACTCAGAGTTTTACAATATTCTAACATTTCTTATAGGAAATAGAATAGAAAATTTTTACAGGTTGAGAGACTTTTAACCTTGTTGTCTTTAGCTGTTTCCAAATTGCTCCAAGTAAGTGGGGAGTTGTTGGTGATTGTTATCTTTGAGACAACAGATATCAAGAATGTGAGACGACAAAATTTCAAAAATTTACAAACTTTTTCACCTCCTCTCCCATATGAAGGACTTTAGATGTGTGTATGGTCTTTCTTATGAAAGTTGTTGTTTTCCCAGACAATATGCTTTGTGCATTCAGTGGTTGCACTGTGGACACCATTGTTACGCAACCATAATCAGTACACAATAAAAGGCTTGAGCATCTTGAAATGCCTAGATTTTCAAGAATTCTTTCCATGTGACAAGAATTGATGGGAGTCATATGGAAGGTTGCAAAATGCTTTGAAACAAAATGTCCGAAACTTTTCTTTGAATGTTGTTTGATGATCATAAAACTATAGAGAGATATATGCACTACATTTTCATATTTCTATTTCTTTTAGATTATTATCGATTCATTGTCTTGATATTCAACTGCTTGATTACGTTTGGTCCATATTTTTGCTTTGATATGCCAAGGTAAGCTTTTCTTTCAAATGTATACATTGGGTCTACCAGGCTAAAGAGGCCTAATGAGTAATATTAATATTGGCTTAGACTGGATAGTTGATGATTTCAATTTACAAATCATGATATGAAGAAAGAAGTTCACAGCATTTTTAGCTTGAGGTTATTATGCAACTGTCAGAGGGTATCTCAGTTCACTTAGCAGTGTTAAAAGAGTTATTGAAGAGTCTCTTGGAACAAACCATGATTTTGGAGATATCCCATTTATAAAATGATTGAGATTAGTTAAGACTTATTTATTTTCTTTGTAGTGTGCTTCAAGCTTCATTTGTATCTGTAAGTATATTTCCTGTCCATACTGCAATGCTGTGCATGTAACATTCTTTATCATTTACAATTAATGATATTGATTAGATTATTTATTGGTGCAGTACAGTACTGTATTTGACTCATAGAACATTAGTCGTAGGAATACAAGAAGCTTGTAAACTAAATTAATGAACTGTTCATTTGTATACTCAGCAGTGTTTTTGCAAGAGGCTAGCACAAAGCTGATAATTTCATCAGTTGATTGTATTAGTAACGTTACATTTCAAGAGCCATTAGATCCACTCCACTTTCACAATCTTCAGCTCATTGCCTGATTTATCAAATATGATGATTATTATAATTTGTTCTTCAGGGTGATAACTACACTGTCGTTGGGAATGTGACCACTTACCATGAGGGGCTTGGTCTAACACAAACTCAGTACAATTTGCTCTATTCCATCTATGCATTTATGTAAGCACTGTATTTGTCTTATTTTAAGATATTGAAAATGCGGAATGTTACTAAACTTTTTCAGTTTGCTCTTATAAGTTTTCAGTTCTAGGAAAATTGTGATTTTAATTTGTTACTACCATCCTAAACAATCTCTGAGATTCAATGGATTGATTTCTTTTTTCCCTTTTTGTTTAGTTTAAACTGAACATTGCAATGAATTTGGTACACATAATTCCAAATGAATGATATCAAATCTCTTAACAAACTCTTTTTTCTTCTTTATAGGAATGCTCTCATAGTCATTGCATCTGGCTTCCTTCTTGATAAACTTGGTAATAAAGGTCTGTAGTTTATTTCCTTTTATTGTTTGTTTGATATTTGCGTAGCTGATTTATTGTTTATGTCCAGTCCAGTGTATTCCTTTGGTTAGGTATTTCATTGCCACATGTTTATTACATGCATTGATATCATTGGATTTTGCACAACAAATGTAGGATGCAGTTTATGATTGTTCTTTAAATAAGAGTCTACGGTACCTACCATTGAAAGAGTATGCTATTGCCTCCAATGATATTCTATGCACTCAAAAGCAATTTTATTCTTTGTGTTTGACCTTTCTTACGTCCTTATTTCTTTTGTCATAGTTGGAATTCTGCTATTTTCTGCACTTTGTGTCATTGGTTCTTCAACTTTTGCTTTTTGGGTTTGTTGTTTTTTGCATTTTTACTTCATTTAATTGAGATTAATTGATTATTTTCAATTGATTTGTTGATAGATCGATTGAGCAATTGATTGATTAATTGATTTATGGATTGATTGATTGATTGATTGATTGATTGATTGATTGATTGATTGACTGATTGTTCGTCGTACTTAACGTTCTGGATGGATTCAAATAAAATTAAATTCTGCTCTTTGGTTAAGTATTTTTGCAATTTTTTTCGCTTTTTTATAAGAAATTTCATATTACAAGTGACTCAAAATATTTCCAACTGTTTGAAATATCAATGCATTGCCTTAGACGCATATACGCACAATCCACGGCTTCTTAGATTAAATTGAAACGTGATTTGTCGGCTTTACTGTTTTGAACGCTTCCTTTTTTGGAGCAATGAATAGGATATTTAATTTCTGTTTACAGCTCAGTTTCTGTTTATCATTTCATCTCTTACTGTAATTCTCACGTGGACTTCAAATTGATTCCAAAAGGCTTGGAAGATTTGACCTTGCGCTGTAGGCAATTTCCCGGCTGCTCTGCGTGACAACGAATTTTCAAACAATTACTGAAGGTTTTGATCCCTTTGAAATAAATTTGCAGAACCTATTTCTTATCTGAGAAAGGAATTCATTTAAAAATTTATTTTTCAACTTTATTAGAGACAAACGTCATTTTGATATTTAGAATTTGATTGAATGTTTACAGAGTCTATAGGTTCTTATGTCCATTCTTGAACATTTTGCAACGAAGAATTTTTCCTAGCTCAAATTTACCTGTACTTTCATTTCTTTTATCAAGCAGAAATTGATTTATTTAAATCTATCCAGCTCTACGAATTTTCATTTTAGGGGACACACAATATGACTTGCCGTGCGTCCCAGGCAAAATTATAAGCATTTTTGAACAGTTGCTGCGAAGGAGCTTTGGTTTCGAAATTTTTGTTGTCGATTTTTGGTGTAGAAGAGATATACACCACTTTAATAAACAGCTTCGCTTTGGAAATTATTCAAAATTCTTTCATATGAAATTTTAGACACCAAATTCGGATTTAGCATCCAAACATTAGTCTAACCACAAGTTCATGTTGCTAGCGGTTGTAGTGTTTATTTTATGGCAATGTAAAGTTTGAAAATCTGTAAGGGATTTGACTGTGGAAATGACTCAGGGTGTAAAGTTTCACCCCGAACTACTTTTCACGGTCAAATCCCTTATAAATCTTTGAACTTTACATTGTCATAAAATCAACATCACAATGGTCAGCAGTTGAAAAATATGTAACCAGACTAAAGTTTGGGTGCCAAATCCGAATCTAGGCTCGAAATTTTCATATTAACAATAGGAAGAGATTTTGACAAATTTCCAAAACGAGCCTTAGACTTTGTGACCTCATGCATTTGTATTCGCAGAGAAACTTATCTAGACAGGCAAAATTTCTGAGGCAGCCTCAGACAGATGGTTATTGAATTATGCTACAGCTATCTATGCAGAATTTGAAGAATCCTGAGTCAGCTCAACCATTAAAATTTCTGTTCTTAAACATTTCCTGATCAATTAAACCATTATTTCGATCAGAGGAAATGTCAAGAACAGATGCATTCAAACAGAGTCCGATTTAAACTTTAACAGTTCACATCCCAACTGTTTAGGCTCAAGGAACAGGACCGGTGTTAAATAGAGTCTTCTAATACTAACAGATCTTTTTCATCCAAGTCTCGTTACTGTTGGCTATTGTCATTCATTGTTCAACCATATTAGGCTTCTGAATTAGTGAAGAGTAAATTTGACGGTCGTGGCTCAACTAACTTCCAAAAATAATGTATTGATAAGCTGCCGCTAAAGCTATTCCAAGCTACACATAGATACTAACTGCATAATTCAGTAATTATGTCTTAGGCTTCCTCATAAAGTTTGCCTGTTTAAATGAATTTCTCTGTGAATACGAACCCGATTTAGGCATGGAAAATCGCAAAATCTAAGTTGAGATCTCATCTGTACCATAAACGGAAAATAAAGTTTTTGAATGTACGGCTCCTTCGTAGGAACTGCTGAAACGCTTGAACTCTTTTGGGACACCCGTTATATTGTATTGAAGTTTGCCTTTTTGGCACCTTTAGATAGGAGAATGCAATGCAATTGATCTCTAGTGTAGTTCGGATAGTTTATGATAACTTGAGTTTTGTGATGAAGATCGCAATTCGAAATTTGAAGCTGCTCTCTATTATGCCTTCTGGTTTCCTTTTCAGCTAAAGATTTTTTATAATTCGCGAATCATTCGACAACTCTCCAATCAATTCAATTTTTCATTTCAGTGCTGGCAATGGTTCACTTACAAGTAAATGTTTCTTTATATTGAAATTCTGAAACTTTGCAAGAACAGATATATGATAGGTTAAGGTGAGGTGATTTGGGTCTAAAATGGGCATTTCTCGAAATAAATAGAACACCCTCACAAACGTGTTGGACATATTGAAGATCTTTTTCGTTTTACTTACATTGAATCTTTTGTCGTTCCTGGAAACTTGTTCTCGTTCTTTAATTTGAAGCTTGATTATTTTTAGAAAATATTTTTACCATCCTCACTTTCTCGTGTAATTTCAACCTGTCAGCGGGAAATGTGGGTCTATTCGAGAAAAGCAGTATCTATTTCATCAGGATTATGATAAATTCAATGGAATGGTTTTATGGATAACTGTGATTGAATTTCCCTGCGAAGGAGTTGAAAACTTGCGCAGAGAAAAAATAAACATAAATCGTGCCACCATCAGCACACATTGCGAAGCCCAGGCCCATTCTTGAAAACGGAAATGTAAACAAAGTTTCCTCCGAAATAAAGTAAAAAGAAATGAATCCTTGCGCCTTGCGCTGAAACCCACTAAAATAAACAAGGGCAGATTTTGTAATGCAATAGGATCAGTCACTTTGGTTCACACCTCAATTCAAAGCGATTAGCGAATGCAGACAAAAGAAATCCTCTCAAGCAGGAATTGAAAACAAACGAAGCCGCAAAGTTGCCCTGAAACCAGTAGCGCGAACTCACGTTTGGTGCGGGCGAGGGGAGTTTTTTAAGAGAAGGTATGTGCTTATAACGAAAGAAGATGGATAAATCTAAAGTTCTGTCTCGCGGATTATGTTTGTTTGATTCAGAAACCGAGCAGAGGGCATTACAATTTTTGCATATTTATTGCTCAGACGTACGCAGTCACTCCTCAGCTCCTGAATCAAATAAACAAAATCCGCGAGACAGAACTTTAGATTTATCCATCTTCTTTCGTTATAAGCACATACCTTCTCTTAAAAACCTACCCTCGCCCGCACCAAACGTGAGTTCGCGCTACTGGTTTCAGGGCAACTTTGTGGCTTCGTTTGTTTTCAATTTCTGCTTGAGGGAATTTCTTTTGTCTGCATTCGCTAATCGCTTTGAATTGAGGTGTGAACCAAAGCGACTGATGCTATTGTATTACAAAATCTGCCCTTGTTACTAAAATATGAATGGAAAAGTTTACCTTATGCTGTTTGTGATGTATACTTCCATTTTCTTGCAGTATTCTTGCATTTTTGCTTTGATTTGGGAGCAACTGCCAGTCCTTGCACAACGCAATTCATAGCAAAATCCCAGTAGACCCAAATTACCCCACCTTGCAAAATAATCAAAATAAAATCTACCGAATCATAAAGAAATTTCGAAAAAATTTACGCACCTTTCCAAATTATTGAACATGAGACTGATAATGATTTGTTGACGAAAAGAAGTCGCAAGTTGGCATAAATCTAAATTTTTCATCGGCGTCAGATCATGATAAAAGTTTAGGCCGTGGAAAATCTGGAAATTAAAGCACTAGAAGTTATCAAATAATTCTTCGACACCACTAAAAGCACTAAAAACTACTCCTAAAAGCATAGATTTTAACACCCACAGAGTCATGAATCGAAATTTTCAACTTGCGATCAGTTTAAAAGCGGAAAAGCAAATAGACTCAAATTATCCCGTAGACCCAAATTACCCCCACCTTACCCTAAAAGATAATACTATAGCGGGTGTGAGAAGAACAGCTACCCTGTGGTTATTAAAAATAACAAACAACTGGACCCCAAGTTAATCTCTTATTAGATGTGAACCAAGAGAAGCCAAAACAACAAATTATTCGCAGAGAACTCTTAAATAAGAATGATATTGAAGCAATTTTGCGTTTATTTGAAGATTTTTAACCTAACATCTAGTAATAGATTGATTTGAACTATTACAAAAGAAAGTAAGCTGAAAAATACGATGGCAGTGAGGATTGTATAAATTTGTCAAAATATTCGACTTTATACAAAGATAGTAAGTTAACAACAACGTTTCGAGCTTAACTCTTCATCTGGTCCAAGGATTGATTTGTAATACTTTTTCCATACAGTTTCTGCTTTTAGATATTTATTGATATTACCACAGGAAGCCCAGGCAGTTAACTTAACTGAACAATAATAAGTTTACAATCTTAAAATCGTTAATTGTTTAATACCTTTGTGTGTTATTTGTTGCACCTCTCCACAGCTGTGTTGTGTTTCATTGACTTCAGCATTGCACTGTGTCATTGTTCGAACGCGAGAGTTCGATACGATGTAACTTGCTGGTATTCTAATAGGTAAACAAGGAGTGAAACTTATCTTCAAGCCAAATTCAATAAACTGTTTTGTCCTCGCTCGCAATCCGGCATCCATGCTCCAAATTCGCAATACAACATATCAAAATGTTCCACAATCATCGAACTATACTTTCCGATACTTTGTTTATTTCCAAAAATTTGCAGCTTATTGATGTAGGTCTCGTCAGATCTGTTTTCTCCCCATGCTCCGGCCATCGAACGGTAACAGAGCGATCGAATTTCGAATGTTTTCGTCTGCCTGTCTTGCTTTCCCTTGCTCAGTATGTACACGGGGATCCCCCGGTCCATCTATTGATCGATTTAAACCAAAGACGGCGCTCTATGGTATGCCAGGGGGTCCTAGACGTATTACGATGAGTCCTAGTAATCGCTACCACCCACCCACCCCTCGCTCATACTAGGACTCATGGCTTTCCAGCCCAAAAGCTGGCCCTGTAAAGGAGGCCTTGTATGAGCGAGGGGTGGGTGGGTGGTAGCGATTACTGGGACTCATCGTAATAAGTCTAAGGGGGTCCCTGTGTACATTCTGTGTAAAGCTAACCGAGGTTGGCTGACGAAAACATTCGAAATTCGATCGCTGTGTTACCGTTCGATGGCCGGAGCATGGGGAGAAAACAGATCTGACGAGACCTACATCAAGAAGCTGCAAATTTTTGTATGTCGGACACTGTAGATGAAGAAACAAAGTATCGGAAAGTATAGTTCGATGATTGTGGAACATTTTGATATGTTGTATTGCGAATTTGGAGCATGGATGCCGGATTGCGAGCGAGGACAAAGCAGTTTATTGAATTTGGCTTGAAGATAAGTTTCACTCCTTGTTTACCTATTAGAATGCCAGCAAGTTACATCGTATCGAACTCTCTCGTTCGAACAATGACACAGTGCAATGCTGAAGTCAATGAAACAACACAGCTGTGGAGAGGTGCAACAAATAACACACAAAGGTATTAAACAATTAACGATTTTAAGATTGTAAACTTATTATTGTTCAGTTAAGTTAACTGCCTGGGCTTCCTGTGATCAGCAGATATCAAAAACCTACCTTGTACAGAATTCATTTTTGGTGGTAACGAATGTCGTGTTTTTAGTGTCATTTTATGCAATATTTTCTTTCCATACTAAACCTTAATGTAATCCCTAGTTTGAAATATTTTGTTTTGACAAAGTTTAACATCATATTGCAACAATGAGGGAATAATGAAGCTGTTTTTTGTGATCCCACAAGAATGAGAATCAAATGAATCTATTTTTCTTATATATGAACAATGCAGCCCATATTTTCAAAACATTTTGATCTGCTTATTGGAATCCTTATATCATTGAAGAAACTTCAAACAAACAGGGATTTGCATCTAAGAAAGAGAAAATTATTCTGTTTAAGTGAACTTTCTATTTTTCAGTTGTACAAAATCGTATTTCAGCATTTTGGTTTGAAGGAAAAGAATTAGCATTTGCCTTTGGGTGCACCCTTGCTTTTTCTCGCCTGGTATGTGACCCAACTTTTTAATCGATAAATCAATGAATCAATTTAAGTTGTCATTCTAAATATTTTTTCCTCTGTTGAACATGTTGTATATTAGACTTGATTTTTGACACAACTTTATTGCGTAATAACGTAGAGAGATTTCAGTAAATGTAACATTATTTATTGCATTGATATGATGCCTGCATGGTTCGATACAGTTTGTAACTTATTATGGTATGTTTTCATGGAAGACAACGTTTGTACTAGATCATCCATGTTTTCAATAAATACTTGTGGCACGGCAGATATATCAAGGCTCGAAACTATTCAAAAATCTTCTGAATACGTTAATAGAACGATTAAAGTTAGGAAGGTATCAGAAAAATTTTTCATTATGATGGGGCTTCAAATGAAGTTACTTTGAATGCATGCATCATTTCTAATAACAGCAAAATTAACATTTGTAAACAATTTCATTATTGAGTTTACTTTTCGAGATTTGTAGTGCCTGTTTGTGTGATTTTTATTAAAACCGTTTCTTCTTACCATTTTGCAGGGGAGTGTTTTGAATTTCCTTTTGACCGAAAGCTTCAATGAACAACATGGTCTAAAGTGGACTCTCTGGGGAGGTAATATTTCTCTATTGGCGCAAACTATTTCAAGTTCATCATTCTTCATTTTGTTGCCAGTAACTGTTACAGTGTATTTAATGAAGTTGGAAACTCCTTTTTAGACCACAGATTATTTACATTTATTGAGAACAGACATGAGTGACATTAAACTTGTGTTATGTAGCAAGTAAGAGTAGCCTATCGGCAGGCCAAAAAACAGGCTAAAGAAAGAATTACCATTTATTTTATTTTGTTAGCCTTAGTCATTTGCCCGTGATATTTGATTCATTGTCGTATTTGTGTAATTTCAGTCACATTTTATTTTGTTTCTTGATACAATTATTTATATTGCTTGTCCATATAATCTTTATCAAATACTTTTTTATCCGTTTTGATTTGATCAAATTTATAGGGGCAATTTTATGCGGCGGTAGCTTTGCAGCTGGAATTATCGTTATTTTCTTGGACCGGAAAGGCATCAAAGATTTGAACCAAGTATGGGAATTTTAATTTCTTGTTCAATTTCCATATATGTATTTCAAGGCTTCATGATGGGGCAAAGCATAGCTACTTATTCCTATATTAATGCTTATCTGATAGATTCCATTTCTTCCTTTGGTAGAACGCTAATTCCTTCCCTTGATAGATTCCGATTTCGTCGTTTGGTAGATTCAATTTCTTCCTCTTGTACATCCATTCTTCCCCTGGTAGATTCTATTTCTTTCTTTGGTAGAGTGCTTGCCTTCACCTGTGGTAGATTCCATTCTTATGGTAGATTCCATGTCTTCCTCTGGTGAAGTTTGTAATTGATAAATGCATTGAGAACTTTCAGTTCCCATCCATTAACCATTTGTGTGACAGCATTCTTTCCCCAGGACTTTTCTATTTTCTTAGCATTGCCTATGGCATTGTCACAACTTGTCATTATCATCTACAGTCGAAGAGGCGTTTTAATCTTTTTGGGTCGAGCACATACCGTAAAAGCTCTATTAAGCACCCCTTCTCTTAAGCCCCCCCTCTCTACTCACTTGATTTTGTGAACAAGCCTCCCTCTGTATTAAGCCCCCCTCTAGAAGGTCCAAAATTAAATAAGCCTGATAGAGCTTTTTACGGTACTTCTGTTTCTTTATATTGTAAAGGTCTTTTTTTCAGCAGTAGCAGTTGTCTTTCATTGTTTGTCACATGATTTATGTTATCATGATTTTGTTTAAGGAAGATGATTTCAAAAGAAATTCAAAGAGAATGGTGAGTATGTATTTTGTTGTTGTTATGTTATATGTTATTCAACGGATGTTTTATCGAATTATTTAAAGGGTCTAACGGCAATGACATAACTTTTATTAACAACTTTGAATGTATTAATAATGAAACTGCACTGAAATGATCTTTTGCAACTACTCAACGAGAGCGTCAAAAGTATACTTTGATGAAATAAACATTGTTACCATATTTAGATTAAAGAGGATACAGTTGTGATGTGGACAGTGCCTGTCATCACATCACAACTACTAAATGAGATTGCAAAGAGCATACTCATAAAATAGGCATTAGTTTAAGAATTAGATCAGAAGAATTAAATCAAATAGTCATTGTTCGTGTAAGAATTAGACTAAAGAGGAGACATTTGTAATGGTTATATGGCGAATAGGTACAGCAGAAAATGACATTTCTTTGTTACTCACAATCCATCATGCTTTTTGTGTCGCGAATATTAATTATTTTTATCATTTTCCGAATTCTTTCATTTGCACTAATTAAAATACTCAAACAGTAAAATTGATAAATTGAACGTTTACTTTTTAGCGAATTGGTGACATAAAATATTTTCGCATCCAGTTTTGGCTTCTAGTCTTGACAACGATGTTCTTTTACAATGGTGTATTTCCATTTGTTGCAGATGCAAGGCATGAAAATTATTTATTCTCTTTATTCATACATATCACAGATATATCTTAACAGATGTAACATCAAATGTAATTCTGCACAGATTGATCTCTTATGTACTTTTGATTATTTTCTATATGATTCCTGACTTTTTGTAACCTAAGCAGGACGACTGTTATATTTCTAGTATTATCTCGTTTATGACACATACTATTTTCGAAAGAACGAAAGTTCATACACAGCTGGATGGTTTTTGTTGTTTTAAATGTCAATGATATTTCTCTTTAAATCTGTAGTGATTTCGTTAAAGAAACATTCAAATTTGGAAAGAAAGAAAGTTCTTACATAGCTGGAGCTGTTTACGATGTATCCATGGTATTTTCACCTGGCATGGGCCTCGTCATTGTAAGCTTTTTTTATTTTATCATGACAAGCACTTTGATTACACCACCGGCATTTTTCGCGTGTTCGTTACATTTAGACTTAGTAGAGTACCATCGCCCTGAATCGGCACCCTAGCGCATTCTCCGAGATTTAGGCATATTTACCAACTTTTAAAAATGGAACGGTCTGGGACTAGTAAGTGAAAGTAAAGTGCGAAAATGGTTTCTTGACGCATATTCTTGCTTTCTGACTGTTCTTGCTTGTTTCCTTGGCTTTGTTTACAAGCTGCGAAGAAGTTGTCAATGTACCTGAAAAGTGACGGTAAGGGTTCGTTCATTTCTCCATTTGCTTTTCCAAGCCGCGTTTTTTTATTCATTTTCATTGATAAAATACTGCCAAAGGTCAAATAAGTTGTTTCAATAGTTTGTTCTGCCCTTTGAATGAAATATTTGAAAATTCCTTCAAGTTGTCGCTTTCCATATTTATTCTGGGGGTTTCTGTTCCAAAGCGAGTGGATTGGCTAAAAATCGCCCTGAACCGGCATAGTGTGTGAAAATGGTCTCGTGTTGTGAATAGCGACCTCCCCCCTTTCTGCTGGACGACCTTATGAACAGAAACAGGTGGTAAATAATATTTTGATTCTAGGAACACATTTCTGACTTGGTGACCTTTCGTGGAGTTGGAAGAGGAACATTATTGGAACAACGCGATGACGGTAGTATGCATGAGAGGTTAAAACTGGGGAGGAACGAAAAGCTTTAATTTTGCATCCGATCAAAGTGCGATGAATATTAGCTACATAGGGGATGTGACCCAGAAAATAGTTGTTTTGACAGTATAATGCAATTTTCTTTCGGGACAGCTGATTGCGGTAAAATGAGGGGTGCCGGCTCAATGCGATATAATTCATTTAAGCCTATTTTTACCATTGCTCCTTTTAGTTCTGGCTGTACTTCAAAAAGTGGGAAGATTAAGATGATGAAGTGATACAGTAAACACCATGAACTGAAGAATCTTCTGATGGCAAATTATTGTTTTAAGTCCCTATCATAACGCTCATAATAGGTGATTTATCTGAAAGGTGCCGATTCAAGGCGATGATACTCTAGATTTTCTTTAAATGCTGACTGATTCAATCTGTTTTATTGGCGAGTTGATGAGACATCATCACTTATTTTTGGCACGAACGTGAATATTGTTTGGCTGGAGGAGCAATGGTATGATAAGCGTTCCGTTCTCTTTGTCTTGTTCATAGATTTCCTTTACTTGGCTCTATCAGCGAACTTGAATTTCTATTGAATGTTCTCTCTTTGTAACAGGATCATTTTGGTATGCGTGGGGTATTGGCAACAACATGTTCAGTCTTAACTATACCAGTTTTTGGCATCTTATCTTTCACAAAACAAGTCCATCCCCTGATTTCAATGATCTGGCTTGGATGCACGTATTCCGTCGCAGCAGTAAGATTCTTGCCTTCTTTCATATAGATTGCTTCTTTATAGAATTACCAGAGGAGTCAATAAAAAGGCCCGGCGTTTGAAAAATGCTGCTCTCTTACTTTCAAAGTAATGATATTGAAAACCGCCTTGTTTGATTCTCGATATGTTCAACCAGGTTCATTAATTTACCCGGCTTTAATTAGCCATTCCTTCCCATCGAAACAGGTGATTTTCTGGAGAAAACTCCTTTCAGAAAACATGCAAAAACGAGTGAAAACAACAAGCAAGATTTCACTTTGTTATCCTTCCTAGCAATAATGAAACTTCGATATGTTCATACATTTTGTCCTCTTGGGAGAATGGAATCCGCCTGAATAAGTTATTCATACTAAGGGGAAGACTTTTCATTTCCCCGAGAGGATAGCACATACCAAAGTGTGCTCAAGTCATCGCTGCTAGGTAAACAGATTGCGAATACTTGCTCGAATTTTAGCATGTTTTTTAAGGTTTCTCGAAGGGAATTTCTTTTTAGAGAATCCCTTGCTAAATGTGAACGGAGTGACCGATTTCAGGTGGGAAAAATTCTAAAAATAATTGAACATGTTAGCTATTCAGTAAGACATTGCAAAATATCATTTTTTATATAGGCCTACCAGAGAGCAGTAGCATTTCAAACGCCGGGCCTTTTTCATTCTCCCGTTTTCTTTTTAGACTGTATCTTATCTTCAGGCTGAAATGATTCTTCATTTTCCTATGGTTCGTGGTTTCATGTGCCACCTGTTTTCCCATAATCTCATCTATAGGTTGCAATGAATCATGACTTATCTTTGTGGATGTGACGGATCTCTCCATTCCCGATTTTCAAATTAAAATACGATACCTTCTTGTGCTTGAGCTAGTATCAAGCTCAGTCGGATGCGTGCTGACGTATTGAAACTTAATCTTCCAATTTCCAAAGATTTGATAAAACTGTGTGAATGGTTGAATATAGCCAGAGGTACATGGTTTTGTGATGACAATGTTTTTATTGATACAATAGCAAGCAGATGCGTGTGTTTTTGCGATAAAAATCAATAGAAGTACTGTTAAAGCTCTGGCTGGGCTGGACTCATTTAATTCGGAGACTCCATAGGGAGGTTTGAAAAAGAGAGCTTATAACAGAGGGGGCTTATTCACAAGTCAGATGACAAAGATATAGATGACAGCATTTTAGTTCTTTATCCCATATTTTGCTGGATGAATAGATCACTTTTTGAGTGAAGTACACGCAAATTCGACACAGTTTTATCTCAAACTATATCGACATTCACATGCAAACTTATTTTTTGGTTGGACGGACTATATGCAAATGTTTGCAAATGAAGGACGAAATTGTCATTCCTGTAACAATTGGAACAGCACTGGATCAGTATTTGCTTCTGTAACTGTTGACATTCAAAGATCAACACTGCAAAGGATAACTACTTAAGGATACTCATTCTTACAAAGACGAGAAAGCATTGCATCATCATTGCTTCTGTGGCCATTCTTTGCACCCTGTGACCTTTTAACTTTGATACAAACTGTTGCCAGATAAACCTTTAAAGAATTGGTGTGGCCAGCTTTTGGTGTGGCCAGCTTTTGGTTTGGCCAGCTTTTGGTGTGGCCAGCTTTCGGTGTGGCCAGCTTTTGGTGTGGCCAGCTTTTGTGCATCATGTACTCTCAAGACCTGGTTTTCATTCAAGACAATGCAAAACCAGCTATTTCACACAATATTGTATTGGGGATTTTGATTTTGCCAACTTGTATGAAGTTGTGTGAATATTATTGAAGATGCTGATTAATGCAGATAGGAACAGATAGTTGACAGTCTGGGCTAATTACTAAGAAAGGATCAAAACCATTGCTGCTTAAGCAACAAACTTTCGAAATGCCGGGGTTGATTTATGGCCAATGGAGAAATCATACTGTGTGATGTGCCACTTAGGGAAAAGAAAGTCTTGCAGTTCAAGGAATTACAGAATGAACTGACATTACCGTAAAAGCTCTATGAAGCCCCCCCGGGGGGCTTATTTAATTTCGTATTTTCCAGAGGGGGGCTTAATAGGGGCTTACTGACAAAATCAAGTGACAAGGATATATTTGGTAGCTTTTCAGTTCTTTTATCCCATATTCTGCGGAATCAACACACAATTTTACAGCTCAAATACATAAATTCTACACAGTTTTTATCCCAAACCATACTAAAATTGACATGCAAGGTTGTGTAGCTAAATAAATGGAAAATATTTGGTAAATTCTAGAATTTTGTATGAGTGGGGGAGGACTTAATAGAGAAGGGGGCTTATTTCAAATTTTGACTCGGAGGGGAGGGACTTAATAGATCCTTTATGGTAATTAACTGTGTCTTGACATTGCTATTGCACTTGAACTATTAATATCATATTTGAGTTTCAATGAGTAATACCATTGTGTAAGGCAGTCAGTCTTTAAAGTTGCAAACAGTTCTTGCACTTTCTTTTTAATACATTTTAATTATTCACCAGCAATTTAACTTGGTTTCCAGTACATGCTCCAATAACACCACTCCGACATTCTTTTCAAAAATCTGTGGAATTGCATTATAAACAATGCTATGAGCAGCACTTAACAGCGTTAACAGCCAGTTTAGCTAAATAAATGGAAAGTCTTTAGTTACTTCTAGTGTTTGATTTTAGTGAATGGAGCTTAACAGAGAGGGGTGCTTATTTAATATTTAGGCTAAGACGAGAGGTGTTTATTTGATAAGAGGGCTTTATTAATATATAAAGGCTAGATAGAGCTTGTTCCCGTTTGTTCATCATTTCATCACTATGATCCTTGCATGTTGATTGATCATGATCAATATGGCACTGTGCTGTCAAGATTTCAGAATATTATACTTCAAAAAAGCAATTACTGCTTAACATGTCGAATTATTAGAATGGATAATTAACAATAAATACGTCTTATTTTTTCTAAGGCAAGTTTGTGGCCATCAGTACCTCTTGTTATTGATCCTGCTGCATTGGGTACTGCCTTGGGAATTATGACATCTGTGCAAATGATTGGAATTGGACTGTGCAATTATGCTATTGGTGGAATCCTTGATCATTGGAAGTAAGTTTATGATTCCAGTTTGGCTGTCATTATCTGAATGGCATGGTCACTAACTTCAATTTACGCGATAATCGAACAAGATGATAAAATACATTGCTGAGACAGTCATTTTGCAGTGTTTTAAGGCGATATCGAAGAGATTTTGGAATTGTTTAAAAATGAAAACATTTTGCCAGTTCTCAGAGAACAAATCAAGCATTCATGTCATTTTATAAAAAGCTCTTTCTTTCAAATTGCAGTGGCAGTGCCCATCGATGGAAGTTTGTGATGTTGTTCTTATTGGCAAATACTTTAGCATGTGTGACGTCATCTATCATGCTTAATTTGGTAGACTGGAAACGAGTAAAGTTTTATTTTTTTACAACTACTTACACAAATAGGAAATAAAAGAAATTCAGTTTTGGATCTTTCGAATTTATATATTGTTTTCAGTATTCTCAGATCATCAAAGTGTTCACCTGAAAGTTACTTCGACATTATTGGTTGTCGCTGCGAGGCAGCATTAGCATTCGTGTTAAATTGGATATTGCCCAAGTCATCATCGGTTGAGGGCGAAATAAACCCCGATCTCATGTTCCTAAAGGAGTCAACGGCCAATAAACTGATTTATCACAGAATACATTTCAGTTCAATGATCGAAAACGCTGGAAGCAGAGAACCACACTTGAGAAAAATACTTTGACAACAATTTCTGCGAAACCGAATTGGATTCATGAAAATATTACAATCTAAGTAAGCATTTCTGCTATATCTTTTTCGGAAAACTTTTCTTTTGAGCCCATAGTTTGTCTAAGTCTTTCGATGATTTTTTATTAAATAGCTGATCATGTAAGAAAGTTCTGTTACTCAGGGTGGAGTTCTGAACAAAACATCCAAAAAGAAGAAAAAAGTACAAGCAAAGAGAAATGAGCCATCTTCGAATGTGACTGAGAGGTTTCCCGAAGGAGAGGCTTTGTTGTACAATGACGACCAAGAAAGATTTCATAGTTCATCATCATCACTCACACAAACAATCAATTAATGAAACAATACAACAATTGATTTAACATACATTTTTAATCATGATTATATGATTTACATCACAAACACTTTTGCCATTGATAGAGACTCTTCCAAAATGTGTGCTCTTGTTGTTGTTGTTGTTGTTGTTGTTGTTGTTATCTTAGATTTAAATTTTATTCAAATTGAAATGTTATTGAAAGCAGCGGCAAAAATTACTATATTTCATTTGAGTAAAGGAAAATTATGCCAAGATTTAAAATGGTTAAATGTATTTCATAAAAGGAACTAAGAAATTGACCCAATTGTAAAATGTTCAGCTTTGAGTGACTGAAAGTTTTTTGACAATTAATTTGAATGTTTCCCAAATTCATGTTGTATTTTCTACATTATTCTATTCCGATCAATCAAACAGAAACTTACTGCAGGCGAAACAAAACTGAACATTCTTCTAATTGTTTCATATTTTAAATTCCACTAAATCGAAGATTAGTTTATTATTAAAAACCAACTATACTCGACCTAGGTAATAAATGATAGTCCTAGCTTGGCTTGTTGAGTTTTTTCGCAGCATTAGATTTTGTCCTTCGAAAGTCGATTCAAAAGTCTTTTCGAAATTATGTCGGATAACTCATGTGGTAGCCATGCTGCTTTGTCTTAAAATTGATCAAACGTAAAATCACATATGATTGTACTGTAATCAGATCTTATTGATTGATTGATTGATTGATTGATTGATTGATTGATTGATTGATTGATTGATTGATTAATCATATAATTGTCACGTTGTTTTCTCTTTTTTCTTTTTCTTCTCCTTTTTCTTCTTCTTTTTGTCACCCTCCTCTTTTCTTTTCTGCAAGAAAGTATCCAAACCTAGACTGCTGTCACACGATGGCGGCACGTTTTGACAACAGTGAAAAATGTGACGGATAGGCCTCCCTTTCACACGAAAACGGCACATTTTTTGCCGGCAGATTTTGAAAAACGGTAAATTTGAAAAAGAATTTGTGAAAATTGCATCGTGTGAACTCCAGATTAAATTTTGCTATCGTCACATTTTTCACCGTTTTCAAAATGTGAAGCCCTAAATTTACATGCATGATGCAAACACTTCAACATGTTCTTAGTGCCATGTTTTGTCTGTTTCCATTGTAGTGGAGTGGCCTGGGCTCATTGCTTACAATCTACGAACGGCCGCTTAAACCTTTTGTTTCAGTTCTATATCTAAGCAAAGGGCCGACGAGAGGATTTGCAGGCCCTGGGACAGAATTGCGAAATGAGGTCACCTGTGAGTGTAGCAGGCAGAGAAAAGGGCACTTTCTCACTTTCGGACGCCCCCCAGACCCCGAGGATTATTGCCCTCTGCTTCCCCTCTCGGCTGTCGTGCTGATGCAAACATTGAAACCAAAACGATCGTTTAAATAAACAAAATCTCAATCTTTTCAGCTTTGTAGCAACCTGCTCTCTACAACTGCCTTCAAGCCAATGAACTTCATAAATTAATTAAAAGCAACAGCAGTGAGCAGACTTTCCAAAGTTCTATTTTCAAGCAATATCAATTTTAATTTTCGAAACGTAAATGATTTGCTAGACTGAATGATTGATATTGACAGTTTGGATAGTAAGACTATTTGCGAATTACTACTATTTAGTAGCCCAAACGCCAATGTGATTGTAAACAGAATCATTCTGGAAGCGACCATTTCCTTCATCAAATCAACACATCGATTAGGCTAAAAATCAAACTATAAATTCGCAGCGCACCCTACCAGGTGAGACAGAGACCTATTTTCTTTGACGCACCTGGTACACCTAAATTTTTGTAGTATTTTTTTTTTTGGTTAAACTAGATATTTACGTTGTATAAATTGTTGTTAGTGTCGTTCGTAGTGGGAACTCGATGACCTTGTGTCCTTTCTCGCTACGAACGACATATCTTTCCTTTTTGCTAGTTTAACTATTGTTGTTATTTGTACATTTTAATATTCTAGTATGATATAAAAAAAAATTGCTAGACTGCTGCTAGCAACATGATTCCTTTGAAAATTGAAGCAGAAAAAACAATCTGTCAAAGAAAATTCTTTGAAAAGAGAGAAAAATATTTTCAAACCTTTTTGTGCTTCCTGTCAGTCATTTCCCCTAAAAGATATGATGCGAAGTTCATTCATGAAATTAAAAAATGCTTCAACGGATACTGGGTTGAACATTAAAACAACTCATAGAGACAACCTGGACAATTTACTGTTAACTGTAAAATTAATAATCACTTCATTAGATAATGCTTCAGATACCTCAAATTCAAAGTTTTAAGATCACAAAATATTTATTAGACTCGATCAATTTATCTTCACTGTCAGAAAGGATAAGTGATACCATGAAAACATACCTGAACTAATGTCAGCAATTTCTTCTTGTAACTTGTGTTTTTTATGCTTTTTCTTTCTATCTGGAGGTCGATTCATGAATTTGAATTGTTCAGGAACCTGGTTAAAAGCAACAAGAAAGCTCCATCAAACAAGACCAAATAATAGCAGGCCTAAGATTAGCAGCATTTCTGCAGTAATGCATACAGCACAAGTCTTTGTTTAGCTTTAATCATAGCTATCAAGCTTTGAAATAGATAGTATATCAGGTTAATAAAAAAATCAACTTATCAAATATATGTTTATGATTGTCTGAGAAAGCTGGTACTTTGTATGATCAAAAATCCCTTCCTTGATTTTTTATTTGCAATCATAGTGCAATGTTTTCAATCCTTCTCATGACTTAGAAGCTCAGATAATATGAGCGCTCTGAAGAATTTTACATGAAACATCTTTGCAGATGATCTGGCGAACAGTTATTTGATTTTTTTAAGCAACCTTTATTTACACTTATGACCTAAAGTCCCTTGTTTCCCTGCACTTTTTGACTTGATGACTGCGCTTCGGTCAACAGAGACACATAATATTTATTACTGTGAGAACCTGACTCTATTTAGGCCCAATAATATTTATTAGTGTGAGAACCTGACTCTATTTAGGCCCAAACTCTGAGCCTCCTAGAATACCAATCAGATCGCAAGATTTGTGATTTACCAAGGTGATGGCAAATTTTGCCAACTTTTAGCCGATCGGGCGCGCCAGGTCTGGCAGCAGAGGGAGGCCACCCATCTTTTAATTTTCGCAATTTAGCAATTGTTCAGTCTTAACTGCAGCAAGCGCGCCAAACAAAGAGCAAGATGGCTGACTCACAGGTCCTGAAGAGAACAGAATGCACGGGGGGGGGGGGGTTCTTCCATAGAAAAGGTACCTGGGGATGTGCCGCCCGCAAGGTTATGCTTTTTCAAAATTTCTAGTCTAGCCAAGGGTATACTTTTTGCCAATTTCAGTCCATTTAGTCTAGCCAAGGGTATACTTTTTGCCAATTTTCGCCCATTTAGTCTGGGCAAGGGTATACCTTTTGGCAATTGTGGTCAAAGAAATGTCAAACTTCGGTAATTCCTGTAAAGAAACCCAAATTTTTTCAAATTTTGGTCCTTAGAATGCAAAAATTTGGCAAGTTTTGCCTCGAAAATGCCAATTCATGGCACTTTGATGTAGAAATTAGTCTAGCCAAGGGTATCATTTTCAGAAAATTGGTCTAGCCAACGGTGCTATTTTGAAACAGTGGGCGGCACACCCCTGCCCGAAATTTAGCCAAGAACCCCCCCCCCCCGTGACAGAATGAGCTGTCGGGGTTTCAAAGGCTGTTCACTTGAAAGTCGTAACGGTGAGGTGACGATGTCTTCATTTGTGCACCTGCAGGAGCAGGAAAACTTGTTGCTTTGCATTCATATGTCCGCCCTACTTGCTGAGAAAGAGCGAAGTTTTGCTGTGGGCCTTGGAGGAACAACTTGTAATGAAGCAAGCGAAGATGACATCTCAAACAAACCGCTCTCGCAAACTGGCCCAATAATTCCGCACTTCGGCCATTCTTTCGTCTCCTCTTGTCTGCTCTTCTCTTCTAACAACATATCAACTACTACTATGCCGGGTGAGTCAGCAAAAAAACGTCCTGCGTTTGAAAAATCCCGCTCACTTAGTATCAAAGGGACCTTAGAAGCAATTTCTACATTCTCAAAGCAGTGATATAGAAAACTGTCTCGTTTTATTCCCGATATGTCCAATTAGGTTCAGTAATTGAGGCCCCGTTTACACGATACCGTTTTCATTTGACATCGGATTGGGTAAGGCAATCCGCTATGAAAATTTCTCCTGTTTACACGATGCCGTTTTCATTTCATAGCGGATTGGGGTTCTGTTTACACGATACCGTTTCGCCTTGCACTGTAATGGTTTCACCGCATTCGGTAATGGTTCCACTGCGCATTCTGCGCAGCTCCCTAATGGATTCGAGGCTAGTACAATGATAATGAGGTTCCGTACTGAGTTGATATCGGATTCGAAAATTCGACCGTTTACACGATATCGGATTGGTTTCATGCCACTTTCAGAGCGTTTTCATTTGAAAACGCGAAAACGGTATGAGGCATATCGGATTGGTGCGTTCTCGTGTAAACAGGAGGCCAATCCGATATGAAATGAAAACGGTATCGTGTAAACGGGGCCTTAATAGGGAGAAAGACTTTTCAATCCCCTAGGATAGCACGTGCTAAAGAATACTGAATTCATCAATGCAAGGGAAATAATAATAATAATAATAATAATAATAATAATAATAATAATAATAATAATAATAATAATAGCGGGTCATATGGGAGGGAACATTTGCTGATGTGCCAGTTACTTCATTTCTTGTTTACGCTGAAGAAAGTTTGAATTTAGAACGTGATTTTAATTCCCACTGGGTCTTAAATTTGGGGTCAGTCATGTTTACTAATAATAGGGTTCTTTGTAATGAAATGTAATTTTAGTTTATTTTTAACTGTATTGAAGTTGTTTACCACGGAGTATAAATCCTCGGTTGTCCAATTAGAAAAGTATTGCTGACGAAGATTTTTAATCGAAACGTACAGAGTTATAACAGTTGTGTTCTTTTTATTTTCTTTTTCTGTTAATTTTTGATGATGGTTTTGTTTCTTATATTAATAATAATAATAATAATAATAATAATAATAATAATAATAATAATAATAATAATAATAATAATAATAATCATAAGCCAGAAGGCGTCACTGAAAATGAAAGCATTAAGGTACTGTGGGACTTTAACATAAACACAGATTACGAAATTGAGCATAGGCGACCAGACATTGTTGTCGTGCTGAAACCAGAAAAAGAGTGCTTAATCATTGACATAGCTGTACCAGGAGATACAAGGATAAAACAGAAGGAAAAAGAGAAAATTGAAAAGTATCAAGATCTAAAAAGAGAAATTGCAAGATTATGGTGCCTTCGAAAAGTAACTGTCATTCCAGTTGTAGTTGGTGCATTGGGATGTGTCACAAAAGAAGCAGAGCAATACATTGAGAAGATAGGAATCAAGATCAGGACTGAAGTGATACAGAAAACGGCATTGTTAGGAACTGCAAGAACATTGAGAAAGGTTCTCGAAACCTGAGGCTAGTTGTTCTAGCTTGCTTTCGGGACGAACTTACCAGGAACTTTTTTCTGTGATAAAAAGAACATAATAATAATAATAATAATAATAACTCTACTTAAGGAGGTGGTGAGAGATGGGTTATTTACAGAGTCAGTAGAACCAAAAAGGAAAAAACAGGAAATCATTAAAAGACGGAAAGCAAACTTTGACGAAAAGAAGCTCCATTCAATGTTTTTCAAAGAAACAAAAGAGGTTAGGGATGACAAGGATAGCTGGCTGTGGTTACAGAAAGGGGTATTAAAGCAAGAGACAGAAGGATTAATACTAGCAGCACAGGAGCAGGCATTACGGGTAAATTGGATCAAGAAAATGATAGATAAACAAGACTGTTCAGCCAAATGCAGAATGTGCGATGAACGAGACGAGACTGTAGCACACATTGTATCTGAATGCTCACAGTTAGCCCAAAATGATTACAAGAAGTGCAGACATGACAAAATTGCCGCAATAATTCATTGGAACTATTGCAAGAAATTTGGTTTTGCATGCACGGAGAAATACTATGAGCATTTTGTGGAAACAAAGATGAAAGTCCTTGAAAACGATGAAGTTAAGCTGTTATGGGATTTTTCTATACAAACTGAAAAGAGAATAGAGCATAACAAGCCAGATATTGTGGTCCTAGATAAGAAGCAGAAGTTGTGCCTCATCATTGATGTTGCATGCCCGTTTGACACCAGAATCAAGAAAAAAGAGCAAGAAAAGATAGAATACTACAATGACTTGAAATACGAAATTTTGAAATGTTGGAACAAAGAAGTAGATAAAGTCATGATCCTACCAATCGTCATAGGGGCTTTGGGAAGTGTGACAAATAATGTAAGAAAAAACCTTGACAAGGTAGACCTGCACCTGGGGGTTGATGCCATTCAAAAGACATGTCTTCTAGGGACAGCGCGAATTCTACGAAAGGTCCTCGATACAAAGTAAAGAACAAAGGAGTACTGTACAGAAGGACAATAATAAGAAGAAGGACAGAAGTGCTTCCCATCCTAGACCACGGGTAGTGGTTCGATGAGAAACATAATTTAGACAATTAGCCGGTTGTTAGATCAATACCGTGTAAAAGCAGAATAATAATAATAATAATAATAATAATAATAATAATAATAATAATAATAATAATAATAATGTTGTCAAAGGAATATTTTAGGCGCATCAGGAAGATTTTAAAGTCGAGTCTTAATGCAGGGAATACGATCAAAGCGATATATTCCAGGGCAGTTTCTATAATTAGATATGGGGCTGGAATCGTAGACTGGCGAAAAGCAGAATTACAACAAATGGATAGAAAAACCCATAAAGTGCTAACAATATATAGAACCATGCACCCCCAAGGAGATGTAGATCGGACCTATTTGAAACGCAAGAAAGGCGGACGAGGATTAATAAGTGTTGAAGAATGTGTGATGCTTGAGAAGGCGAGCCTGGGTTTCTACATCAATGGAAAGGAAGAGCTGTTACTGCAAGAGGTGGTGAAAGAAGATATTATGTCTGAAAATGAGAATCCCAAAACTGTGAAAGAAAGACTACGAAGAACACGAGAAGAGAGATATTACAGCAAGCCACTCCACTCAGCTTTTTTAAGGGAAACACAAGAAGTAAGGGACGAGGCCAACAGTTGGCTATGGGTTCAGAAAGGGTTTCTGAAGAAGGAAACAGAAGGACTGATCATGGCTGCACAGGATCAAGCAATTAGGACGAATTGGATAAGACACAACATTGACAAAGAAGACATTTCGCCGTCGTGTAGGTTATGTGGGGAAAGAGATGAGACTGTCAGCCATATAGTATCAGAATGTAAAGAGTTGGCTCAGAACGATTATAAAAAAGCAAGGCATGACAAAGTTGCTGCTATCTTGCACTGGCAGATGTGCCAGAAATATGGATTTCCCACCGCTGCAAAGAGCTACGAACATTTCGTAGATAAAGAAATGTCTGTCTTAGAAAATGAAAAGGTCAAACTATTATGGGACTTTTCCATTCAAACAGAAATAAAAATTGACCATAACAAACCTGACATAGTTCTGCTGGATAAGAAAGAAAAAACATGCTACGTTATTGATGTGGCATGCCCTTTCGATACAAGAGTTGAAAAGAAGGAGAAAGAAAAGTTTGAGCATTATACGGATCTGAAGTATGAACTTCTCAAAGTTTGGAACACGGAAGTGACAAAAGTATACATAATACCAATTGTCATTGGTGCTTTAGGAATAGTCACCAAGAATGTTGCAAAATATCTTGAAAAGATTAATTTCAAACCAGGATTAGATCCTCTGCAGAAAGCTTGTTTGTTGGGTACTGCCAGAATAATTAGAAAAGTTTTGGACTACAACAGATAGGACGAAATAGAACACTAGAAGAAAAGAAATGACAGTTTAGCAAGAAAGACTAAAGATCTATTATCTCAAGCCACGGGAGGTGGCCTGATCATAGACAAACCACTGGTATATCATCAAGACCATGAGAAGAGTTGAATAATAATAATAATAATAATGGAAACTTTTTATTCCCTACAAATACTACTATACATGATGACACCCATCACTCTCAATTAGGCATGATGGGGAAATTTACAAGTTCTAATTAAAATGTTCCTTAAAATAAATTGAAAAGTATGCAGCTAATACGTTCGAAATATAATATTTGTCCACATCTTGAAAGAAAAGAATTTAAAACGTTAACAGTTCTGGACTTGTCCACTCACTGTCTCTCTTACAAAATATGTAGTACGTACAACGTACACAGATTGTTATTATTTTCTTTTCCAGGTAAAGTTGTTCTTGCTTACTAGTTGATAAATTATGCAACATATTCATAAACGCTTTGTGTCCGTTAATGCCGATTGTTCCTATTGCTCCCATCGATAGATTTATGTATTCCACACGCAAGTATGAGGATGAAAGGTCTTTCAGGAGATTTTCGTAGCGCTGCTTTTTATGAGCCTCGTTATTTCCAATGTTTGTTTCGAAGCCAACAGACAGTTCTAGAACATATAATACACCCTCATTGATCACAAGGAGATCTGGACGCTTGCTTTTTCCAGTGATAACAGCTGATGGTCTGAAGCCTGGAATGTCATCAGCATAGACTTTAACATTCCTTATTCCTGTTAAGAAGTTGCCAATCGTCAAGAGGACAGAGTTGTGACGCCAAGTATATCTTTTCCCTTCAAGCATGGATTTACAACCAGAGACGACGTGAAGAAGGGATTGTGGGAGTTGGCAGAAGTTACACAACTCGCTTTCGACTCTGCCCCAAAATTTCATATTTTTCTTTGTAGGCAAGCTATTATTCAAGTAACGTACAGAGAAGTTGAAGATGTTCTTCGGTAGAAGTTTCTGTGCCTCACTCCAAATGCTTGTTATTTTATTTGTAGTGTGCTCAAGAATAGCCTTCAGTATAAGGCCTTGAGATGACAATTCATGTGTGATCCTGTGGACTTTCTTCATTCTATTTTCTTTGATTACCTCCTTCCCATTGGCGTATGTGTCATATTGCACATTTTTATCACGACTAGTTACTTTATGTAGTGATTGTATGTCTCCATTCGGGGACTTCTTTAAACATTTCCTAAGCGAAACTTGGCACTGGGAAAATTTCGTAGACGGGTCAATAATTCCTAGCCCGCATTTTTCTTTCGTAAGACTAATTATATCCAATGTTCCACTGATTGGTATTTCAAGCCATAATCTAATGTACCTGTGCGCTAGTGAGTCTAGATTTTGTTTGACCCACGTGATGTCTAAGTCGGCAATTGTCAAGTCCCAAGACACTTTAGACATGAAATACGTCGAATAGAGAAGAATCTTGTTCTTCGGATGAAGTGGTAGCTTACTTATTGCTTCCAGCAGCAGATTAGTTGTCTCCAGTAACTTTTTCTTATGCTCTTCGTTGTCCATTTTAAAGTTAAAACTTCTACCAAGGTAAGTGAATGAGTCAGTGGATAAAACAGGAGGGATTCGCTGGTTTGAGACAAACACCTTTGGGCTAACTTGTCTACAATTTGTATTGACTTTCATCATGCCGAATGCTTTACATTTGTCTGGCCTCGCTTCCATATTTGCCCAAGAGCAGAAAGCTGTGAAACAGTTCAGAAGGATCTGATTTTCATATTCTTGGCCGGTTACTACGCATGCGTCGTCTGCAAATTGGAGCCAATTTCTGGGCCTTAAGAATGCATCATGTTTATATCCTAATTGCGAGTAATCTTCTTTTCGTATAAGTTGAATGAAAATGTTAAATATCATGTTGAACGTAAGAGGGCTTAAACAATCACCCTGAAGAACACCTTTAGTCACTGGGATAAATGGTGTTGCATACCCTGTGGTAATGACTGACGTTTTAAAATCTGTGTACAAATCCTTTATTAGGTTTTGGATCACAACTGGAACATGATGGAATCTGAGTGTTTCTTGGATGAGATTGTGATGGACCTCTCCGAAAGCATTACGAAGATCGAGTAATGTGATAAACAGAGATCGTTGCTTTAATCTAGCTTGATTGATAAGAAAAGCCATTTGCGCTGTATGTTCATACGTTCCCGAAATTTTTGGTATGAAGCCTTTTTGAATGTTATGTTCAAGATATTTGTTTTTGAGAAGGAAGTCAAACATCCTGTTACGAATCAGGGATGTAAACACTTTCAGGGGCACAGACTCGAGTGTTATTGGTCTGAAGTTTGCAGGAACATTGGGATCACCCTTTTTGTGAATTAGCACCGTTACCGCCCTTTTCCATGTAGAAGGTACTGAGCCAGCCTTCCATGCTTCTACCAAAATACGGTGGATGTACGTTCTGAGACAGGGCATCCTCTGCAAACAAATTATGGATATTTGGTCCAGGGGGCAGGGGGAACCCGAGGTTTTCATTCTTCGAATAATTCTAGTTACTTCCTGGTAAGTTGGTTCCTTTAAGTCAAATTCGATAGACGGCTGATCGAATTTTGGTATGTGATCAGGTACCCTAAAGAGTTTTCTGGGATTAATGACACTGAAGGTCTTTTTGAAGTATTCGATGCAATCAGTTTTTGGAAATGTTGGTAAGATCTCTGATGGTTTCTTGATAAATTTCTTCGCGTAGCTCCAAACATTTTTCTGTACAAGGATATTGTGATCTTCTGTTGTCGAGAAAGGAACTTGATTTTCCGCATTATCCTTAATTTTCTGTCGAAGTAGTTTCGCAACGTATTTAATCTCATTAGTATCGATATTTTCTGGAGGGGAATTTTTCAAAGTTTTCAGAATCCTTTTCAGATCATTTTTGGTTTTGTCTTTGTATCGTTCTGCAAGTTCAGAGGGGCATCGGTCGTTTTCCTTCCCAAATAATAATAATAATAATAATAATAATAATAATAATAATAATAATAATAATAATAATAATAATAATAAAAGCACTTATATTGCGCCATATATCCACAGGGCTCATAGGCGCATTACAATTACAAACACTAAGACTAATTAAAAATGTGATTAAAAATACAAAAGTTTACAATGTTTCACTCAAAATCTAACTTAAACAATCCATTCAATAAAAATACTGTTCAAATAAATGGGTCTTCAAACGAGATTTAAAAGTTTCAACTGTTGTACAAGCTCTAATAGAATAGGGGAGTCTGTTCCAAAGGAAAGGGGCAACATTTACGAAGGCACGATCACCAGCAGTTGCTAATCTGGTTTTCCCTACTTCTAATAGCAGATCATCACATGCAGATCTGGTGCAACGAAAAGCCTTACGCAGTTTCAACAATTCCTTAAGATATTTTGGTGCCAGATCTTTTAAACATTTAAAAGTTACACTTATCAGGGAAGCTTGCTCGTAATTTTAGCATGTTTTTTAAGGTTTCTCGCCGGGCCTTTTTTCAATCACCCGGTATAAGACACCAAGAAATTGTATTTACTTATACTTACCGAACTTAGAACGTCTCTAGAGAAAGCAACTTTTATCGAACGTCATGACATAAGCGGAACGTCATGACATAAGCGGAAGAGTTCTGTTCTTTCACACCACAAACACATGCATTCCAAGAATTCTCAAAAATATTTTGCAAAGCGTTTTGGCTCTCTGTAAGGTAATCTGAATGCAAGGCTTTGAAAAATAGCATTTTTACTGATTCATTTGATTCATTTATGATGAGTACTTGTTGAGCAACGTTTACTGCAGTGATACAAGGTATTCATCATCATAAAGGGAGTGTGCAATGGTAAATAGGCTTCTCTATAAATAGAACAAAGAAAATGAGCAAACACGGCATTGTTTCGGTAGCTATCGATTATTAACAACACGTGTAGGCCATCAATTTCAATGGCCTATTTTTAGATTTTTCTGCTCTGTGCAAATGCAGGCTTATAGCCTTGCACAAACCCTATAAGTCTAACCTTTATTGTAGCACAGTCTATTTGGAGTCATCTTTTAGTGGGACAGAATTCCATGCAACAACAGAGATTGAAAACTGAAATACTTACAGATCCTGGCATGAGTCTAAAACTAATCAGCGATGAATCAGAAAGAGCAGTCAATTCTCTTCCACCAATTGGTGGCTTCTCTATCAACCCATAAAGACTGCAAAAGAATAGTTTTTCTTGAACAACTTCAAAGTTTCCATTTTTTTAACTAGAAAAAGTAGATCTCTCAAACAATGTTAACACAGAAAGGGATACTGTTGCTCTCACAAACTATCAGGTCTTCCAATCTAAAATCTTGTCAAGTTTTACATGCTCCCTGGCATAACATGTGACTATGCATGCGACAACAAATTTCAAACAATTTATATTCTGGAGCAATGTCCTTTTCTACAAGTTATCAATCAAATATTTTGCTTTAACTTAGATTTGCATTGAACTCTGATTTTAGCAGTTATGGTTCCATTCAGAAGTATCATGAGCAAAACTACAATCAACAAGGCTAAATTTTCTGTCTTGTGTCACATCTATTTTGATCAGTCCAAAGAGCTGGATGTTTTAAAGGCCAGGTCCCAATCAGATAGCATCTGGTCTTTACTGCTGTTAATTTGTGTGCTGTTTTATAGCACTAGGTAGTTAGTACACAAATTAACAGCAGTAAATACCAGATGCACCAGTGTTGATTCCTTTACATTTCAAAAGGATGAGATATTTTAATCAAAACATGTCACACAACTATGTATTCAAAGTTTTCATACCTGTCATTTGATGTTCCTGGGGCATCTATATGACCTGCAAACAACATAGATCCTCATCTTGCAGTGTTTTAGCAGTTTTGCATTGATCTTTATATTTACACTTTTTTACATTACATCATCAAAACCATCCTATCAAAATTAGATTTGACAAACACTGTTGATATAGAGGCTGGTTCTTGTCACTTATTGTGGGAACTCCCTGATGATGTGTCCCTTCCTGCAATGAGTGCCACAGTAGCTGTATTTGCTACATGTACTTATGTTCTATTTGACTAAAAAACGTTCGCTATCATTAATACAATAATTGCCAATTTTTACTGAGTAGAATATACTGTAAATGTGTGACAAATCATGGATCAATTAATAAATTCAATTCAATTTCATACCTGGAAGATGGGGAAGAAAGCTGCTCAGTTTCTCTTGTATTTCTTTGTCACAAAATTCATGATAGATATTTTCAAGCCCCCTTACAGCACTCTGATTATCCGTCATACCTTGTTTCACTTGCACTGCAAATGAAATAAGTTTTTAAAGGACAAGACTGAAAGGAAAATGAATTTCACATCATCTGAATTTTCAAATTTAGTTACACTAAAAAAACTTTCCTTGGAATCAAACAACTGGTCATAAGTTTATAAAATTAAATCCTCTCTGTTTCCTATATCTGGTTTCAACTGAACCTTTCAGCACCAAAGGTTTGAAAAGGCTGCCAAAGTGCCTTGTAAGATTCCAAAACAAGAATCAACAGATTTTTCACACTCAAAATAAAGTCAAAATTATTCAGTTCCATAGATTGTTAAAACATTATTGAGTGGCGTGGGAACATGGTGAATTACAAAATGTGACAAAATATTTTTGGTTTCTTTTATCAAAGCAGGGCTTTCATGTTCAGGAGTTACGGTGCATGACCAAAACCTTGTGTGAATGGTGTGGTGCATGCAAAAGAAATATTAAACAGCAACAAAGGTATGTGTCATACTTCTTGAGACCTTATTAGGTAGTCCCACTAGAATAGGTAGTCCCTATGACTTTATAAAAACCCCAGTTATCACTCTAACGCGTATATAGTTCAAATCAAGTTGGGTAAATTGAATCAAAGGAAGTCAGTTTCAAATTTTTTGTGAAATTATGACGTACCAGACTGGAAAGTTTGTACTGCGTGCGCAAGATATGAGCGCGCAGGAACATATGCGGTTTTTCGACTTTGGCAGCGCAGTTGGCAATAAACGAAGGATCTATTGTTTTAACCTATTGTTCTCAACCGCAAATTTTCAGCGCAGTTTTACTTAGGCCATCTCAAATTGCCAGCGTAAGATACAAAGTTTCACGTCTGGATGACGCACTGTATTTAGACTGAAACAAAACCTGCTTGATAAACCTGAAATTCAAAACAGTATGACTCTCTTGAGAGAAGATGGCCTAACAGTAAGGCAGAAAAAGCTTTTTTAAAGCAAAAATTGATTTTACAACAAAATTTTGCAGAGTGAATTTACAAATCATCGGACATCACTCTCTTTGAGGGAAATATTGTATCACCAGGTATGCGATTAATTGCTCCCAAACCATCATTTGGGTGCATGCCTGCAAGTGCTATTGCGCACCCCCCACTGACGACCCTGTCAAAGTAGAATGATTTCTTAATTCCATTAACATTGAAAGTACTTTTGAGAAAATTGAGTATCCTCTTGATAGACATTAGATTCAGATTCAGGTTATTTCACTTGCCAATCAATCCTAGATACAGTTCTACACACTACACTACACTACACCTAAATACATACAAACTGTATTTAGTGCAAAATACAGTGCGAACCCGACTTTAGTATTTATCAGTCGAAAGTGTTTGTACTAGTTTTTGTGTCTATATTTGAATGTATATTTAGACTTAGTTTTAATTACCTGTCTCTATGTTATGGCCATGGGGTAGTCATGGTCTTCTGCTCCTCATGGCATCGTTCTTGTAGTGTAGTACAGTAGTTTGTAAGTGCTGTTTTAGGTAATATTGTTATTGTAAATTTTTATATTGAATAGAAAAAAAATACATACAAAAAAACCGTACTACATAAAAATAAATTAGAATTACAAATTACAGAAAAACGAAACTCTACATGATTGTATTTAAGATTGACTGATTAAGAAGGAGCTCTCTAAATAGGTTAACTAATTGAGAGAGAGCCCCCCCCCCCCCATAGAAATAATAAAACTACAACATACTTCCTTAAAATAAATCAAAACAAACTGTTTGCCAGGTTTTCCTGAATAAACATTAATCATTTAATCAAGAAACAAAGAATGATTTTATGAAATGAGTTTTCAGTATGATGAGTCAAGGAAATGAGTTTTCATTTACGAATCATCACAAAGATACGCGTCCAAAAACCGGTACCTTTTATATCGGGAAGACCAGATATTTTTTCCTTGGTTTAAAGATATCGTCCTGACTGTTAGCAACACGTATGAAAAGTGGGAAGAGTGTTCCAAAGTTTGGAGCCAAAATATTGAATTGTTTGAAGACCATAAAGCGTAGTATTCTAAAGGGATTTAAAGAAATCACCTCTGGTTGCCTGACGAGTTCCCCGGGTTGGAAAACATGCATGATTTGGCCTACGCGTAGTAGCGAGTGAAATAAATTTGTAACTGCGAGCTGCGAGTAGACTTTAAAAAGATGCGAGAGAGGCAAAGATTAACAATAGATCTTTTGTTATCTTATGCGAGAACCCTCAATTTTAGCTGCGAGTAGCGAGTTTGAAACAATTTCATAGCTGCGAGTGAATGCAAGTTTTCCAACCTGGCGAGTTCCAATCTTATGTTTATGGTTAGTTGAGTTTAGTTGGAAATAATTGTGAAAGCAAGAAGGAGATTAAAAAAAAGTCTAAATTTTCAAACAATCATCTGCATTTCATACTTACTGCTTAGAAACCTGTGTCTTCTGAGAGAGTGAAAAGGAATTCCATGATCACCTTGTTTTGGATTTAGCATATTCTCATTTGGCTACCAAAATGATGACATGATGATCTCGGCCCAGCGCGCCTTCAAACAAGCTGAATAAATACTTGAAACAGCCAATAAAAGTAATCCTTAAATTTACTTCAATTCCTATGGTTTACTTTCATCCCTCAATTACACTAGTTTGGTCTTCTAATACACATTTTCAGTCTTCTCAAACACAACACAGCAATCTTCCATTTTTCATCTTGCTAAGATGCTAAGTGAAATTTGAAACTTCATTCGTTGAATTGAATGACTTTGACTCTTATTCAATATTTACCTCGTTTCCAAAAATTCTCTTAACAACAACAACAACTCTTCTCCATTCTGCTCAGCAATTTGCTCATAGTCAAATCCTGAAAAGGAAGGCCAGGAAACGAAACGAGTTTGTTGAAAGAAAGGAGAAGAAATTATCGAGATATTTCAAGATGGCAAGTCACAGTTCAAGCCAGTCATCTTCCTCAAGTAACCCTACTTCCTCGTCCAGCAGTGGCTCGGCACCAACTTCAAAGAGTAGCGTCGAGCCAAGCTCAAATGTGAGTGGTGGAGGAGAGTCGAGCGGTACCCTAAGCAGTGGCAGCTTTCAGAGCAGCAGCGGCAGTAGCAGTGGGAGTGCTCAAACTGTATCAACAATGCCACTAGCTACAGATCAAGAGATTGTTGATGAGACCGATGGGGTATCAACAGTAAAAAGTTGGGGGAGACTTCTACCTATAAATGCATGGTTCCACTTATTTGGTTAGTAACTAGCCTAACAAAGATGTAGACAAACTTGGGGTGTTTGGAAAACTAAGACCCCGAAAACGAAGACCTAAGACCTCGAAAACGAAGACCTCGAAAACGAAGACCTCGAAAATGAAGACCTCGAAAACGAAGACCTCGAAAGCTAAGACCTTAAAACCAGAGTTTCTTAGAATTTTTGCCATCTCAACACTATATCGAAAATTATATCTTTTAATGTCTCAATGCTGTGTTCGTCATTTCATCATGCAGGGAAGAACTTAATTGAAATAGCTAGTGATGGCTCGTCGTTTTGATGACTATTTTCTTATTTATTAGATTGCACTTTCATGTAAATGTTTTCATGTAAATTTTGAAATAGGGTGCCGAAAATTATTCTATCATCTCTGTCATTAAAAAATCTGTCATCCCTTTCTCCAGTAAAAGGATTTTTTTTTTTATATCATCATTAAAAAATTTACAAATACAAGATACTCACTGCACTACTTACAAAATACTCTACGATACTACAAATACAATACCACGAGGAGCAAGATATCATGTCTACCCCGTGGCTTTGATAAAAGGAATTGAAAATATTTCTGCTTGATCAACATTAAAAAGTTTTGGTGTATGTCCGGAACCATTTTCGCGGTCTTCGTTTTCGAGGTCTTCGTTTTCGAGGTCTTCGTTTTCGAGGTCTTCGTTTTCGAGGTCTTAGTTTTCGAGGTCTTCGTTTTCGAGGTCTTCGTTTTCGTGATTTTTGTTCTGGAGAAACTTAGTTTTCGATTTCATCTTCTGTTCACACTGCTTCTGTTTATGCTGCCCGTTCACATTGCTCCGTTTTAGTTGGTTAAAACTGCCCCAGCGCGTTTTCCAAAATGAGAATATGCACATTTTGGAAGGCATCCTTGGAAACGTCCGCTCTTACACGTGCTGGTATAAGAAATTAGTGTTAAGATGGCAAAAATTATAAGAAACTCTAGTTTTTGAGGCCTTAGCTTTCGAGGTCTTCGTTTTCGAGGTCTTCGTTTTCGAGGTCTTCGTTTTCGAGGTCTTCGTTTTTGAGGTCTTCGTTTTCGAGGTCTTCGTTTTCGAGGTCTTAGGTCTTCGTTTTCGGGGTCTTAGCTTTCCAAACACCCGACAAACTTGTCATTAAAATTTAAATTCAATACAATTGTCAGACCCAGAAGTAGAATTTTCATTTCAATAGCAAGTAAATCATGGACCAGAATGTAACACAGAATTTTCATACCAACCCATTACAGCATTTTTCTAATTTGTGGGTCTTAAACTAAAGGAGCTGATAAGAAATATATACTCAAACAAATCCTCTTTTTGTGCATCAAATATTGCATTTTGAAAGGAGAACTTCCTTTGTAAATGGCTAAATTCAACTGTAGTACAGGCTGATCTTTGGGTAAAAGATCAACAAAAATAACAAATATACTTGTTTGAAATCTGTTTATATCACAGCAATCCCTGAACATATAAATATGGAGGTTTAATTTGTGATAGAAGAAAGTGCAAAAGGCTAATCTCCAAGATGAGACAGTCCTGGTAATATGAAATTTGTTGGCGTGCTGCTGTTCACACGCCTTGAACATTTTAGGCGTGTGATGGCGTGCGATCCACAAAAGTGCTCTCTATTAATTATCTTTTAAATATCACATACTGCTGCTGGAACAGCTCATCGATGTCAAGATAATGAGAGTAACCATTTGGGTTTGCCATTCTGTATGTTAGTCAGTTCAATGAACCAATGAGGATGATGATTAAAGAGCCCTACAAACTTCTAGAGACTTTCTGGAAACACTGCCAGTAGATGGCCCATGAAGGAAAGCAAACAAAAGGAAAGAATCATATCATTCATTAAGAACCACACAGAAACCTACGAAAATGCCTGTTGCGCGTGTGAAAAATCGCACGCCTTGTACATTTCAGGCATGTCTGGAGGCGTGCACGTGTGATCGCACGCCTGATATTACCAGGACTGATGAGACATTTATTTTGATTTTCCCTTCAACAGTGGTAGTAAATAAGCCCAGCAGAAAACATCAAAGTCGAAAATTTCCCCAACATTTTTTATCCAGCTCCTTTAAAAATGAGAGATTTTACCAAACAAGACATTTCTCTACATCTAATAAGTTTGCCTATGACTTAACTGATACATAGATTGATATTTTAGTTTTGAATATCGGCCACATACTTTTATTCCACTGTCAACCAAAACACGAGGCTTTCTTGACTCACTCAACATTAAAATTGAATCAGGCTTTTTAATTTAAGCTGCTTTGAAAAAAAATGGAGGAGCCTCAATAAGCCCTTTCTGACTGGGCATTGTTATCAAAATAGTCTGTCTCTTTGTTTTGGGGTTTGATATAAAATTTTTATCAATTGATACTTCCCTGTCATAAAAGGACCAAAGTGTACTTTCTGCTTGGTTGAATTTGTCAGTTCTGTTTCATTCACATTTTAAGGAAACTAAATTTCCTGTTCATCTCTATTAAACAGAACTGCATAAAGATTCATATATATTTGGCCGGAGGTTAGACTGTGATTATTTGTTCGATCGAGCTGTCTTTGCAGACAACATTGCCCTTTTTACAAGTGTCAGCAATCAACATTTTAAAATATTGAAGGTGAGATAGCCTTTATTTGTCATTGTAATCATAATGTCATTATTTTTGTCAACTTGTTTTTCCTTGTTTTGGAACTCTGAGAAAAAGAACTACTGTATTATTATCATGTTATACAAGTTGTGTAGACATTACTTCAGAAGCTCCAGTCTCTTTCACACAGATCTGAGTGACTGGTACACTTGCACTACTAAAAAATGATGATCTTTAAAGACCTCCATACTCAAGAAATTAGTCCCTATATACTTTATTAGGATCCTAAAAGCTGTAACAAAACAGTCTATCAACAATCTTGAATATGCAGCATTTCTCATATTACCCGTCGAAATAAAAATTTTTTTCTTTTTGTCAAACATTCTTTTCTTTCAAAGACACCTCTGGAGGGACCATTATGGAAACAAAGTCGCACTGATCTTTTTAATGCTATCCCTGCCATTTCAAACTGGGGGTGTTTTAAATAGATTTTTAGCTTTTTAACATCTTAATTTATGTAAACATTGTAATTAGATTTTTTCTTTTTTTTATTAGATAATCATTTTTAAATTTTAATTTAGTGATGGCAAATTTTACATACATACATACATGATGTCACATCTTCCATTATGCATTTAAGATGCAATAAATTGGCCTTCTCTCATCTTCTTCTTTTTCAGGAACCATATGGCAATGACCCAAAGGACTACACTGTCTTCTTACAGGATTTGAGGTGATTCCTTGAAAATTTGAATAATTTAGAATCTTTCCCTTATTTTTGAATAATTTTCGAGTTTTTAGCAAGTTGCAGCTATGTGTAATTGTATGCTATTATGTTCAAACAAGTGTTTCATTGTGTTTCAGTACTAGTGAATTATATATACATATTTCAGCTGAGTACAGGACTTGGGCACATGGTTTTTATGTCTATTGAAATCGTTGTTCAAAACCATTTACAGCCTTTTATACCTCTCTAGAATTCTTGTCAAGTTACTGTGCACAATGCCTGTACTGTTTGTAGCATCATTCGTTACTTTGACATATACATGCACTGACAGAGTAGAAAACTGCGCACACATGCGCAAAGACTGGTAAATTTGAGTCCCCCTAGCTCCCTGCAACAGATCCCAAAATTCGGCAACAGTTGATATTTTGTTCCTTGGTCCTTAAAATCTTGATTTTTCATTTCAGAAAGCTTGACTATCCAAACACTTCCTTATCTCTGATTTCTTGATGACATCATTTTACGCAGTTTCTGTTCTGTCACATGCAGTATATCATGTTATTGTGTTACATTCGTGTTTTTTGGAAGTGAAAAGCTGTTGTGCACCTACCACTCTAACAAAACCTAGTTCAATTGATGTGTACAGTTAAATCCAAAGTTTTTGTTCGAGATATCACAAAAGAAATGTACAACTTACTAATGATATGAAATACAGTAGTCTTTCTTCATGTTCCTCTATCAAAAACTGTTCCCTTATTGAATGATATACCAGGTGAGTCAGTAAAAATGCCCGGTGTTTGAAAACATCCTGCTACTTGAATATCAAAGCAATGATATTGAAAACTGTCTTGCTTTATCCCAGATATGGCAACTTAGATTTAGTAATTTTCCTAGCTTTAATCGGTCATTTCTTTCCATCTAGATAGGAGATTTTGTGCAAAAAGCCCCATTTGAAAACCTGCAAAAATGAGTGAAAACACCAAGCAAGATTTCCCTTTGTTCTCCTTCCTAGCAATAATGACTCTTGGATGTGTTCTTGTTTTTCGTCCTCTTGGGAGAATGGAATTCCCTTGAATAAGTTATTCACACTAGGGGGAAGACTTTTCAGCCCGCCAATAGGAAAGCACATGCTAAAGTATGCTGAAAGTCTTCGCTGTGCAGTAAACACATTTGGGAAACTTGCTTGTTTGTAACTTTAGCACGTTTTTTAAGTTTTTCAAAGGGAATCTTTTTAGAAAATTGCTTACAGAACCTGAACGGAGTGACTGATTTTTGCCAGAATAATTTTTTGAATAATTGAACTTGTTACCTATTAAATCTGACATTGCAAAATATCATTTAGTAAATACTGAGGGAGCAGTAGCCTTTCAAATGCTGGGCATTTTTTTGACTCACCCAGTTGTTCATGGTCCTTTCATCCTTTACATTGTCCTTAAATATCCCCTGTTTGCTGACAACTTAAATCTGTCTGGCCAAGCATCATTTAAAGATTAATCATATGAATTTGTAGAGGATTAAAAAGTGCTTTTGTGAATCTGATGCATCAGTTTTATTTTGAGAGAGTCTGGTGAAACATGGTTTCATCTATACAACATCATGTAAATAACCTTTTTTTCTAATTTGCAGTCGAAATGGAACTCAAGTAAATGGGGTGACAGTAGGTACAGTATTGCTTCGGAATATTTAGCTTCAAATTGCACGAATCTGATTCAATCAATTTTTATGAATGATTCTTAACTATTCAAATGATTTAAATCGTTTGTAAATAATCAATTTAGACACTTTTCTTTTGATGTAATATGCTAGGTGACTTGAAAGAGTTGCCTTTTTCAAGAATTTCATAGCATCTACTATAGAACACTTTATGGACTGGAATCAAGGAACTACTTCTCACGGCCTGAGGAATTTTAGTATTTTTGTAATTATTCCCTTCTTTTATTAGCAAAATAAAGTAAATTTGACTTCAAAGACATCGTTTGTTGCAAACTGCCTGGAAGGGCCTGAACACATGATCAACTTGTAAAGAAAGTCCTAACACAGAGTAAGAGAGAAAGTATCAGTTTTTACTGCCAAGAGATATTATTATTATTTTTTTTTGATACAATATAAAAATTTTCAGGGTTCTATACTAGGACCACTGCTTTTTCTTGTGTATATCAACGATCTCACTGCTGACTTGACATGTAATGTAAAGCTCTTTGCCGATGATACATCCCTGTTCACAGTCGTTCAACAACCTTATACAGCTGCCGAGGACTTGAATCATGATCTTGAGTTGATAAGCAAGTGGGCCCATAATTGGAGGATGTCATTTAATCCAGACCCACAGAAACAAGCTGTCGAATTACTGCTTTCCAAGAAAAGACATGAAATAGATCATCCCGATATCTTCTTCAATAACATACCTGTGAAGAAAGTAGAGGAACATAAACATCTTGGTGTAATCCTGGACTCGAAGCTTTCTTTTTCATCTCATGTCAAATCTGCTATCTCTAAGACGAGAAAGGGCATTGGTCTGCTGAAATATCTCTCCAAATATCTGCCAAGACATACTCTGAACGAATTATGTAAGCTCTATGTGCGGCCCCCCCACCTAGACTACGGGGATGTTATCTATCATATTCCACCTAAGGTATGTGAATTCAGTCAAACCTTCATTTTACCAAATCTAATGGAAAAACTAGAGTCTGTTCAGTATTCTGCTGCACTTGCTGTAACAAGAACATGGAGGGGAACATCGCGTGAGAAGCTGTACGCAGAGCTTGGTTGGGAATCACTATGTTTCCGTAGATGGAGCAGACGCCTTACTCTGTTCTATAAGATTTTGAATAATCTTACTCCCTTGTACACAAAGGAGCCAATTCCAACGCTTCATCAGTCAAATTACTCCCTTCGCCATCAGGATGCTGTTGGGCGAATGAGGGCAAGAACAGAAAATTTAAATCTAGCTTCTATCCAGACTGCATCTCTGAATGGAATAAACTTGATCGTGAAATCAGGCTTGCGCCGTCCATTGCTATTTTTAAGACAAAGCTTCTATCAAAATTCGCCCCCTGCAAAATCGGTCTTCGATATTCATAACCCAGCAGGCCTTTCGTATCTTTCTCAAATAAGGGTCGGTCTCAGTAAACTAAATTTCCACAAATTCAACCACAATTTCAGGGACACCGTAAATCCAATGTGCCCAACGAATGACGGTATTGAGGACACGGAGCACTTCTTGTTGCTTTGCCCTTCCTTTGATATCCAACGACGAGATCTTCTCGCTGGAGTTTCGGTTGCATTACGACCATTTGTTGAAATCGACAGCCTTTCAAACAACGTTCTTGTACAACTTTTGCTATATGGTGATAAAAACCTTTCAAGTGACGTTAATAGAAGTATACTCGAACTGACCTTAGATTTTATCCATAAAACGGGTCGATTTGTTTAAGTTAGATAAAGCCTTTGTTTCACGCCACACAGCCACAGAATACTTTCCTCTTTAAGTCCTTTCATTTTGTTTCCATTCTCATCTGTTTGTTTTTGTCAGTAAACATCGTCAATATGTAGCTCTTTGTATTGTATATTTAGATGTAATTTTAGTTCCATGTTCTATGTCAAGGTAGAATCCCTATGACTTTTCCAAATCCAACATATCCAACATCAACAAATATCCAACTATCCAGAACAGTTGGAATTTGATCGAAAGTTATAGGGTTTCTACCTAAATGACCCTTGGGATAGTCATGGTTTCTTGCTTCCCGGGTTATCGTTCTTGTTATGTAGTTTAGTAGTTTGTAGTCCAATAGTCTTAAGTACCTCGTTTTGAAAATTTTTATATTGAAAAAAAAGAAGAAAAAAAGAAAAATAAAAATTTTACAAAGACAAGGTACCTAAGACTATACTTGAAAAACTACTGGACTACATAACAAGGATGTTGACCCCGGGAAGCAAGAACCCATGACTATCCCAAAGGGTCATTACATGAAACACTAAACTAACTTACTGACAAATACATAGATGAAACAGGAAACAAACAAACAAAAAAGACAGTTAATGTGCTAAACGAATACATACAGATACATACTAGGATCTGTTTCACATTGGACGTCAGGCCAGCACTGGCAACAGTGCTGAGCTGCAGAGACCCCGGTAGAGAGAACACCACTGACAACCTTAGTCGCCACTACTATTCTCCCCCCAAAGCCCCCACCGCTCAAAAACACCGCACCTGTGCTGTTGTGTCGCAATATTACGGATTGGTAAATTTCAGTTTGCTTGGAACAGATATTATGTGCAGGTTACTTGCCTTGTGAAATTTCCTTTTTGTATTTATACTGGTCACGAGATTCTTTACAATCTTCAAGCCTTTTCAGGCATTTTGTAAAAAAAGTTTTATAGAATCAATTATGTTTGCAAACTTAACCTCTCCACTGTGAAGAGAGAGCTATTAGGGATCCTTATTAGCATTCTTTCACAGAACAAAATAAAGTCTGCATGCAGGCTAAATGCTAAATGGCCAAGAAGAGTATTACCCATTGTCTATTTGTGGTGAGCCTTTAGCGAACTTGGTCAAGATATCATTTTCAGTGTTTTCAGTTCAAATGAGAAAATCTGCAGAAAATCCTTGACTCTAGCTGAGGCTTATTGCTTACTGAGGCTTACTGAGGCTAAAGATTAGGTCATAAATCTTCAAAGTTGGTCCAGTGTACCATTTTTGTAGACTACCAAAAGTGCCAGTTTATTTTGGCACACCTGGTGTCATGTTTCCCTTCAAGATGTACATTTGTCTCCCTTTTTCTTGTTCCAGGGCAAAACAAGACAAAAACGATTCACACTGGGGATGAAATTTCTATTTGCAATAAAAAAGGTAGCTTTCTTAACCGTAACCCTGTTTATATTCATCTCTTCAAGTTACTGTCACAAGTTATCATTTTGGCTGTACTTTTAGAAGGAAAGCTGAACTGCAGTAATCATAAATACAAATTAGCCCTTTCTGGAAATGCTGTAAAACTTGAAACATCCTTAATCACTTGATACCAGGTTACTATTGTCAACCAGAAGCTTTCATTGCCACTGTCCTGATGACAAGATCTGAGATTTCTCTTGAATCGATTCTTGCAACTTGTAGCCTGAGTGCAGCCTCAACACTCCTCCATAAAAGTGTAGACTTTTGCAAAGAAGTTTTGACTCTCCACACGGAATAGCAACTTGTAGTTGATTGGTCATTTCCATTTGTTGCTAAATAACGTCTTGACCAGGAGGAAAGCTGAAAAAGCTTTTGTTGTCTGCAAAGAATTAAATTGTCTTTTTAAAGGTATTTTTGAAGATGTTTCATGGTTGATTTCTTTTTTGAAAGAAAGTTTTGAAATAACTTGAAAAGAACTTGCACCTCTGTTTCTTCATCACTTCAAAGGAAACCTTGATTTAGATTTTGATCAATTTTTAAGCATTTATCTTCATTGATGATCATGAAGCCGAAGAACAGCAAAAAAAATATCCAAAGGTATATATTTCATTGCATTTCCTTCCAGGTTTGCTTGCACATTTATTGAATTATTCTATCATTCAGTTATTTATTTATCAACTTAGTTTTTGTCCCTACTGTCCAGCATTTAATTTATATCTATCAAGAACTGTACATTTTGGTTAAAGATTTCACTTCAAGTTTCGATTTTTAAGCAATCTAAGAGACTAGAATTTAAACATCTCATGGATCAGGTTAATTTCATTTTGAAAAGACTAGTGTTATTGTCTTTCTTCACTTCCATGTTAGGAGTTACAAGAAAAATACACAATCTCTAAGCTGCTGGGCTCGTAAGTGTCTTTTTTAATCTTTTTCTCTTTGAACATTTGGATGCATTTATGTTTAGTATTCCGTTGCGTCTCAAGAAATATTAATGTCATCTGTTGTATAATTGATGGGCGTTCATGAACAATGGAGCCGTGAAGTTATAGAATAAATCCTCATTTGGTTAGTTTTTATTCAAGTTAAGTTTAATAATTATGTAAGCTGCAGAAGAACAAAAGAAAAAGCACATTCGATGCTAAATCGTTAAAATTATTTTCATTCATTGTCTTATTTAATGGAAAATTTTTTGTCGCAAAGAGTTGATTGAATGATGTCAGATTGAAACGATGTGTGTTTCAAACAGGGACCTCTCCCTTTCTATGTTAGTATTTCTCGTAAAGTTTCCTTCTTAGTCGATCATTAATCATTTTTGGCAATTTCCCATTTCTGTACTTCTTTTCGAACTTTTGCCATGCTTCATCATTTACGTGTTCTTGTTGTTTTTGTCCATTTGTAAATTTGTGAATCGGTTGAAGTGGAGTCTTGTTGTTTTCCTTTCGTTGCTTTGTCAAGTCGTCAGTTATTAAGCTATACGCTTTCACTCTTATAAGCATTCCATTTGATGGGCTGCATACGATGATTGCACATAGCAATAAATATATCGCAAACTGATGTTCCATGACCCTTGCTTTCAGAATTTCACTTACAATAGGTATTTGAGAATGTTCATGCTTTTCTCGTTCCTCGTTCTATCTGAGAAAATTACAGTGTTTCAAGACACCTTTTAAACTAAAGATTCTCCACGCCCACGACATAACAGAATCATTTTCTTGTTTTCATGAAAGGTTTCATGAATAACTTAAACACAGCTGAGCAACTAAGATGAGATCACGGCCAAAGATAATGTTCATTCTTTTTTATTTAGCAATAAAATGTAAAAGAAACTGTATATTTTAGTGAAACATTTTATTTACACACCTTTCATATTGTTTTGATATCAGATTTCTCTCAAACAACTCTGAGTGTTAATCGATGGGCACAAACTTGTGCTATTTACATTCAATCATTTAGCACATGGTCTATGCTGAAGAGTTACATTTTATTAAAAAGAATTTCATATGTTTGGTTTTATTTTATCTGGAAATTATGAGAACGACAATCGCTAAGGAAACAAACATTGAGAGAAATTAACTTGACAGTTGCAATTCTATGGATGTACCTGAATGTCTTATAAAGACAGATACTGCATTGAAATAGCATTAATCTCTTGCCCTAATGTAAACAAATGTGTTAACATCGCACCTGCCCATTGTTTACCCATTATTGGTTGGTGGCTTTGCCAAGCCATCACAAAGTGACCGCATAACTTTTGATGATTTGTTCTTACTTTTTGCACATTGTTGTGTATGTGATATCAGCATTTTGTTCATCGTTGATAGTGGAGCATGTGGAGAAGTGAGATTGGCGTTCGATCAAGTTACGCACAAGCCATATGCTATCAAAATTATTAGCAAAAGGAAATTTTCCGTTGGCGTAAGAGTTTTATATTCTTTTCATATTCATCTGCTTGCTTGACTCTGCTCTCATAGAGTCTTTGTTGAATTTTGATCGCGAGGAACAATAAATTATACACAATGAAACTGTCTCATCAAAATGTAGCATCCTTACTGAAGGCATTTCATTCCCCATCTTTTCTATTGCAAGGCTCCATAATGTTCTCCATTAAGTGTGCTGGAGAAAGTATGGTTTGATCAATATGTATTACAGGGTGATAGTTTTGTTCAATACCACAGGAATGATTCATCGTTTGCCAACAGAGTTTTAACGTGCGCTACAAATTGTACTTCAATATGTGAATTGATTTCAGAGAAAACCAAAGTGACTTAACTTTTTTTGTCGATGAAAATAAGAAAGAAAAGCTTTTTTTGATATCTTTAGATATATTATTAATGGGAGCATCATTCAGTAATTGTAAAGGGTTTTAATTTCTTTTCTTGCCGTAGAATGGATGAAGTGTACAAGTTTTTAATGACTTGCTTTCGCATAAGCCTTTGACCTATTTGCATATTTGCAGGCAATTTGATTCTGGATTATTATTGGTCTGATTGTCATGGGTTGCTATTAGATTTGTACTGTTTCTTTTTAAGTCAAGAACGTCAACAACAATGTTGGATGAAGTCACAATTCTTCGTGAATTGGATCATGTAAGTTTTAAATGTATATTTTGAATCTATGAATTCGATAGTACATTATAATACAATTGATGAATATTCATTCAAATCTTCTAATATATAGTAGCAACAATTGGTGAGAATTTGCATACTGACTGCTCAAATAAAATTTTTAAGATTTCTGATTTACTTTCAGCCTGGAATTATAAGACTTGAAGATTTCTTTGATGTTGACGATGCACTCTACATTGTTTTAGAATTGTATGTATCCTTATCTTTTACATTGTTTTAGAATTGTATGTATCCATATCTTTTACATTGTTTTAGAATTGTATGTATCGTTATCTTTTACATTGTTTTAGAATTGTATGTATCCTTATCTTTTACATTGTTTTAGAATTGTATGTATCGTTATCTTTTACATTGTTTTAGAATTGTATGTATCCTTATCTTTTACATTGTTTTAGAATTGTATGTATCCTTATCTTTTACATGGTTTTAGAATTGTATGTATCGTTATCTTTTACATTGTTTTAGAATTGTATGTATCCTTATCTTTTACATTGTTTTAGAATTGTATGTATCCTTATCTTTTACATTGTTTTAGAATTGTATGTATCGTTATCTTTTACATTGTTTTAGAATTGTATGTATCCTTATCTTTTACATTGTTTTAGAATTGTATGTATCGTTATCTTTTACATTGTTTTAGAATTGTATGTATCCTTATCTTTTACATTGTTTTAGAATTGTATGTATCCTTATCTTTTACATGGTTTTAGAATTGTATGTATCGTTATCTTTTACATTGTTTTAGAATTGTATGTATCCTTATCTTTTACATTGTTTTAGAATTGTATGTATCCTTATCTTTTACATTGTTTTAGAATTGTATGTATCCATATCTTTTACATTGTTTTAGAATTGTATGTATCGTTATCTTTTACATTGTTTTAGAATTGTATGTATCCTTATCTTTTACATTGTTTTAGAATTGTATGTATCCTTATCTTTTACATTGTTTTAGAATTGTATGTATCGTTATCTTTTACATTGTTTTAGAATTGTATGTATCCTTATCTTTTACATTGTTTTAGAATTGTATGTATCCTTATCTTTTACATTGTTTTAGAATTGTATGTATCCTTATCTTTTACATTGTTTTAGAATTGTATGTATCCATATCTTTTACATTGTTTTAGAATTGTATGTATCCTTATCTTTTACATTGTTTTAGAATTGTATGTATCGTTATCTTTTACATTGTTTTAGAATTGTATGTATCCTTATCTTTTACATTGTTTTAGAATTGTATGTATCCTTATCTTTTACATTGTTTTAGAATTGTATGTATCCATATCTTTTACATTGTTTTAGGATTGTATGTATCCTTATCTTTTACATTGTTTTAGAATTGTATGTATCCTTATCTTTTACATTGTTTTAGAATTGTATGTATCCTTATCTTTTACATTGTTTTAGGATTGTATGTATCCATATCTTTTACATTGTTTTAGAATTGTATGTATCCTTATCTTTTACATTGTTTTAGAATTGTATGTATCCATATCTTTTACATTGTTTTAGAATTGTATGTATCCTTATCTTTTACATTGTTTTAGAATTGTATGTATCGTTATCTTTTACATTGTTTTAGAATTGTATGTATCGTTATCTTTTACATTGTTTTAGAATTGTATGTATCCTTATCTTTTACATTGTTTTAGAATTGTATGTATCCTTATCTTTTACATGGTTTTAGAATTGTATGTATCGTTATCTTTTACATTGTTTTAGAATTGTATGTATCCTTATCTTTTACATTGTTTTAGAATTGTATGTATCCTTATCTTTTACATTGTTTTAGAATTGTATGTATCCTTATCTTTTACATTGTTTTAGAATTGTATGTATCGTTATCTTTTACATTGTTTTAGAATTGTATGTATCCTTATCCTTTACATTGTTTTAGAATTGTATGTATCCATATCTTTTACGTTGTTTTAGAATTGTATGTATCCTTATCCTTTACATTGTTTTAGAATTGTATGTATCCGTATCTTTTACATTGTTTTAGAATTGTATGTATCCTGATCTTTTGCATTGTTTTAGAATTGTATGTATCCTTATCTTTTACATTGTTTTAGAATTGTATGTATCCTTATCTTTTACATTGTTTTAGAATTGTATGTATCCATATCTTTTACATTGTTTTAGAATTGTATGTATCCATATCTTTTACATTGTTTTAGAATTGTATGTATCCTTATCTTTTACATTGTTTTAGAATTGTATGTATCCTTATCTTTTACATTGTTGTAGAATTATATGTATCCTTATCTTTTACATTGTTTTAGAATTGTATGTATCCTGATCTTTTGCATTGTTTTAGAATTGTATGTATCCTTATCTTTTACATTGTTTTAGAATTGTATGTATCCTTATCTTTTACATTGTTTTAGAATTGTATGTATCCATATCTTTTACATTGTTTTAGAATTGTATGTATCCATATCTTTTACATTGTTTTAGAATTGTATGTATCCTTATCTTTTACATTGTTTTAGAATTGTATGTATCCACATCTTTTACATTGTTTTAGAATTGTATGTATCCACATCTTTTACATGGTTTTAGAATTGTGTGTATCCTTATCTTTTACATTGTTTTAGAATTGTATGTATCCTTATCTTTTACATTGTTTTAGAATTGTATGTATCCATATCTTTTACATTGTTTTAGAATTGTATGTGTCCTTATCTTTTACATTGTTTTAGAATTGTATGTATCCATATCTTTTACATTGTTTTAGAATTGTATGTATCCTTATTTTTTACATTGTTTTAGAATTGTATGTATCCATATCTTTTACATGGTTTTAGAATTGTATGTATCCTTATCTTTTACATTGTTTTAGAATTGTATGTATCCTTATCTTTTACATTGTTTTAGAATTGTATGTATCCTTATCTTTTACATTGTTTTAGAATTGTATGTATCCTTATCTTTTACATTGTTTTAGAATTGTATGTATCGTTATCTTTTACATTGTTTTAGAATTGTATGTATCCATATCTTTTACATTGTTTTAGAATTGTATGTATCCATATCTTTTACATTGTTTTAGAATTGTATGTATCCTTATCTTTTACATTGTTTTAGAATTGTATGTATCCTTATCTTTTACATTGTTTTAGAATTGTATGTATCCACATCTTTTACATGGTTTTAGAATTGTGTGTATCCTTATCTTTTACATTGTTTTAGAATTGTATGTATCCTTATCTTTTACATTGTTTTAGAATTGTATGTATCCATATCTTTTACATTGTTTTAGAATTGTATGTGTCCTTATCTTTTACATTGTTTTAGAATTGTATGTATCCATATCTTTTACATTGTTTTAGAATTGTATGTATCCTTATTTTTTACATTGTTTTAGAATTGTATGTATCCATATCTTTTACATGGTTTTAGAATTGTATGTATCCTTATCTTTTACATTGTTTTAGAATTGTATGTATCCTTATCTTTTACATTGTTTTAGAATTGTATGTATCCTTATCTTTTACATTGTTTTAGAATTGTATGTATCCTTATCTTTTACATTGTTTTAGAATTGTATGTATCGTTATCTTTTACATTGTTTTAGAATTGTATGTATCCAAATCTTTTACATTGTTTTAGAATTGTATGTTTTGCATGTGTGCAATCAATTTCTCGTTGTTACTGAATTAAGCATAGAGTTGATCGCAATCTGCCATAAACTTCCGACAAATCACAGGACATATTTTTATGATTCTTAGCAGGATACGAAACACGATGGCATATCTCCTTTAAATCAGATCCATCTTAAATCTTTTCAAGGATAGCTATAG